>LPNX010622233.1:0-18031 GCA_001517045.1 Pseudotsuga menziesii
ACTTTTGATGTCAACAAAGTTCCACTTGCCTCCTTTCATTTGGAACAGGAAGCTCTTCAATGGTATCGTTGGTACATCAAGGCTCATGAAGAGCCAAAATGTCCTGATTTTTGCCAGCTCCTTTTGCAACGATTTGGTCCTAGTGCTTTTGATGACTTCACAGGATCTCTCACTAAACTTCACCAAATTGGCACTGTGAAAGAGTATCAAACTGAATTTGAGAAACTAGCTAATCACACTGAAGGATTACCTGATGACTTCTACCGGAGTTGTTTTATCAATGGTCTAAAGGATGCAATTCGCTCTGAGGTCAAAATGTTCAGTCCCAACACAATGATGGAAGCCCTGGGGTTGGCTATGTTGGTAGAAGACAAGATGGCAGCCCAGCAATGCTCCAAATCCTCTTTTGTCCCCTTCTGAAATATGGGTTCTCAACGACCTCCCATCCCACCAACTCCTCGCTCACCTCCAATCAAGCATTTGTCTGAAACAGAGATGCAGACACGGAGAGAAAAATGGCTTTGTTATAATTGTGATGATAAATTCAATTGGGGACATCGATGTATTCAACAAAATCTCTATCTCTTGGATGTGGATTCTCCACCTGCCTCTGAAATTGGCGAAGAATCTCACGATACAATGGATGCTCCGGTTGACATTCAGGAGCCACCTACTGACCCTCCATCTCAGGACGACCAGCCCGAGATATCCCTCCATACTTTACCTGGAGTCACTGCCCCCCAAACAATATGGGTACGCGGTTACTTCAAGAAGCTTCCTCTTACAATACTCATTGATTCTAGCAGCACTCATAATTTCATTGACCCGTGGATCGCCAAACAAGCTGATTGTTTTATCCATCCTTGCTCCAACTTTGAAGTCATGGTTGCCAATGGGGCACCTTACCTTGAAAATGGAAGTGTCATAATGTGCGTATCTCTATGGGATATTATAACCTCCTCTCTGACATGTTTTCCTTAACCTTAGGCGGATGTGATGTGTTTTTGGGAGGTCAATGGCTGCGCACACTTGGCCTCATATTATGGGATTTTGCTGAACTTTGGATGCAGTTCCCCCCGATGGACACAAACACACATTGAAAGGATTACAACCAGGGTCTCTCAGCATCATCAGTTCACATCGCATGGAAAAACTCCTTAAGAAGATTTCCCATGGTGTCATCGCTCAGCTCCATTCCATTCAAATGCAACCATCAGTGACCTCCACTACTCCTTTGGATCTCCAACAAATTCTGGATCGATATACAGGTGTTTTTGCTGAACCAGTGGTACTTCCACCTTCATGACCAGAGGAACATCATATTCATCTCCTTCCTAGAAGCATTCCTCCCAACATCAGGCCCTATTGTTACCCATTTCACCAAAAAACAGAGATTGAACTCCTCGTTAGGGACTTACTGAAGCACGGTATTATTCGCCCAAGCACAAGTTCCTTTTCTTCACCAGTTCTTCTTGTCCACAAAAAAGATGGGTCATGGCGCCTCTGCGTTGACTTCCGAGCACTTAATCACCTCACCATCAAGGATAAGTTTCCAATTCTTGTTGTTGATGAGCTTCATGGTGCTCAATTTTTCTCCAAGTTGGATCTTGTGGACAATATTGTGGCGGATGTCCTTTCTCGCACATTTGATGACCAAGGTTCTCTTTCCACTATTTCTATGTCTGTTCCAAATTGGTTGCAATCGGTTCAACAGGGTTATGTCAATGACTCTTCATTATCTCAAATCATCCTATGCTTGGACAACAACCCTTCTGCTATCCCACATTACTCTTGGGATGGTGCTTCACTGAGATACAAGGGTCGTCTGGTGCTTCCCCAGAACACAGCTCTTCAACAAGCTATCTTCTATGAACTCCATGCTTCTCAGTCAGCTGGGCACTCTAGTTTTCTCAAAACATATGAAAGGGCATGGAGAAACTTCTTTTGGCAGGGCATGAAACAGACAATTCAACAGATGGTGGCTGAATGTGATACTTTCCAGTGCAATAAGGGTGAAACAACACCCCTTCCGGGATTGCTCGAACCCTTGCCCATACCTACCCGAATATGGACAGATATTTCTATGGATTTCATTAAAGGGCTCCCTAAATCTGGAGGGAAGACTGTGATTTTGGTTGTGGTTGATCGCCTCTCCAAATATAGTCATTTTTGTGCTCTCAGCCATCCCTATACAGCTTCCTCCGTTGCTCAAATTTTCCTAGACCAGATCTTTCGTCTTCATGGAATGCCTTCTTCCATTGTCTCGGATCGTGATGCGACTTTCCCTAGTCATTTTTGGACAGAAATATTTCACCACACTGGCACCAAACTGAAGATGAGTTCAGGTTATCACCCACAAACAGATGGTCAGACTGAAATTATCAATAAATGCTTGGAAACTTATCTTTGTTGCTTCTCTTGTGAGCAACAACATCAGTTGGCAAAGTGGCTCCCTCTCGCTGAATGGTGGTACAATACCTCTTACCACACTGCCTCTAAAATGACTCCATATGAAGCAGTTTATGGTCAGGCACTACCAGTTCTTCTTCCTTACACCCCCAGCAGTTCTCCAGTTTAGGCAGTTGACGCATTCCTTCGAAACTGCGATGAGGTTCTTCGCATTTTGTGCGAAAATCTTCACATGGAAAGAAATCGCATGAAGCAACAAGCTAATCAGCACCGTTCTGAGAGCACTTTTGAAGCCGGTGATATGGTTTTTCTTCGTCTCCAGCCTTACAAGAAATCCTCACTAAAACTCAAAGGGCGTCATAAGCTCGCTCCAAATTTCTATGGGCCATATAGGATTCTTCAGAAGATTGGGTCTGTTGCTTATAAATTGGAACTTCCACCTTCTTCCCGCATTCATTCAGTATTTCATGTCTCTTGTCTGAAGAAATTTCTTGGCACCAACATCAAAGGCCAAACTATTTTACCAGAACTGGATAATGAAGGATCCATCTTTTTGGAGCCGGAGGCTGTCCTCAATAAGTGTGCTCGTCAGCTTCGCTCTCGCTCTATCACAGAGGCCTTCATTCAATGGCACAAAATGCAGCCCGAGGATGCTATGTGGGAACCACTCCTTCAGATTCAGCGACAATTTGCACATCTAAAGCTTTGAGGACAAAGCTTTTTCTAAGGGGGATGGGATGTTAGGAACCCATGTCAATCCTTCTCTTTACCATGTTAGTATATTGTTGTTGGAGGCATATGCTTTGTAAGTCATCCCATAGTAATTGTTGATCCATAGTTTGTGTTATTGTTGTTGGGCGCATATGCTTTGTAAGCCGCATGTAGTATTTGTGATCCATAGTTTATATTGGCCCATGGTTTTGACCCATAGTATTGGTGCCTATTTTTAGTATATAAGTGTGTGTTGAGGCTAAGGAACGCACTGTGAAGTTATTTTGTATTGATCTTTCTCAAAGGAGGTTGCCCCCTCGAAGTGGCCCGCGATTAATATAAAAGTGATTTTGAGTTCTGCTGCTATATCGTGTATTTTGATTAATTATTTGCTGCAGGGTCCTCACAAGAGACCACAAATATATCTAGTGGGAACATCATAAAGAAGGGTAGTGCAAATCATGCCTCCAAGGCATATGAGTTCTCACACATCATGTTGTTTTCAGAACCAGTGCACTCTTCACACCCACTTGCCAGGGAAGGTAAAAAAATTCATCTACTTCTTTTGCACTTTCCACTAGTATTACAGATCTAGCTATATCAGTTTATGAGATTGAGATTCAGGAAAATTCAAATCCATATCTAGTCCCTCCTTCCAAATTGGATTCTAGGAATATGACTAGAAATCCATTTGACACTCATAAAGGAAAGACCCTTACGCTATGTCATGCAATCTTACCTCCTTCAGAGAGATGCAATAGACTCCTTGTAAGATGCTACATGGAAAGGGCTCAGTCTCACTACATTCAGAAGAATAGAGTTGATCATAAACATCTTCATCTAGCAAGGGAAAAAGGTTTCATTCCTCCTTCCTTCCATCATCATTTTGGTAGAAGTTGGAGAAGTCTACATGCCATGCCCTAGGATACCTTTGCATAGAACATCATGCATGCTGCTTTGCTACATCACAGAGATTGGAACAACACATTTTCAATTTTTTCAAACTTGAACCATGATTCTATCTGTAATGAGGATTTCTCCTCACTACAGGAGCAGGAATGGCTCCCTTGTTCCTATAGGGCAAAAGGGTAGGTTCCTACTCTTGAAAAAAAAGGAAAAAATGGAAGGGAAAATAGCATAGACAGTACAGTAAACTAAACTAAGCTAGAGTAAGGAAATGGCTATAGCAATAAACTAAATCTAAGGGCTAATAACGAAAAAGAAGAAGGAGATGAAGCCCTTGTGAACCCCTCTACAGAAAACAGGTTTGGGTTCCACCTCCTTGAAACCTGCAAGCAACCTAAGATAATACAATGACAAACCTGTAAGCAAAGTCAACAAATAGAACCTGCAAGTAAAAATATCAGTTAGAAAACAAAAACAAGCAAATAAACATGAAAATAAATTATACCTCACTTAGGTGGAAATGGGCCACCATGCCCTAGCTCATGGGAGCACCTCTCTCTTGGTTGGGAAGCAATGGCTTGATGAGATGGAGGAGGAGAAGAGGGAGTGTGGGTGGTCTGAGAGGCAAAGGTCTCAAAGCATCCATGGGAAGCATAACAATAGGCAAGTGATGAGTGTTTTGAGAGTGACCCGCCACCCTCCTTTTATAGTTTTTCCAAGGCATTTTAGGGTTTTAAGCCCTTGGTCAAGGCTTTAGCCCCTTTTTTGGGCCTTTAGCCCCTTCTACCCTAACTTTAGCCCCTTTTAGGGTTTTAGCCCATTTTTGAGGGCTTTAGCTCCTATGGGGCTATTTTGGGCTCCTATTTTGGGTTTTTAGCCCTTTTCTTCATCCTTGGTCTCTTTTGGAGGTGTGGGTGTCAAATGGAAGGTCTTATGGAGTGAAATGAGTGTTGTGAGATGGTGTTCTTGGGTGGTGTAGGTCATTGAGAGCTATGTGGGGGATTTTTGGGTTAAGAATATCTACTTAATTATAGGGGGGTATTTTTTCCCATTTAGTTTTTGTGGAAATTGAACCCAAGTGATATAACAATTGCACTCACAAAATTGCTAATCAAACATGAAAATTTACACACAAAGGAGACTGAAATTGGAGCATAACACTAATTTGCATTGAATAAGTGTACAATAGCCAACCTTATGAAATCATAGGCTACTGCAATATATTATTACATGAGAGATTCGAATGCATAAGGATGCCATTCAAAATAGTCAAAAAGTAGGCTTACTAAATCTAGTAAAATCCCCCATGCGGGCATACAGCAGTTTCCAAATCTATCTAGATGCTCACGAATTGGCAAAGTCAGGTAGGAAAGCTAATAAGTGATGGAAAGAAAACCCATACATTCTTTTATTAGGAGAAAATAATGGAGGATGACGAGGGCAAGAAACAAGTCAACTACACCTACTCTTACTTTCCCTTTTGCCATAAATCTCAATAAAGCATGCAACTTAGCAGAAAAAGAAGATATGCACTAGGAAGTTTGTGTAAGGTAAAGAAAACACCCAATCAAATGCCTATACAATGTATTATTTACCATAGGAGAAGAACCTGCTTCTTCAAGCTTAACTCCTAAAAGGAAGGGAGTCTTGATTGGCCTACAACCTTTCACATTGAACTTGTTAAAAAAATGTAAAGCATACTTGGACTAATGTACTTGCATTCCATGTTTGGATTGAGCAATTTTGAGAACCAAGAATTGGCTCAACAACCCCAATTCAGTCATAGAAAATGCATGGTTCATTGCATCCTTCAAGGAGGCAATATCTTTCTTTGAACTTCCTATAATCAGAATGTCATCCACATACAAGACAATAATCATCAAACAACCATGAATCAGCTTCAAATAAAAATTAGGATCAAACTTGCATTGGACAAAACTCAATGACAACAGAAAGCCATCAATCTTGGCATACCAAGCCCTGGGTGCTTGTTTAATCCCATACAATGATTTCTTTATCCTGCACACAAAATATGGATTAGTAACAAACCCTTGAGGTTGCTGCATGTAAATCTCTTTAGTGAGATCTCCATTAAGGAAAGCACACTTCACATCCATGTGGTGTACCTCCCACCGGTTTGAAACTGCAATGGCTAAGGCTATCCTGATGGAGTCCATATTTTCCACTGGTGCAAAGGTTTCATTGTAGTCAATACCATGTACCTATGAGTATCCCTTGGCTAGGAATCTAGAATTATATTTCAAAGGTTAACCATCAGCAGAAAACTTAGTTTTGAAAACCCACTTACATTGAACTAGCTTCCTCCCTGGGGGGAGATCAACCAGTTCCGAAGTGTTGTTCTTCTGGAGTGAGATGAATTCTTATTTCATGGATATTTTCCATCTTGGATCATGTGATGCATATTCATATATCTATGAGTCTGATTCAACCATCAGATACCACTTCTCTACAAACAAAGGATCTTTCATACATAGGCCACTCTCAAATTGAGATCTAGTCCTCCTAGGATCACCAGGATTTCCATCTAGTTCCCCAGCTGTATGAATGGTATTTTCTTCCCATTTTGGTCTTGTGGGAATTTTAGGATCCACAATTAAATCATTATTATCAGACATATCAGAATCAACAAACTCATTTGTCTCTTCACTTACATTCAATGGTTTTGGTGGTGAGGAAGACTCTCCAACTTCAACTGTTGCTAAAGGCTCTTCTTGGAACTAAACACTCCTTTAAATAAAGGATTTGTTTGTGCTCATGTTTATTAGCTTACACCCTTTTGAATATTTGGAGTACCCAACAAATAGACACTCTTTTCTTTGGGGCTGCAAAGCCTTTCTCTTTTCAGTTGGAATTCTAGCCCAAGCCTTTGAGCCAAAAATCCTGAAATGGGTCACATCTATCTTGTGCCCACTCAAAGATTTGAAAGGAGTCGTACCATCAAGCTATTTATGAGGAACCCTATTCTAGATATAGGATACACATTTTATAGCCTCGACCCAAAAATTTGGTGGTAAATTCTTAGCCTCCATCATACAGGTTGCAATCTCCTTCAGTGATTTGTTCTTTCTCTCAGCAACACCATTTTTCTATGGTGTGTAAGGGATTGAATGATGCATATGAATACCTGCATCTTCACAATATTGAATAAACTCAATCTTGACATACTCACCACCATTTTCGTATCTGAGGATCTTGAGTTTCCTCCCACACTAGTTTTCAACCAAGGCCTTAAAGACTTTGAAGAGGCCAAAAACTTTATACTTATGCTTCAGGAAGTAAACTAGCTCTCTCAAATTTATGCTCTGGGTGTTTTCCTAGGATACAACCTTGACAGAATACCTTGGAAAACTTAATCTTTGGTAACCCTATGACCATTTTTTTTTCACTTAGATCAGAAAGATACTTATAGTTAAGATGGCCAAATATTTCATTGCAAAGCTTGCTTTCCTCATTAGCATGAATCAGAAGAGCAGAGGGGTTTGAGTAGGGTAGAAAATGTGAAAACATGTATACCTTTGAAGTGTGATCTACAACTCCTTTTGCAATGACTTTACCATTCGAGATCTCTGTGATCTCAACATCATCACGGGGGAAATATGACCTTCTTTGGAGACCCTGTGTGAGTCATCTGATACACTAACAAGAGGTTAGAGGCAAGACCTAGAACATACACATTACTAAACTTACCATGGTCAATATCAATCCTTCCTTTCCCCAAAACGTCAGTGAGAGAGTCATATCCCAGCACTATTGGTGGACCTTTCGACATGTCAATAGAGGAGAATGCCTCCTTGGTCAAAACCATATGTCTTGAAGCTCTAGAGTCTATGATGAATCTAGGTGAGCTTGATGTGCCAGCAACAAATGCATGTACTCTCTCTCTATCCTCTGAATTTGATCCTCCTTCCCTCCTCTTTGAGCAATCAAGAAGGGAGATGTTATTCTTCCCCAGGATTTGGGTCAACATGTCAATTTGCTTCTTCATGTAGGATCTTTCAAGATGATATCCCTTACTATAGTATGCACACTTGCTCATTTCTCCTTTGTTCTTCTTCTTCTGGAATTTCTTCTTGGAGCCTTGGCGATCCTCTTGAGACTTGTTTTTGTCTCTCTTTTGCTCAGGTGGCTTCTTAGATTTATTCTTGACTTTTGAATCCACCCTCAAATCTCCAGCAACCAAATCTTGGTATTTGGAAGGTTTGATGGTGCCCATCATCACCAGTTTATCTTGTTCTTGTATGATGGATTCCACGAACTCTACAAGTTTAGGCATCTCCCAGGCTTGAGCTGTCAACTTGGTGGCATGGAGGGTCAAAAAAAAAAATGAATAGTTAGGGCCAAGCTTTGAGAGTATGGCCAAAACTAGTTGCTCTTCCTTCTTTTCAATTCCACACTGTTTTAGCTACAAAACAAGGGTTTTAAGCTTGGAAAAGTAGAGTTGCAGATATTCGAAGCTGCTGGGACTCAAAGAGATCAATTCATTCTTGATTTGATGTCCTCTCATCTCATCTGTCTTACGAAAAAGCTCTACAATATTCTCCAATACTTCATTAAGTGATTCCAATCCATCAAGGTGGAAGAGGAGGTCTCTTGATATGCTTAAACATAAAATACCATAGGCCTCATCCCTCCTGTTGTGCCATTTAAATTTCTTTGTAGCTACATTGGGCTCTGCCTCAGTTGCCATAGTCACTCTGTAGAGACCCTTTGCTCTTAATAGTATCTCCATCTCTACTTTCCATTCAAATAAATTAAATGGAGTCAAGATGATCTTCTAAGATAGATCCATAGCTCAGAATTGTGGCCTTCAACAAGCAAAACTTGCTCCTAGTCAAGATGTCTAACCTGCAATAGCAATATGGAAGGAGAGAAATCGATGTACAAAGGCTCTGATACCATGTGGAAATTGAACCCAAGTGATAGAACAATTGCACTCACAAAATTGCTAATCAAACATGCAAATTTACACACAAAGGAGACTGAAATTGGAGCATAACACTAATTTGTATTGAATAAGTGTACAATAGTGAACCTTATGGATTCATAGGATGCTACAATATATAATTACATGAGAGATTCGAATTTATAAGGATGCCATTCGAAATAGTAAAAAGGTAGGCTTACTAAATCTAGTCAAATCCCCCATAGGTGCATAAAGCAGTTTCCAAATCTACCTAGAGGCTCACGAATTGGAAAAGTCAAGTAGGAAAGCTAATAAGTGATGGAAAGACAACTCATACATGCCTTTATTAGGAGAAAATAATGGAGGATGATGATGGAAAAAAACAAGTCAACTACGCCTAGTCTTAGATACATCCTGGAATAAACATCGGGTTACAAAACATAAGATACATAGATGAATACATTCCGAAGTTACAAATACATCAACAAAAATTTGTACACACTTATTCACTTGTTTTTTATTGTTGATGTCCCATGCAATTATTTTATGATGGGTTCAAAGTACGTGGAAAGAATCTTAATCAAATATTAAATTACATATTTAATTGGTGAAGTTGGCTCCAAGAATTAAAAAAAAAATATAAGCAGGTTGGCTCTAAATAAAAATGATAAATTATTTCATAAAAATGACAAGTCGACTAAAAAAATATTCATAGAAAACTAGTATAAGAAGAGCCAACACTCTCATACTTTTGTGTAGATTTTGGTGTAGAAAATGGACTACTCTAAGATTTTTGGGAGTGTATTTGAAATCTGTTTCTCAAGCATATAACAGGTATAAGGAGCCACAGATAGAATATAAGGTTAATTCAGTGGAGTTGGTTTTAACTCCAATTTTTGAGATATAATAGGCATCCACAATATTATTAAATACTGTCTTTTTCTTTGTTTCTCAAATTTTATTGATACGGTCGCAGTAGGAAAGTGATAAGGGTCTGTGAAATTTAGGTCAAATTTTGAGCATGTCAATTTTATCATGTCCTGTACAACATAGAGACTTTTTGGGGTATTCATGATAGTTTTTTATGGCTCTCTCATAAGATGGAGAGGGATTGAATAATGTAACCTTATGTATGAAGACATAGACATTGCTGATGCAAATAATTGTGAAACAATATATCATTACCATGTGCAACCATTCCATATTTTGATGAGAAAATTTCTTGACAACATGGCATGACGAGAAACAGGTTTGACAGGATGATAACTATGATAAAGATAGAGAAATGAATGCATGAAAATAATTTACAATGAGAGACTAATGGTTTGAACAGACAGAAATTGTGCATGTATGTTCATATTCCTTGGCATTAACAATGCATGATGAAGCTAAATACATTAATAGAACATGACAAGTGAAGGCCTTTGAAGACATGAACTAACATGCATGACATCTTGATGATTTGACAACAACTTGATATGATCTCAAGCCTTGACCAAGTGCTTAAAACCATAAAAACATAAGAAACAACTGTAAATACAGGGGTGGAGGTAAATCTCATTCATTCCTCATTTTCCTACCTTTACTCTACCTGTTTGAGTGCCTTGAGACCCATCTCTCTCAAGCCATTCACCCCTATCTCTCTCATTTGATCCATTGGCCACTTCCCTTGTGTGTTGAGCTTAGCTCCACACCATTCAAACCAGTATGGAGAGGATGCTCCTTGAGCTAGGGCATGGTGGCCCATATTCCATGAATAGCTTCAGTATAATGAGATGCATTCTTTGTTTAGTTTTATTTATAGATGATATGTAAGTGTATGTTTATTTCTAACAGTAGATTGCAGGTTTTGTATGGTTCACTAACCCTTTCCTGCAAGTTTTTCTTACATCCACAAGAACCCTACCATTTTGTCCTATATAAGAAAGGTAGATGTTCCTAATTGTAGCTAGGTCGCAATCCCTACTATAATTTGGTGACCATTACAAGTCGATCCCACAGGATCCATGGGTTTTTACATTTTATCTCCTGCTTTCGTTAATCTAGTTTAGATTTCTATTTATTTCTAGTTTAAATCTATGTTTTTTATCATTTGCATTTCCATTCTAGCCTCCTCATGGCTAAACCGATCCCGTTCAGCCATATTAAAAGTTACTGTTGGTAGTTTCCAACTCTGTTTTTAAAATTTTTCACTTTACGGGCCAGATCGCTCTTATCGGGCTGAAAGGAGTGACTCGGTCACTCATTTAGCCCTAAAAGGAGCGACTTCACTCTTAGGAGACAGTTCGTGTCTATTTTCATTTTTTTGGCGACCCCCTTGCTACATTTACCACAAAAAGGGCAACCTGTCTCTTAGGATTTGTTTTTTTGCTGTTCAGACTATCAGTTCAGCCCTGCCGTCACTATCCAGTAGGCTATTTCTTTATGCAAAACATTTCTGCAAATGAATGATAGATTTTTTTAGCCGTTAATGCATATGAAGTTGTTGTAGGACTTAGCTAAAATACTATAATTTAATTTTCATTTTTTTTCACTTAAAGAATTGGAAATTAACCTCTTGTTGAAGCCCTTCCTCCTCTACCCAGTCATCACCCTCCAAGTTATTTTGGGATAAGACAAAGGGTCAAGCTCGTTTAGTAATAGGAATTTATACTTGTTATTGCTCAAGAGCACTAAAAATAGGTAACTTGGAAGGTATAGGGGATGGTAAGACCAGGGGACCTCATGACATTCACGTCCTCCCTATTGACTAACGTTGCACTCGGAGAGTGACCTGAGGATGTACGGGTGGGATTCGTCCCACTGTGTTGAGAGACCAACACTCTTTCCTGGTCAAAGAGGAATACAAGCATAAGGTAGTCACCTAACAGGTATGCAATAGTTTAGGATCATTATTTGCATGTTTCAAGTTTTCTGTTTCAAAAGTTCATTGGTTTCATAAAAGGTTGCCCATTTTGTAATCTCTATAACAAGCCATAAATGTCTACAAAGTATTCATAAACCATAATTGCAGTCACCAAATTAATAACAGAAAATAATTTAAAAATGAACAATATTTCATACAATTGACATGCACACAACCAAACCAAGTAAGCTAACTAAACTTAGTTCATGACGCTAATCCAACCATTAAAATATATCAATTTACATTAATTCAAAACCTTGCATTCCTTGAGGACAGAACTCCCTAACTTCCTTAACTGTGGGAAGTACTTGGGATCAACCATGAAACTCAATGTGAGGAGTACCACAGGAACCCCAAAGTAGCTGGCTGCTGAGAGGAATTACCAAGCGAATAGGGAAATGACCCCTACCGATTGACTAGATCTCCTATGAGAAAAAATTCAAGTGATGTCTCCTAGTAGTCTTGGTGTCCAAGTGACCACCTGAAATCCAATAGGGAGATACTGAAACCAGGGTCCAAAACATCATTACCAAATTACACCATTTGATCTACCAACTAGACACAATTGATCCCCCACACTCTTCTTCACGCCTAAGAAGCGATCCACCACAATTCAGGTCCCTTAACCAACACTGTCGAGACCATTCTTGGTGATCCTCTACATCGTCAAAAGGTCACACAGCCTTAGAATTAGACTCTAACTCATATCAATTTAAGCCAGACTTACATACTGCACCATCTAGCCCCATGGCTGGTGCAAACCCGGATCTATTTTCTGGAATGCCCATTGGCAGTGGACCCATGTCCATACCTCACACTACCACCAACACCCCTAATGGTTGTCCTAGCACTATCATGCAGACTGTCATAAGTTAGATTCCCCCACCCATATCTACCAATCACACCATCCCACCTGTCGTACCGGGGGGTAGTGTCCCTTCTGCTTGCACTGTCCCACTTGCCATACTTGGGGGTAGTGGCCCCTCCACAACTGTGCCACAGGTACCCCCAGTCATGTAGGGACATCATGTTCCTACAAAACCCACTACCATTGTTGGTCCTTCCAAGATAAACCTTGGGTCAAACCTCCCTTTTATGGCATGTCTCAACTTGCCTGACTTGGCTAGGTTAACCAATGACCCTATCTGCCATCAAGCCTTTTGGCCTTCCATTCCAACCAAGCTCCCCCCAGACATCCCTAAGTTTGAAGGTAAGGAAGGAGAGTGTCCCCAAAACAATATAATGACCTTTCATCTATGGTGCTCATCAAATAGCATTGTAGATGACTTGATCAGACTCAGAATTTTCCAACGCACCCTCACAGGTGATGTAACCAAGTGGTACATTGAGATACCACAAGCCAAGTACCAAGACTTCAACTCCTTGGACTTTATGTTCCTGCAATATTTCCAACTCCTCATCAGATATGATGAAGGGGTAGAAATATTGCTATCTTATTTCCAAAACACTATGACCCACATAACCAACCACATCCATCAGTGGAGGCAACGTCACAGCATGTGGAAGATCAAGCTTGATGGCAGGATCTTCCTTGACTAGTTCTTAAAAACATTGATTCCACCCATAGCCAAGGATGTTGCCTCGGAACATCCCTAGACAAAGGAAGAGGCCATCTCAAAGGCCCAATAGTTGGACCTCATTTATGCACAGTATGGATACCTCTACATCATCATTCTAGATGCTCCTCATGCAAGCACCTCCTACTGGGATGCACCAAGGGAATACCATGTCGTATATGGAATCATAGGTTGTATCTCCCACCAATCATGGCACCATTCTAAACCACCTATGATGCCACCACAACCGAGCAATACCCCTAGTGTTGCCTACCCAAACAAAGCTATTGACTATGCAAGAATGATGTCTCAATATGGAGCTACAACCTCCTATTCACAAAATGCACCACAGTAGTAGGCCCATGCACCTACTTCTCCAACACAATAGTATGTGAGACAGATGCCCACATTTGTAGCACCCTCAACCCCCCAAGTCTACTATGCACCACCAGTGCAAGCTGCTTAATCCCCCACCCTAGTTTTGCTAGCACCATTGGGACAAGTGTTTGCACATCAAAACTGTCCCAACCAACCAGCCTACAACAACCAACAAGGGCAAGCCAGAAACAACCGAGCCAGGAATCAATCCAACAACCAACCACAAGGAGGCGATCAACAACCAAATCCTCCCAACAACGCCGGGGACAATCGACTAGCTCAAAATCCTTAGCAACCAAACCCACCTATACGCAATGCTCCGTTATGCACAAATCAACCATGCAAAATATGCGAGGTCTACGAGAACTATACACACGAAATCCCCTTCATGGGCCGCACTAAGCAGGACATTCATAATGAAGTTCAGCAAGCTACCAATATGGAAGCCCCAACTCAACCCAACGCAACACCACTAGGACCTCCACTCATGGTGATCCAAAACCCATTACCAGTCCAAGGACTTGTAGCAACTGTACCTCCTCCCCAACCCAACCCCACCACCCTAACTACACCTTCGATGATAGAAATACGTGTTCACCACCTGCTAGCCTTGACAACCAAAGAGGTCAATTTACAAACCAGACGAAATCAGTACAGAGCCAACACCGAACCCACTGACCCATCAACAACATCCATGTCCAAAACAACCAATACACCTCTTCACGTACCCCCTTTTCCCCCATGCCTCGCCATACGATGACTTTCCAACAATGTGACGGCTAGAGCTGCTATGGGATACAACATCATGAATGACTTGGCCCAAACACCTATTGCTATGTGTGCTCTTGAGGTAGTTAAAACATGCCCAACATAGCAGAAGGCCTTACTAGCCTCCCTTGGTGTCATAGACCACTCGAAATCCAAGTTGATCACGTTCGACACAGATAACGGAGAATCTCGGATGCCATCAAATATTGCCTTCTAAATTATACTATCCATTCGGAATTTGGTCATGCACAGGTGAATCGTCGATGAGGGGGCATCCACATGTGTTAATTTAACCTTAGTCTAGTAGAAACTTGGTTTCCCAATTCTGCAACCATCCACCACCACTCTGCGGGCTTATGATGGCCATCAGACTAAATACCAAGGTATCCTTCTGCATGTCCCTATCACATTAGTTGAGAAAATAGTACAAATTGACATAGAGGTTGCCAATGCTCAGTTGGACTATAACCTTCTCCTTGGAAGAATTTATATGTATGCCATGAGAGTCATAAATCCACTATTTTCTGTCTCATGATGTTCCCTCATGATGGGAAAATTGTCACATTTGACTAATTAACTTATCACGATCCGCAAGGGCCAACTCCACTAGTGAATGTTATCCCTACAGTCAACACTACCGTCAACAACACACCTGCCTCCCCATTATTGAATGTGGGCACTGGGTTGTTTTCTAACACCCCCATGACAACCTCCTTCCCCTTAGTGTCACCACCACTAACACCAAATGAGACTCCAAATTTTTGCATGCTCTCATCCAGCAATACTGCACCCAAACATCAACCGCAAACACAACCCCAACAGAATCCACAACAACATCTGCAGTAGCAGCAACAACAACATCCGTAGCTGCAACACCATCCATAGTGACAACTGCAGTACCAATCCCAGGCACAAGCACAAGTGCATCCCCAAATGCAATCACCATGGAACTACTGGGGCTCCTTCCCAATCCGTACAATTCCCTTCCTTTTTCCCCCATTTGGTATCATCAGTAAGCTAGTAATGGATACCTTAAACTTACCCAACTTCATGTTGGGAATTCATGTATGGTACCTCAACCCACCGGACCAACCTCTGATGCCGTAAGTTTTTTTGATCCCCATTCAACCCATTGCGGTCGAATCTAATCCCCCACTTGGCCCACAAAAACCAACCAACGCACCCACACCTACCCCTCCCCACCCCAAAAGGGTCGAGGGAAAAAATGCGAAAGCAACAAATAAACCCCTATAGATCCCTCCTTTCACTATGTGTGATGAATAGGACCATGCAACTCAAAAATTCCCTGAGATTCCCATGCTCCATGGAAATTTGGATGCCATGGATACAACAAAAAAAATCCCTATGGTTGAGCTTACGAGCGGGCCAATAGTGAAAAACAAGTCATTGAGAACAAACCATGCTTGCGCCCTTTGCAAATTGTATGGACACTATTCTCACCATTGCAAGGACATGTCCAAGTTTCGAACATCCCTAGACAACCTTTGACAACATGCCCTTGAGTCTGAGATCACTCTGATCAAAGAAGTCCACCCCCCGCCTCCTTATTCAGACACCATGTCCATTTACATGATGTCCAATTCCATAGACCCTCTTATCTCCACAATCACTGATGATCCATTATATTTGTCTCACCATTGCTTTCACAATGATGAGGAGATAATTGAAGCCTTGACCACTTTGGAATACCCTTGGGACAACATGCACCACTACTCGTTCTTCCTCCCTAAAGAACTTGTGTCCCAGTCTGACCAGTTTTCTGTTGAAACAAAGGATTTCATTCACGGGAAAGTCGATTGGTTCAAAAATCCCATTCTAGCACTAGATTACTTTGAAGAAGGGAAGATGGCCAACATTTCACCAAAAATTAAAATCAACATCTCAACCAATCTTGATATTATTGAGGAAATCCCATTGGGGGAATCCTACTCCTCAGAAGAAGTCACTTCCTACAAAGTGCTCTTCCAAGAATTACGTGACATCTTCTCCTTGTCCTACACCAAAATTCCTGAGTTGGATCCATCCATTTTCGAGCACCACATCGACACATGGCATGATGTGGTCCCCATGCACCAAAATAAATGTCCAATCCACCCCTCCAAAGTGGTCACGGTCAAAGCCAAAATTGAGAAGCTGCGCACGGTTGGCTTCATTTACCCCATTGCTTACACCACCTAGGTTTCAAATACTGTTCCCATGAATAAAAAATAGGGTGCCATCTGCATTTACATAGAATTCCATGATATGAATTGGGTGTGTCCCAAATACAACTTCCCAACACCCTTTATCGACTAGATCATCAATGCATGCGCCAGACATGAGGTCTTTTCCTTCATGGATGGCTTTTCCGGATACAACCAAATTTAGATCCGAAAATAAGATCGTTACAAGATTGCATTCACAACCTCACGGGGAACATTCGCATATCGAGTAATTCCCTTTGGTCTAAATAATGTTGGATCCACCTTCCAGCACACCATGACGTATTGTTTCCATGACCTAATCCACATCATGTTGGTCTATCTTGACAACCTCATTGCTCGGTCACATAAGCAAGCAAAACATATGGAAAACTTGCAACAAGCATTCCTGTGATGTCATAAGTACAAAGTCTAATTGAACCCTTTCTAGTGTGTTTTCCATGTCCCAACAGGCCATGTCCTAGGGTTCATCATGTCTAAAAAAGGAATGACTGTAGACCCCCTCAAAGTCCAAACCACTTTCCCACTAACATCACCTCTTTAAGTGATGTGCAATACAAATTGTAACATAGTCTTGTCCTTTTTTGTTTTACATATTTTTTAAAGTGAGTCTTATGTATTATTTCATTGATTTTTCTAGATGGATCCTACCTCATGTCCATATATTGGATTTGCTAATGGAGTAAGAAGATGGTCTCCAAACCTCGCCTTGGCTGCATGGGTCATCTACTCCCCATCGCATGAGTTTCTCCATATTGACAGAATATGTGTGAGAATTCCAACCAACAACCAGGTTGAATATGATGGTGTTAATGGCCTCTTCACCTATGCCCACTATTTGGGCATCCACCATCTTGATGTCTTCTTAGACTCCCAGCTGTTTTTCTCTTAGTTGAACAACTATTACCAGGTACATGATCCCTGCCTTTTTAGAAAATTCCTGCGCACTAAACAGATGGCCAAAACATTTGAATCCATCACATTCACACATGTTCCCATAAACCTCAATAGTGTAGCGGATCAAATGGCTAATGACATTCTAAATTGGCATATTCATCATCGCACATAGGAGACATACAAAAAATAGCATCATGCATCATCACACATAAAGATGCATACATATGTAAAATACGTCATCTAGGCATTTCATTCACATCATCATAAAAGAATCACATATAAAACCATAAAAAGCGCATCCACGTGCATCAAATATATATGTATATATATATAT
>LPNX010622233.1:18219-48611 GCA_001517045.1 Pseudotsuga menziesii
ACCAACACACGAGGGGCAGCCACACTGGCTGCTAGTCAGACCCAAACTCATCCTCATCAGCTAGCTCAGTGTCATCATCCTCCTCATAGGACTCATTTTCCTCCATAGGAACATCCCCTCATGCAACTAGACTAACATAATCATAGGACACGGCTATCTGCCTCATCAAAGAAGTGCACTCTAGAGGCACACTTTGAATGGCAAAAATCATCTCATTGTCTAAGCGCTTCCATCCTACATCATAAATCCACTCAGCAAGCCACTCCAAATGTAGCATAATAGTGTCCACCTCCTGCTGCCACCTACGAGGGTTCCCTGCAGAGACTGCCGGATATGCAATCGCGACCACCCGTCTCTGATAACTGGGTGGCAGATGAGGACCGATATCTGTATATGCAAACAAAGACACCATCAGTATATGTATATAATCATACAACTATCAACTAGGTAAACTACTCTATGTATACAGATGAACACAAAAAATATCACACATACATACCAGCTGGTCCCCATGCTTGACCTGTAGATCGGGGCATCTCAGGGTCTCCCTGATAGTCCATCCCCACATAAGGGTACTCCTCAACCACCACTGGGTGCTTCTTCCACTGATCTAACAACTCCTGCGTGAAGAAGTGCCCCACTCTATTACCGTCCTCTTGCTCCATCATCTAACACCATATTTGCATTTGTGACTCTCGCGGACCACTATCCCACACTTCCTGATGCGAACAGAGAGTCTATACTTTCTCAAAAAAGAAAGCACATAAGAAAAAACCAAAAAAATTCTCCCCCAAATGCTCTCACATGGTTCAGCTGATGCTCAACCAAAAGTAGTTACATCTGGGCTGATCCATAGTAAGTTCCCCTCATGGCATGCTCTACCATCTGCAATTGTCCTCTTGATATCTTGTGGTTCCCTGTGGAACCCATGATACGTAGCACCATTGTCGTAACAGCCCGTGTCGACAAGTCCTCAATGTCACACATCAAGATGCACGAACGATGCACATATGTAGTAGCATAATAGTGCATATTACACAAATCCTCTAGTGTCTCCCCATGAGACAGTACCGACACCAAGTCGCTAATGACTCTCAATATCGGGAGCCCGGTAAAAAAATACACATCCAACAATGTAATCTCAAAACACTGCCCCTCGATCATGAAATCCTCCTCCCCAATATCCCAAAATATCACCAGTATCTGTAGCAGTAGATGTAAGCTCTTCATCAAGGGAATCCACAGGAACTTCATCAATCCACAACAAGCTAGTGCACCCCACACATTCCCATCCTGTCACGCCTCCTCTCGAAGGTCTTGGTAGTCTATCTCACACCACTTAGTATCAGGAATCCTACACAAGCATAAGACAACTGTTAGCCACAAATTTCAGTGAAAAATCCACCCAAGGACCAAGTCACACCCGTTAATTGAAAAACAACGACCAGGTCACTCAAACAGGCCTCACAGAGGCAACTGAGTCACACCTTTTATCCAAACAGAAGCGACCTTAGATCGCTCCTTTCTGCCCAATAAGTTTGGACAAAATAAGTGACCCAATCACTCGTTTACCCATCAAAAGTGTGACATGGCTCGTTGAATCCCCAGTAGGCTCATGGAGGGCCTCGGGGTGGGAAAATCCAAAAAGTAAACCAAAGAAAAAGATAGATTTTGCAATAACTCTTACATGTAATTCACGGATCTCGAAACCGTCGGTCGAAATGGGAGAAATCAGTAAAAGAGGTTTGGGGACCTCCTCTCTAGCTCAGCAATGAATAGTGATAATGACTCTTCATAAAGTGGTCCCCACCCATTAATAGGTCCCATTTGACCTATTTTCTTCCTTATCACATAACTGGGCCATACGCAGTCTATTTGTGATGTCGTTTGCACCACTGGTGTCATAATTTCATCCTCTATCTTTTAGTGAGACCATATTCTCATGTTTAATAAGTAATTTTTGGGGCCACTTCCTGAGATTTACTTCATTTTACATACCACATTGTGATATAAGTGTCTCCAGACTTGTACTTGCATAACAACACCACCGCAACTTATGCAGGATTCCAGAACACCTACCAGAAGGCAAACGATTATATTATTTCAGCATATAACGATCACATCCATCCAGCACAGCTTACACGGGTTCTTGAACCTTTTTCGGGAAGTCGAATCATTTATTCCACATGCATTTGGCATATAAGTGCCTCCCGACCTGTACTCACATCATATATAGTCTAGTCTATCCACCACAACTCACACAAGACTCTGCCAACCTTTGTCTGAGAGCCACCTCAGTCTATGCGCCTCTATCACATCGATTTGCATGCCTCTGTCACAATCTATACCATGCATGTATTGGTATGTTCAAGACTCAAGAGCCACCTAATCCATCCATACTACATAGATAACCTTTGGAGCACTGTCCATAGTCCCAAGAGGCAGGCACGATCAGTGCCCCCTCGATCAGCTGACCATATTGGAGTTTCTGTTAAGATCTTTTCTGACACCTAAAATAATAAAAAGGTCATTGAGCACCTTTGCTTCCTTTCCACCTTGTCACATACAAGCCAAGACCATTTCCCTCTGCATCATTTTATGCTTTCTCAGGAAAAGGGGCCAAACTTTGTGAAAAAGCACACCATCAGTTGTTGTTAAGCTCTTTTCCATCCTTCTTATCAAGAAAATATGGCCGAGAAAACTTGCTGTCATTCATGCTCGTAAAAGTATTTGAATGACCATCCAGTCAGTACGGGTTTAACCTTTTTTGTCCTGGTTGGACTTCCAATGGTAAAGAAGTCTCCCATCCCCCATAGGATGGTCGATCTCTCCAATGCACTCTTTTAACCTTTTATGGGCACATGAGACTATCAATGAAAAAGATACCCCACTAGAGTATTATTCATTCTTTTAGACTCTATCAAATTGAAATCACCATCGAGCATTTAGTTTCTTGGGCTCGTCAAAAATCCATGAGATCGTACCACAATGGTGTCTTTAGACACCACCTCACATATAATGGTTTGGCAGCATTCCCACTTTTTGTTTCCTTTGTTCAGATTATTCTATGATGTGTCTTCCTTGGATCCCATCAGTACCATGAGTGTCTACCTCCCCAAATTATTTCCCATCTGTAGTTACATCCCTGGTATTATAGCTATGACCCCTTTCCCATGAGTCAATTTCATTTGCTTCCTAGTCATCCCTACCATCATACTCTGAAAAAAGGAAGTTTGAGTCTGCTACACTCCCCCTGCCCCTATTCCACCCCCCCTCACCCCCATTTAGTGGGTCAATCCTCAAATTGTCTCACATATTTTAGTTATCTCCCTCATGCTTCTAGTCAAGGAAACACCATTTTTTTGGTCAGTTGCAGGTCTCCCTCTGTCGACAACAACACATGTATTCTAGAGGATAGACCTATAGGTCCCTGTATCTTGATTTCATTAACTTTATTAATGAGTTCCTTGGATCACTTGAGAGATGTCCTTAGTGCCTCTCGGGATGGTTGTGTCTCACGTGCTCAACTCTAGCTACATCATCGCACCGTTGAGACTCGTACAAGGTATTGGTCCGTGCAGTATTGGGTCAAAGACCCCGGATGTCACCTAACTCTAGCACATGGATGAGTCTATTGAGGGACCAAAACAAGTTCATGTGCCTTATGATTTTCGTGTTGCATTAGAGATAATCTTCAGAAGCCCCAGAGCAGTGCTTTAGTATAGATTTATGATTGATGTAGCATATTGTACCATAGAGACTATGACTTTTTGTTAGTGAGTCCCTATAGTTATGTACACTTCCAGATCCAACAGACCATCAGTCATGAATATATATCATTCCATGAGAATGCCATGGTTCCAACGTAGTAGTTCTTCATATCGGTATCGTATTCAGCCTCTTATTGAGGTAACCACTATGTAACAATAGTTGTACATGATCGTCTCTTACATTATAGAGCTTAGATCACATTATCCTTTTGACATCGTTAGGAGCATGGGGATGCCCGCCTTGTCCATATACATGTCACAGATTCTTTGTATCTCACCCATTGATGGGAACCATATTAATACAAAAACCAAAAGCCACCATGCCCTAGCCTAGGAAGCACCACCTCTCTCCAGAAAATCCTATGATGTCTGTTGGCCATACGATGAGCTCCTTCCCTTACACATCAGGGGGTAATATTTTAACCCAATAAATAACCCGATTAGCTCTACATGAACTACACCACACAAATACATGCATTTTACTACCCTCATTGACCCCCATGCCCTAGTAAAGGCTAAAAAAACATAAAAAGGGCTTAAAAACCCCTAAAAAGACAAAAATGGCTCTCATAGGGGCTAAAACCCCTCAAAGGAGCCTAAAATCCCCAAAGGAGCTAAAGAATGGATGAAAGGGGTTTAAAGCCCTAAAATGGGGCTAAATACTAGACCAAGGGCTTAAAACCCAAAAAAGTCAAGACAAAACTATAAATACAGGGGTGGGGGTCACTCTCATTCTTTCCTCATTTTCCTACCATTACTCTTCCCATGTGAGTGCCTTGAGACCCATCTCTCTAAATACATTCACCCATCTCTTCTCATTTGTTCCATTAGCCACTTCCCTTGTGTATTGAGCTTATCTCCACACCATTCAAACCAGTAAGGAGATGCTGCTCCTTAAGCTAGGGCATGGTGTCCCATCTTCCATTAAAAGCTTAGGTGTAATGAGATGGATGCTTTGTTTAGTTTTATTTATAGCTCATATGTATGTGTAGCTTTATTTCTAATAGTATATTGCAAGTTCTCCATTGATTACTTTCTTTGTAGGGTTATTTTTCTAATAGTGTGTTGCAGGGTTTTGTATGGTTCACTAACCCTTTCCTGCAGGTTTTTCTTCCATCAATAGGAACCCTACCCTTCCATCCTATAGACAGAAGGTAGTGGTTCCTGCCTGTAGCTAGGGAGAAATTCCTACTACAAAAATAATTTCTGTCATGATTTTAATTCTATGAAGTGGCAGGAATGACTGCACTTGGTATGTACCATTAAAATCATACAGGTTTTTTGTTATAGTTTTTAGATACTAGATTTAAGTTTACACCATGTCTACCATCTACGATGATCTTACTAGCACATAATGTAATTGATTGATTGTTTTTTTTAAAGAGTGTGTGTATCCTATAAATTTGATTTGGTTTTTAAAGGGTAAAAATTGGGGCCCAAGTTTAGCTATGAGATCATAATAGATTCTTAAGAAATCGTGGTAGTGGATTTGATTTTTTATTTTGACACCCTCGAATAATTTGGGGACTTCTAGTTAATTAATGGATGGGATATTTGTGGTCTTCAATCCTTTCAATATTTAATAATATGCAATTTTATATAATGTATATCTAGTTATTCCCTTAAGACACGATCAGTCCATATTTGGAATTTTTGATCTATATTAGGGGTTTATAAAATGAGATGCATTTTACTATGTTATAGATCTATGAAATTCTCTCAGGTCTTAACCTGTAAAGAGAAATAACTAGATTATACTATATTTCTACAATGAGTTTATGTAGAGGATTACTTGACTGTCTTAATCGATTTATTTTGTTTTGGTACTCTATCTAAGAAGTTTCTATCACAACTACACAATTATTCTTTCTTCTTGTCGTGTTGTAAATTGTCATAAAAAGATTCTTCCTTTCAGATAGTTTATAAAAACATACTAGGTAGTGATCCTAAGCAACTTAAATTATACCATGTTATTTAGATGTTTCGTTCAATTTTCTAAATGGTTTAATCAACACTTGATTCAGATAAAGATGCCCAAGAAGATATTCATTAGAAATCCTACAAATATTAAATAAGATTCTTTTACATCCATGAATGTAATAACATGAAATAATATATAGATTTGTAAACATAATAGGAATAATTAGTGAACATTTATGTAATATATCCATATTCTATGCAGATGCATCATGGATCAATATTTAAATCAGATGCATAATATATCAATACTTAATTTAGATACAAAATATATCATTACTCTATACAGATGCATAATAAATTTATGCTAAGATTCATAGTTAAAATGAAATCCTACTATCACAAGTTCTAATCAATGAAGAAATAAGACAAGGAACCCGACACCACTATCAGAAAACAAAAATGAAATAGCAATTCCTCCCAACCAAATCTTAGAGCATCCAAGTCTCACTTGCTACCGAACCCCTAGGCTTGTTCGCTGAACCACAAGAGTAAAATCTGCTTAATGTTCCATCACTTGCATCATCAAATTCAATTCCGCGTTGCACTCTAATGTCATTCTTGCTAATGGACATACTATTATATAGTGTTTTTCTTAGGACTTGGTCATTTATGAGCCTCCTTCTCTTTAGCTCTCAACAAAGAGTTGTGACCTGATTTTGGGGAAGATGTCTCCCACACCTTGAGTTATTACTCAACAACTTCAACCACTTGTCTTTTCCTATTGTGGGTCAGAAAATGATCTTCCACAAATATTTCATTTATGTCCCCTCCAGTATCTTTTATTAATAAAATAATAATCCATTACAATTTTGTTTTGACTTCTTTTCAAAAATATTTAGAATAAAATAAAATAAATGATTCAAAATCTATTTAATAGCAATTTATTAAATCTTGGTGTATTCCATACACCTCCCCTTAGAGGATAACATGGTCCTCAGTGCTATTAACTTTCTATATTTATTCTTCCATCTCTTCATCTTGAAATATGATCAGATATGCGTCCCACATATCACTTTCCAATTCCCAAGTTGACTCTTCTAGACTAAGGTGCTTCCATTGAAACTTGACTTGTCTGATGGTACGATTCTAGAGTAAAAGTTCTCTCCTATGAAGAATATGATCGAGTCCCACCTAGAAATATCCTTTTGGTTCCACCTATATAAAATTCCAATCAATTACATGAGTAGTATCATGAACATGTTGGAATGTGAATCAATTGCACAAAGTACGATAAAGAATATAGCGAAAATGCAAAGACGATTGGACAAGAGAAAGTTATTGACAAGTGTTGTGGGTTTGGTCGCAAGTAGTTAGAAGTATTGTTCCATAAATAGAATTAGAAATGTAGTTAGTATATCCTATTTTATATTTGGAATGTAACCATCAAATATACGATTGTATTCTGAGTATTATGCTTGTATGCGACCTGCAGGTGTATTTAGTTTTGGTCTGGGGATTTTGACCAAGGAAATCTCATGATATTTTGAAGTCAGTATGCAAAAGGATGTTGATACAAAAACTATTGTCTTTTTTATGTTTAATCAATGATGATGTGATTTATGATATTTTCCATGTTTGAATGAATGCAGAGTCTTTATGTGTTTAACGAGTTCTTATGTGTCGATGTCTTTGTTAAGTTAGTTTGAATCATGATCGTTGTGATATTAGAACATGATGTAAATAATGATAAGTAGATTTACTAAATAATGTGTGAGAAACTCATGTATACATGCATTTCATCATGACAAAGTAGGATTAATCATTTCAATCCTCTTCCTTTCTGCAGAAACATGGTTCGTGTATTCCTCCCTCAAACATCTCGGGCGAGACTACATTTGCGTCATAGGTCTTTCTTGATAGGGTAAAACCTATTTGGTTTGGTGTTTAGGAATATTTCATTGTGTGGTGTCAAAAGTCCATGAAAACTGTATCGAATGAAGGGTGTTAACAAATGGTTTTGTTGTTAGAGCCTTAGTGAGATGAAGAAGAGGACATGTTGTGGCACCTAACGAGACTGGATATCCACGACGGGTTCGATCAGAGGGCCTGAGAATTTGCAACCGAAGAAAACTAGAGATCCATACTGTCATCAAAAGAGTGGTTGGGAAGATATATTTAATCTAATATTCATGAAATTTTCTTTTATAATTTCCCAATAATATTGTACAACTGGTTGGTGCAGATTACCTTCAAGAAAAGGAACTTTCGAGGAGGAAAAACTACTTATTAAATCATTGAAATGATCCAACGACTCAAAAGAGTAAACAACAAGGCATTAAGAGTTGTTGAATTCTGGATCAACAACATTTTGGAATGATATATCACTGAGTTTGTTGTCGAAACAGAGAGGGAATTATTCCAGGGACGAAGAGGGATATTTCTAGTAAAACTATGGTTTTTGAAGGTTACGGGTACCACAAACATGAGGGTTGGATGGAATGATACATGTTATATGGATGGGAGTTACGATGATACTATTAGGGAATTCAAGGAAGAGCGTGTTCTTATGGAAAGTGGGGTGAGGTTTTGGAAAGAGAAGAGGCTGAGGACTGAGGAGAGTCCTGGTCCAACAAGAACAAGAAACCGTGAGAGGATACCATAAGGTACTAAGATAACCTACACTGATGAAGCAGAGGATCATGATATGCTTGAGACTGAGGAAGGACTAAACCAAAGAAACAATGTAACTACCCCTCTATTCACTCCACCAAATTCACGAACAAACACCAGATCATCATAAGACTTCCCTGGGTGTCACCACAAGAGTAATAGTATCGAATTAGTGAATATAGGAAGAAAGCCCAGAACAATAGGTGATGACATAAAACTACACTTGTTCCATGGGAATGGGACTAAATATATTGAGCAATATTGGTTTCTATACAAAGAAATATGGACTTTGAAGCACATCTAAGATGAAGATATTAAGAAAGGAAAACAAGCGACAACCTTTCGAGGCTAGGAATTAGATTGATATATAAAATTTGTACAAGTACCGACAGGGAATCAACAAAAAACACTGGTGCAGATTAGGAATAGACTAATTGAGGAATTCAAAAATCCCAAATTAGACTCATAATACATTACTAAGTTAAAAGAAATAAAACAATATCTGAATGAGTTGGTATGGGATTTTTATTAGCGGTTCAAGATGATAATGGATAAGGCCAGCTTCGAGAAGAGCGATGGGAAACACAAAGAAGGGTTCATTGTAGCTTTGGTGCCACACATCTGGATGCCATTAATGCAACAAAATATTGTAACATGGATCAAGGGTCCAGAATATTTCATGAATTTGGAAGCTTCTCTAGTTGGTGAAATGGGGGTTTGTATGAACCATATACAATCAAAATTAGCTAATATTACTATTTAGTTGCAGGATATCAAGAAGAAAAAATACCTTCACGAAGAAGTATGGTGCTATCGATGTCGCACAAAATGACATCATAAGGATAAATGTCCATAATTTCATGAGTATTTATAGGTTGGAGCCCCTAATACACTGAGTCACGGATGTATTCCATGGTGTTGAATCTGTCACACTAGAGGACATTGGCCTAAGGAATGTGTGTACCTCCAAATTTTTGTGTCGAAGTTGACGAATATTTTTTGCAAGTTCTGTGGATCAGTTGAAAATTAAGACAAGGATTACAATGCACACTTCTAGCTTCAAGAAAGAATGATGGATACATATTTTATTAATGGATAAGAACATTAATCGACGGAAAGGATGCAACCGCAGAAACAACCACATTTTGTATAACATAAACCATTGTTTACCCCACCGCAATTGTAGTACAATTAGATGCAGCACAATCGGCAGCATATGTACTATACTGAGTCATAGTATAAAGCACAGTATGTTCAACCGCAACCTAACCATTAGTAATGACTTAACCAACTGCAGTATCAACCATAAGGAGGATTCTAGGGAGGACTCCGGGGAGGTCACAATGGAGGCATTGATCATGGAGGTGCTATGGGATCAGGTTTGTTACGGAGAGAAATTCCTATGGCTTGGGGTACCACAACAAATAGCTTGACTCTAGAAATCAATCCTTTCCAATATGCAATAGAAATTAAACATCTAACACTAAAGGATCAGACCTCGTACCTTATTCCATACGGTTGAAGTAGATCCCCGTTGAGCTTTCCAACTTCATCTTGAATTGATAGATTACTTCCCCAACAACAAGTAAACAATACAAGCATACTATATATAATGGTGTTAGATCTATTCTAGAATATATAATCAACAATGTATAAGGATTTGAAAACATCCCATGGATAAAATATTCATTCAAACATACATTATTGGACAAGAAAATATATTTCTATTAATATAAAATCAGAGATTACAATGGATACAACCTCTGTCGGCATGTCTGCGAATTGGAGAAACTGAATCCCCCACTTGGGCCTCCACCACCTCAATCCTCCATCTCTCGATAGCAAGCTCACAAGCAAAAGGCAAGCTTGGGAAGAACAAAAAAGTGCTCCAAGGGACAAAGGGAAGCAGACTCAAGCATAAGTTCCATCAACAATGGACTATAGTTTCTTTTCTCTCAATTCTCTCATATTCCTTCAATGTACCATAGAATTCCTTATATAGCTTTTTAAAGGGGTAATGAAAGGTCGAATTTGAGTGATCTCAAGGCATAGGGAAGGCTAGGAGTCATGTGAGTTAGATCAATGTCAAGGAAAACTCCAAAAGGATTTGGATTTTGTATACATCTCGATGTACACGGTTTTGGTGGTCAAAACTAAATATATACGCGATTAGGGGTTTAAAATTCACGTATATCGATTTTCAAATGTTTTTAGGGATGGTCAAGGAAACATCAAAGGACAAAAAATGGTCCAAGTGGTCTAAGGAGTCTGTAGAGGGACAGGGGAAAGGCCATCCAAGTGTGATTCACCTAGAGTGGTAAAATCAGCTATAATAGATACCCCTAATGTGTGAGGTCAGAGGGGTCATACGATGGCCGAAATACATTATAAGTCCATCCCAGAAGTGGAGTGATGAAGGATCCAAAATGGAAGACCAACCACCCAATTGAAATAGTACAATGATACAACTCTGCACATAACTACAAATACATATAGTAGTGCCAGATACATAAGAGTACAATGGCCATGAATAGGCATGATACAAGATATCACATAAGTGGTCATCGCCACATACAATATCATAGATCAGAATCTCCATGATGAAGAGATACAAAGAACCATGATCTCCATAATGGCTGAAGATATATAACAGATCAAGATCTCCATAGTGGCTGGAAATGTCTGACATATACTGGAATCAAGTCACGAGAGCTGAAATCTCATGAACACTGGCACGATCAAGGAGGTAGCATATAAGAGATGCCACCAATATGGAAGGTATTCTACACAAACTGCTATGAGCACATGTCCTACTATGTGAATAGAGGTGTCAAGGTTGAACATAGTATTCCATCGTCTAATTACCGGTCATTGATGTATATCGTTAACAGACGCGAGATCACCCACCGATAATGAAAATGGGAATCGAGGTACTAGAGTGCAAACTAACAAGTGTGAATAAATGTGTTGAGGTCAAACATTTGAGAGGATCCATTGATCAGGGGACATTGATGTATTCCCAAATACTATCAATCGTGAGAGAACCTGCCACTGATGAATGCAAGTCTCAAGGCACTCAAAATGACTCTAGTCCCAATCCTAGAATAAATGATCTGAAGTCGATGGGATGAAATCCAATATAAGGAGGGAATTAAGGCATACCCCATCATCCAACACAATGTACTCAGCAAAGCTATATAATGTGGAAGGACTTGATCATAAGGTGCACAAACTAGGAACTGTACCGAGAATGGCTGACATGCAAAGTCAAGATAACTGATGAATGGCTGACTCAGGTTTCAACTTCCTTCGAAAAAGAGCATAATGGCATATGGTGACTGAATAAAGGCAACATAGACTCGATATACAAACTGGGACATCTCTGCAACATGGGAGGCATCGACAGAGGCTCCATGGGGACTGGAAGCTTAACAAGTTGGTGGATATAAACTCAGATAAACGAGTATAGCTCCTAAAGTCAAACTATAAACCCAACCAATGGATGTGATATACAATGATCTATTCTAAGGCAACATGACTCGACATCTTCCAAAGATAACATCTTTCCTTATCCGGCTTTTTGCTTTTTTAATTTTTTTGGACTTTCTCAAATATTTAAAAAGCTTGAAAAAGAATAAAATTACTTTATAGTTACAGACTAGGAGGAGATGAGTGTCATAGGGGCAAACAAACTAGTTCCAAGTAGTGGAACATACCTATGCTCAATGCAAGGACACATGTGTAGGATAGCGACATTTGGGGGAAAACATGGGGACTTCACATAGTGAACCTGTCACATAGCACATGCGATTATGGGATATTAAAGAATACCCTTAATTTCCAGAGATATTGACCCAAACTCATTTTGTTGAAACCCTCTCCCAATACTTAAAACCTCCTCCCCGCCCATTTTTATACCTCACTCCTTATAAACCACCCTACCCACCCCCACCTTAAACCCCTCATCCCCCCCAATACCTGCAATATATTGGGTCAATTTTTTATAATTTTAAAACCCACAATATGAACTAACGTGATAGGATATTGGTCAACAAGTGAAGTCCCCGTGGGGGAAAATCCCCTCTTGATAAAAATAGGGAATCAAGATGCAAAGGATATACAAAATGGCTGTGCATGGCTAGACATGAGACAAACTGGGGCTATATGGCTGAAAATAAAAGTCAAGGAAGCCGACATAAGGTTCAATGAGGCAAGAGAAGCTCATGATAATGCAATTACAACTTGACATATACAAGGGAGTCCTAGGGAAACGACCAGCATAAAGTTCAAGAGGAGTATGAAGCTCTTGCTCAAGGACATGGCGGGACTAAAAGGGACTCTCGGACCTAAGAGAGGATTCAGAGCATGCATACCAAATGAAAAGGGGATCTAACTAGGACACCCATGTATACAAAATCTCTACCATTCACATAGTACCACTTCTAACAGTAGCATGAAGGTTCCGTGATACCATGGAATGGGTTCGTACCTAAGGTTAAGATGGAATGGTCATAAGGAAATGCACAAGTGCAAGAAAATGTGAAATCCTAACCTATATTCTAGTTCATACATAATACCTGTGATAGGAATGAATAGATTGAGACCTCGGAGAGAGTGTACAAAAATTGGAGCCTACATGACAACCTTATTAGTCCAAAACAACCCAAAATAGTCGATAAAGAATCCAAACTATAGGATATAGGGAGGAATGATCATGACAAATCTACCCAAAGGAAACAATGTGGTGAACAATCGGAAATAAAAAGGAAAGTAAGGTGTAGACCCAACGTTCATGCATCCACCATGACCCTCGTGAGGGTGAGCACTAGTGTAAAGACCGAGCGAAGGGAATAAAAATCCTCCCCAAATGGAGTAGAGGATGGAATACGACCATTCCCAAATCTATGAGCATGGTAAGGGGCTGTGATGACCCCAAGTATGACACCAGGGTCCGTACTAGGACCAAGGACAGGTGATAGGATACCAGGCATGCCGAAAATAAAAGTATCCAAACTCAAGAGAGAATAAATATACTCAAGTAACTACGATCCCAAAGGCCAACTAGCTCACAAAGAGCACACTCCTAAGAAAATCTACATCCAAAATACAAGCAAACCAAGGGGAGAACATGTGAGCTCCCAAATGTAGTAGGTATGTCTCACTTGGGAGAGGCTCAAAACTCCCATACACTACAAGCAGAGGTACGTAACCAGTTATAGTGGCCCTCAGCTTCAATGCATAAAGCGACTGTGTTGTCCAACCTCTACCTAGTCGGGACACATGCAGAATAACCCCTGCAAAGTACCCCATCGATATCCTAGTTAAGGCCACTAAGGTCACCTCAATATAATCAATGGTCATGTGGACAGTCACAGGTGGGATTGACCGTATGGGCAGGGTAGCAAAGCCCGAAACTCTCGAAAGAGCCTCCAGATACAAATACAATTATGGAAATATCTCTGGTGCTACTCAGTTATGAATAGGGGTCATCCCAATCAATAATTGCTCACACTGCCTCATGCTTAACTCCCTTTTGAGAGGAGGATCCTGAGAAACACCAATTATACCAAGGAATTCACACACTCACCTGGACAGACACATACATGTTGTTGTTTAGTGGTCTTGGATAATTTACTCACAATGAACTATTCCAACACCCTAAAACCTAGTCTTGTTGGGGCACCCTATAAAATAAAAGATTGTAATTCATTTTATTGTGCGTTGATTTTATTTGGATGTAATTACTCAAAGGGAAATGATCATGCAACTAATGAAGTTATGACTCAGCAGTGAAGTAAATATGCACACCATAACAAACAATTGTAAGTGCAATCTTTGTCAAATGAAAAATAGGGTATGCAACTACATGAGATGTATAAATATATATTCCTTTCCGAATGTCAATGCAATCCTTCCTATATGAAATCCTAAAAACAACTTTTATCCAAACAATCGAATGCAAGTACCTCCTCAAATCCATATTTAAGATGCAACTAAGAGTGCAACTACTTTGTATTTTTCAATATAAAATAATGAAAAATGCAATAAAAGTCATCTAAAACTCTCAGTCTCTACAGCTAGTATAAAACACAAGCCCAGCAAGACACTGAGACAAAAAAGAGTAATGCACTAATGGCAAAGCAAAAAGGATAAATGACTAAAAACTACTTTCAAAGAAAAATCAATGAAAAAGCGGTCTCTGGTCACAAAAGAAGCATCCAACAGACAACATCAGACCCAAGGAAGACCGAACCACACTCACAAACCACCCAGCAACTTCCCACAACATCAAACTCACCAAAAGGGAGGATGTACACGACTGTTTAAAGAACAGCTGCATATATACATGACTTTTGGCCAAAAACCTGCATGTATATGCAGATTTTGTCTAAAAACCTGCGTGTATATGCGACTTTTGGCTAAAAATCCACGTATGTACATGACTTTTGGCCAAAAACTTGCGTATACAGAGAAGGCAGTGGTAAAAAGCAGGCCAAGGGTCAAACCAATAAAGGGGAGCGTCAATGGATGAACATACTATAAAATGCAACACATAAACAAGGAGAAACAAAGAGCAAGTCAATAATATCAAGCCCACTGTGCCTGCAAACCCCCAAATAAAAACAAGGAACATCCCCAGCGGAGTCACCAATTCTGTTATGGAGAGAAATTGCTATGGCTTGGGGTACCACAATAGACATCTTGACTCCATAAATCAATCCTTTCCAATATGCAATAGAAATTAAACATCTAACACTAAAGGATCAGACCTCGTACCTTATTCCAGACGGTTGAAGTAGATCCCTGTTGAGATTTCCAACCACAGCTTGAATTGATAGATTACTTCCTCAACAACAAGTAAATAATACAAGCATACTATATATAATGGTGTTAGATCTATTCTAGTATATATAATCAACAATGTATAAGCATTTGAATACATCCCATGGATAAAATATTCATTCAAACATACATTATTGGATAGGAAAAGATATTTCTATTAATATAAAATCAGAGATTACAATGGATACTATCTCTATCCGCACGTCTGCCAATCGGAGAAACTAAATCCCCCACTTGGGCCTCCACCACCTCAATCATCCATCTCTTGATAGCAAGCTCACAAGCAAAACACAAGCTTCGGAAGAACACAAAAGTGCTCCAAGGGACAAAGGGATGCAGACTCAAGCATAAGTTCCATCAACAATGGACTATAGTTTCTTTGCTCTCAATTCTCTCATATGCCTTCAATTGTACCATAGAGTTCCTTATATATATTTTCAAAGGGGTAATGAAAGGTCGAATTCGAGCGATCTCAAGGCATAGGGAAGGCTAGGAGTCAAGTGAGTCAGATCCATGTCAAGGAAAACTCCAAAAGGATTTGGATTTTGTACACATCCTGATGTACGCGGTTTTAGTGGTCAAACCCACATATATAGGCGATTAGGGGTTTAAAAGTCGCATATATGGATTTTCACAAGTTTTTAGGGATGGTTAAGGAAACATCAAAGGACAAAAAATGGTCCAAGGGGTCTAAGGAGTCTATAGAGGGACAAGGGAAAGGCCATACAAGTGTGATTCACCTGGAGTGTAAAATCAGCTATAACAAGGTTGTGGATGCATGATGTGTTATAATTGTGGAGTTTTGGGACATTATCGAAGGTACTATATGAAAATACAGCATCAATTCACTTATTGTAACACCACAGATCACACTATCGAAGATTTCCTGTAGTTGAGTGCGAAAAGGAAAACCAAGAAGCAACCACAACCACAGCAACCACCGAACTAGAATGCAAACTAGATTAAAAAAAGAATCAAGGATCAACAGTAGTAAAAATAATGGTGGAACCTATGACTCATCATGAATATTTTGGATTCATAACTCAAGGAGGATAAACGACGAGAGATGACAGACCACTCCCAAAGATCTAATTGGCGAATCGAAAGAAGGCTTAATTCGGCGTCGACATTGAGAAAGAAAATTTTCTTTGACACAAGATACATACAAAATAGAAACACAACTAAGTTGTGTATCTATCAAATTCCACCTACTTTTGATTCAGCAATTGTGTCGGTACCATTACGAAAGGTTGGAACGTTGTTAAATTTCTGTTATGCAACCAAGTCCAAGATATATCATAAAAAGAGTAGAAACAGACAGTCAGAGAGTAATCCATGCCTAAAAAATGAATAGTAGAGATAAATATCAATCATCGTGAGCAAGGAACCTCATTACACAATGTACTGAGTACACAAGACATGATAAAATGATATGATGACTAAAATGTGAATATCTCCTTCCTATATATAGGAGATAAAGGTGTACAATAACAACTAATAAACCAACTAATAGATCTAAGCTGACATAAATAATATGTAATGTAGCACAATATATGGGGTAATACACCACACTATATGGTGTAATGTGTCACCATTAACGGCTTAACATGCCCCTCCCCTTCAAAAAGTGTTGTCCTCAACACTGAAGTAGTTATGGATATTGTTGTATAAATGACTCATATTCCCATGTTGAATCTTCTGTGGGTAAGTTCTTACATTTAATGATATACTCTAAAATTGATCAATTTCGAAGACGTCTAGTTCATATTTCAGTAATTTCTTCAGGATGCAAGATTATTTTTCCTTGCTCATCAAGTGCTGGTAACATCATTTGAAATTGTAGCTTTTCACTGATTACCTTCTTTAAAAAGGAAACATGGAAAATAGGATGCACTCATGAATATGCAGGTAGTTCCAATTTGTAGACCATACTACCAATATTTTTTAACACCTTGTAGGGACCATAGCATTTAGGTGATAATTTACTATCTTTCTTTTTGTTCTTTAAGGAAATTTATTTGTATGGTTGTAGTCTTAAAAACACCCAATGTCCAACATTAAAACTTTGTTCATTACAGTGTTGATATGCTTGTTGTTTCATCCGATTTTTTTCTAGACTTAGGTTGTCCTTTAAGAGTTGAAGAACTTGTTGTTGATTCTCCATTTGGTCCTCCAGTGATTGAACCTTAGAGTCTCTTAGTGGATGTGTGATGGATAGTGGATGGCAGCCATATTGTGCCATAAATGGGGTCATTTTTTATGATGTATGGAAGGAATTATTATACCACCATTATACAAAGGGTAACCACTTGACCCATTATGTTTTTTTATCAATTGTAAAACATCAAAGATACCCTTCCAAAAATTTGTTTACTATCTCTGTTTGTCCAGCATATTGAGGGTGATAATATGAGCTATGAGCTAGTTGAGTACCCAAATAGGAAAATAATTCGGTCCAAAAATTTCCAGTGAAAATGGGATCCATGTCACTTACTATAATATTCGGAGTACCATGTAGTTTTTTTACTGTCTCAATAAAATAATTGGTGACCTTTCATTCTTTTACGGGGTAAGATAATGCACAGAAGTGTGCATATCTAGTAAGTCTATCAACAACCACCATGATGACACTCTTTCCTTCATAATTTGGTAAACCTGTGATAAAATCGATTGATACCTCTATCCAGCTTCGGATTGCAATGGAAAGTGGTTGTAGGAGACCATGGGTCTTAATTATTTCCACCTTATTTTGTTGGAAAACCAAATATTTTGCCAAAAAAATTTGAACGTCAATTTTAAGACCATCCCAAAAAAATTATTCTTTACCTTGTGGTAGGTTTTAAGTAACTTGAGTGCCCTCCTATCAATGAAGAGTGGAATTCAGAAAGTACCTTTTGCTTGATCTATTAACTCTTACTAAGATATAAGTGATCCCTGTACCATAGAAAGTTACCTTTCCACCTAAATGTATTACAAGCAATGGGATCCTGCTGTAGCTTTTGAATAAATATCCATATTTTTTTGTCATTTTTCCATTCATCCATTGCTTTCACTATCCAATCTAGTTGTATGATCAAAATAGAATAGAGTAATGCTTCAACATCCTCATCTTTCCTTGAGAATGCACCTATGACAAAAAATTTCTTTCCCTTTTTTGTAGATGATTTCGGTCATGTCCCAACATCTTTGTTACACATTTTTGTTGCTCTTCGGAAGATATCCTTTGTTCCAAGAATTATTTAAGACTATCATGATCTGTTTTGACCTTGAAATGTCTCCGTATAAGGTAAGGGCGCCATTGCTTCATAGAATGTTGTATTGCCAAAATTTCCTTCTCATAAATGGGATTTTTTAAGTTCTTTCCCTTAATTGGATGACTTGTGAAGGAAATAGGGTGTCCTTTCGTGCATTAGTAAAACTCCAATTCCATTTCCCAAAGCGTTGCATTCCATAATAAAGAATTTTATGAAGTATGGTGTCACCAAAACAAGAGCTTTACACATGGCCTCTTTGAGTTACTGAAAGGCTTGAGTTTCCTATGAATTCCAATAAAATGCATCTCAGTAATGATGTTATAAGAGTTGTTATTCTTCCATAGTTCCAGAAAAACTTGCGGTAGTACCCTTTCTGACCTAAGAATCCTCGCAGATTCTTCATGGTTTTGGGAATAGAGTTGCCCATCATGGATTTAATTTTTTTAGTGTCTACCTTGAAACATTCATGAGATACAATTTGACCCAAATAATCTACCTCCTTTATTCGAAAGAAACATTTTGAGTGTTTTGCATATAGTTCTTTCTCATTTAGTAGTTGCAGTACCTTGTCAACACGTTGAACAAGTTTTTCCCAAGGATTTCTATAGATTAGTATATTGTCAAAGAATACCTGCACAATTTTTCTAAGGAAAGGCTTGAAAATAGAATTCATCAAAACTTGAAATGTGGAATGTGCATTTGGTAGACCAAATGGCGTAACCAGATATTCATAGTGACCTTCATGAGTTCTAAATTCCATTTTGGGGATGTCTTCATCCTTCATTCGAATCTAATGATACACAGAATGAAGATCCAACTTTGTCAAGACAACTAATCCATGTAATTGGTCTAACAATTCATCAATGACCGGAACAGGAAACTTATCTTTAATGGTGATTGTGTTGAGATCTCTATAATCAAGGCACATACGCCATGAACCATCTGGCTTGTGTACCATTACCACTGGTACAGATTAAGAAATTTTTCTAGAGCTAATTATTCGACCCTCTAACATTTCATCTACCATATGCTCAGTTTCACTCTTTTGGCTATAGGGATATCGATAAGGTCTGACGTTAGAAGAAAAAATTGTTGTAATTAAGTGGATAGCATGATCAAAGTCATGAATAGGGGGGAGAACTTTGGAAATATCTTCAAATACCTTGGAATGTTGATTAATTAACCTTTGGCAATCTAGGGAGATAGGGAATTTTGAGGTTTGAACATCTAATGATCATAGTTGTGCAACTATATCTTGATGTCCCTTTTTTACCAAATTTTTCATACTATTAGATCTTATCACCTTGCTTGGTTTTCATGTGATAACAATTAACTCATTATTTATCTTCCCTTGAAAGTTTCATGAAATGTTTTTGAAAATTAAAAGCCATTGTTCCCAATGATTGTAACCATTGGACACCCAAGACAACATCAACATCACCCATTGGGATAATAATCATTGTATTATTCAATACATATTACCCCATATCTAGATTGATATTATGGTATTTCATTGAGCAATTTATAGTTCCTTGATTTGCAATCATTACTTAAAATTTTGGTGCGATATAAACAAAGAAATTAATAACTTTAGCTAATTTTCAGTGTCAAATTAAATTATGAGTACTGCAAGAATCAATTAATATTGTTACCTTCTAATTTTTGATGTATCCTTCTATCTTGAGAATTTGAGGAGTGCTAATTCCAGCCAATGCATGACAAGATATGGTGGGATTAATTTCTTCTAAAGTAGCCTCTTCTATTTCTTTTGAAGTCACCCCTTTTTGAGATGCTTCCTCTTCTTTGAGCTCTTCCTGTGCACAATATATGCAAAATAATCTCTTCTCGTTGCACTTATGTCCCTTACTATACTTTCTCTCACAATTAAAGAAAAATATTTTTTCTCTTCTTTCATCTAGTTGTTGGGGTGTCAACCTTTGTGGTGGTTTAGAATAAGGAACATTATTTTCTTTATATGTGTTGGAGAAGGCCTTTCTAGTAGTCATTCTCATATTTAACGACTTATACTATGAAACGAGAACTCGACACAGTTCTCGTTTTTCTCTCTCCTAATTTTAGTAGCTAATTTTACCTCCATTTAAAAAAGGGTTGATACCAATATCACACATTTTCATTTTAAGGCATTTTTTGAGGCCTTTGAATCATCTTCGTCGTAAAATATTATTACTTTCTAATTTCAAGTGTGTTTTTTAAACATTTAACAAAATAACATACATTTAGAAGCAATTTATATTGAAAATCATATACATTTTGCAATTTTTCCTTTAAAATAAGACTTTTTTATAAGCAAAATAAGACTTTTTTATTGATAAAATTCTAATAAAATCTAGAAAAAAAAGACATTTACAACCATTTTCAATAGATTTTCATAGAATTTTTGTATAAAAATGATACTATTTCGTACTATATTCCAAAATGTTACGATTCACATAAATTCACGAAAAACTATACCATATATTTGCAAATAACATATTAAAAACAATATAATAGACATTTTATTTCTAAAATAAAGTCTGAAAGTCAAAACAGTACTAATATATCTTATGAAAAAGTTGTCAAATTAAACATTTTCTTCAAGACACTCAACTAATCAACAATATCATGCAGGCCAAATTCTTCGTCGAAATTGAATTTTCTGGAGCTTGGCTTTCCTCAAGGACAACAATGTCCTCTTCCATTGGGTCTTCTATGTCTGCAAGATGCCCAAAGTGATCCTTTACAAACATCCCTCCTAATGGGGGTTGAGGCTCTTTTGACATCTTCGCCACAAGTGTTTCACTAAACTCCCCTTTCTTCAAACCAACTTCTTGTAATTCATCTGGAAGAACTTGAACTTGAATCACAGATGAGGATGAGGCGCATAGAAGCAGAGGGACAAGGCCTCCCTGTTCCATCCAAACCAAAGCTGAAGAAAGGTCTGTGGTCACCCGAAGAAGATGGGTCATGTTCTAGGTTCAGATAGTCATGATCGCCTCCATACCTTCTTTCCTCTTGATAAATGGGATGATGTATGCTCCTAAATGATGTGTGACCTTTTGCTTGACTGGAAAATGGGAGGAGTGGCACACGGAGAGGAGCTCCGCTCTTGGGGTGCCAAAGAGCGGAGCTCCACTCCGTGCGCCACTCCTCCCATTTTCCAATCAAGCAAAAGGTCACAGCCATTGCTCACTGCTTCTAAATTATATATAAGTGATGAACAAGGATGGTCATGTGGTAAAAATGACATAGATTCTAAATTATATCTACCAAAATTTAATTAAATATGAACCTCTCATAGTAATAACTTGTGTTATGGGTTCCATTCCACATGGCTTATCGCTTATCTAATTTCCTATGTTCCAAGAAATTAAGGAATTTTGTTATATATTAGTAATATTTAGACTCTATTTTTCAATCTTTCAAAACATCCCCCTAGGAATTAACATCATGCAATGCCCAAACTAACCTTGGAATATTGTGTTCCAAAGTGAACCCTAAAGATAATAGCTTGGTATGTTGAGAGAGACACATATTCCCTCTCTCTCTATGCATAGTTTCTAAGGTTTTTCAAGTTATTCTCTATTGATTTAACACTCACAAAATGGTCTAGATTTGTGAAATTTATTGTTTTTTTATATTTTTTTTAAGATTTATGTAAATACAAAATAATGGATATTATAATTACAACTCAAAGCACTGGCTTTGGATAAAAGAGGATATTTTTTTGGAAAAACAAACGCTCCTTCTGCACATTCTAGGGATGTTCAAGTTCCTTTGTCTATGTAAGTTCTCCTAATGAGGGCATGGGAATTTATTTTCAATAAGAATGCAAGTTTTATAGATTCTCCATCTTCATAAACGTCATACATGCATTACATGAGATTATATTTGTTGAAAATTATGTTATCATGTTTATTCATAAATAAGGATTTTAAATTGTAAAAATAGATTCAATATATTGTAGATATCTAAAATGTAGGATGTAAAGTATGGGAGTTTATAAGTGTGGGGTTATAAAAAGAGGTATTTTAAAAAAAAAATTAATTAATTGAAAAAATGTATAAAAAAAAGAATCATAAAAAAAACTTGATAGACATTTATTAATACCTACAAAAATTATGGGTATTTTTTTATCATCCCATGGATAGATATGTTATGGCATGGTTGACCGCTTCGATTGAAGAATATTATACCCTTAAACACCATGTCTCTTGGGGAAATTCTTGAGGCATGACCTCCTTTCTAGTGAAATTTTCATTGGAAAGTTATAATTAGGGAAAACAAGTCCACTTATGAAGATTAAAAGTAGAATACATCCATTTTACTACGTAGGTTCACACTTGATGTATGAGCTATGAAGATATATGACGCGACAGTTATTTCAGTCGGGTGCTCTGTTTATTGTACCCCTTTTCTAATGCATGATTAGTCATGCAATCGAGCCCCCAAGTTGGACAATACCTGCCGCAAAATCGAACTCTCATCAGAATAATCCCAAAGTTGGTTGTTGGTCTCAAGCAACGTGCTGCTTTTGGTTTCTTTGTAGTAATAGTCGTTTTTGATATTATATTGCCACATAAAACCGGGTGAGGGAGGCACATCACTGTACTGTAAATATTGCAAGGAAGCAGCAAGATTATCATATCCCAATTCTACATCATTATGAGTCCTTTACTCTGTATTATTGCGAATGGCCTCGCAATAAAACCCTCGACTCATGATCACATCACCAACAATACCATTATGAATCCCAGAAAGCTGATCAGGGCCACCTAGTCTATCAGATTCTAGATCGGTATAATTCTCGGCTCTATAATTTTCTTGGATCTTATCTATCTTCATCGAAGAGGAATCACAATGCACGTCAGTATTGCAATGCTGGGTAACAACTCTGAAATCTTCGGAGTGCAAGACCCTAAACTGCTTGAGTGTTTTTTCCTACCTTGGATCGATGGTTGTGACATTTTGCTTGACTGGAAAATGGGAGGAGTGGCGCACGGAGCGGAGCTCTGCTCTTGGGGTGCCAAAGCGCCACCCTTCACGAGTGGCGCACAGCCATTGCTCACTGCAGAATATAAGTCCAAATAAAGATAAACTTCACACTATGTGACATACGATGTCAGGGATGGTCTAAAGTGTGAATGTGGGATGTGATTTCCTGCCTTGGATGGGATTACAGTGTGCCAGATCTGTATATGTTGTGTGCTTAGGATGCCTATCTGTATTAAAAAAGGTGGGTGAAAGTGCCTTTCTTTCCACAATTACATCTATAGGAGGTAGGGTTAGCTATTAGAATAAGTCAGGTAGGAATAATACATAAAAAAGAAATAGAATATTTCCTGCCCATCCCCTGTGAATGAAGGAAGCTGGGTTAACATAGGTATATTTATTTACCATGCGCAGCTTGCTTTCCAGGCACTGGGAAACCTTATTCTTCCTACCAGGCTACAATTGCAGCAATTGTAGCGAGTCCATTCCTCCTAGCTATGTGAAACATATTAAATTGCTATGATTTATTTAAGTAAGTGTTCCTTCAAGAAAACGATGATTAACATGTTTATATCATTTGAGAATAAAAAGACAAATAGAAAATGTAAACATAACTTTTATAAATGCATATTACACATTATATAATCATTGGCAACCCCACAGTTGGGAAGCTAACTTGGATTTTATTTATCTCAATTACAATAAAGCTCAACAAAACTAAAGTTTAATGAACTCCTTTTGAAGTCTCTTTCAAACTTCAACCTAACATTATGTATAATGTTGCACTAGTAGCACTGATTGTATGCACCTTTGAATTTGTGCATAATGAAGTTGACAAAGCACTAAAGCTCATTGAAAAAATATAGAATGTGCAATGACAAGTTGAAATATTTTGACGCAAGAAAAAAGAAAGTAGATGCATTGCAACCATACACACCATATCATGCACAACATTTTAGTTGGGGATAAGACTTAGTTTCACTTATAGAAGGAATGGTTTAAGGCCAACATTGCAAGCGCATGGCACTACATTAAGGTCCAACATTGCAAGCTCAGGGCAGTACATTAAGGTCCATACATTGTCATTATGTAGTGTAGAAACAATGCATTCGATCTAGATCTTCCAACCTACCTTTGTCTACACTACTTAGTATTAAATTTGGAACATCCTTAAGTTATTATACCACTTGACACTATATTACCGCAATGTGCAACTTGAATCTCTAATTAGCATTGGTAATGAGGCATGCTACAACAGAAAAGTCATTTTTTTCTATACAAATGGAGCCCTAAGGTCAATCCCTTATGTTAACCAAGTATTACACAATTGTGTGGGTGTCACACAGGTCTCCTTGTTTACCGCCAAATATAGAATAAATGGGGGAATGGGGGTTGACATATATAAATATCCTAACATAATTTTGTATATTGCTCAGTATGGTAGTCTATTGCTCACTATATACTAAACCAATTTTTTTCATTTCACTATAGAAACGCTTCAACTTAGGCTAATACTCATAAGTAGCCACTTCTGCTCAGCACCAGATTCATCGCTTTCATTTCGTTTTGTTTCTTCAGTAGAGACATCTATTGAGTATGTTTGTCAGTGAGAAAATAAATGTCTGTTGGAGTTGGTCATTAGGTCAAAGTTTAAGGTTTTTTTCACTGTTTATCGTTTCTGCTCATTAAATAGTGTGATGTTGAGACAACTGTGTTTGCTAGTTGGTGTATATACTTAACGAGTAATGTAAATAATCTTTCAAATAATAATAAAGAGTCTGTTTATACTCGGACAAAATTGTTATACTCAAAAGATGGGATACGAAGTCTGAAATTATAAAGCCATTAACAAGTCTCCACGCCTTAAAAAAAAAGCATAAATTTCCACCCAATTAATGCAAGGATGATGGATGAATGTAAATGTCGAATTCATGTCTTATCAACATATGTGGAAGCTTATCTAAAATTTTGTCACACAGTGTGAAGTTTATCTTTATTTGGACTTATATTCTGTAGTGAGCAATGGCTATGACCTTTTGCTTGACTAGAAAATGGTAGGAGTGGCGTACGGAGCGGAGCTCCACTCTTGGGGTGCGAAAGCACCACCCTTCATGAGCGGCACGATTCTCAGAATTGCACCGCTCGTGAAGGGTGGCTCTTTGGAACCCCAAGAGCGGAGCTCCACTCCGTGCGCCACTCCTCCCATTTTCCAGTCAAGCAAAAGGTCACACATCAGTTAGGAGCATACATCATCCCATTTATCAAAAGGAAATAAGGTATGGAGGCGATCATGACTATCTGAACCTAGAACACGACCCATGGCAGTGTTTGCAATGAATGGATTTAGGTTTTCCCTACCTGAATGTGGTGAATTTGGTTCCATAGTTATATAAAATATGGATGTAATTAAATGTTGAAAATATAAAATGGGTGAGTAGGATAAGCGTTAAAAAAATAAAATCCAAAATAAGCTTATGGATATCACAACCATATAAAAATATATGAATATATGGATGTAATTAAATGTTGAAAATATAAAATGGGTGACTTGGATAAGCGTCAAAAGATAAAATCCAAAACAGTCTTATGGATATCACAAGACTATTTTTATATTCATTATAAAGGAAATCCCTATTCATTATAATCTTATGGTGAAAGGAAAGCCATATACATTATTATATTCATTGATTTAAAGGTAATGCATATATGCTAACGCGTTTTATATGAGAAGCTAGCATTTCCCATGTTAAATTTCAAGTCTGCTCAAAAGGTTAAATACACTAGTCTTTTCCTAATGGTGATTAAATTGAATACTTACCTTATTAGAGGAGAGAATCACATTGGTTAAAGAGAGTTTTATTAGTGTAATAAGATCAAATAATTACGAATATGGATGTAATTAATATGATATGGATGTAAATTAGATATATATAAATAAAATTGTAATTAATATGATATTAATTTGACATCTATAATCACTTTGACAAATATATAATATTATTAAAATACAAATATGCATGTAATTAATACTATCATATATTTGTCAAATATATGATATGAATGTAATTAATATGATATAGATGTCAAATTGATATGGATGTAATTAATAAGATATGGATGCCAATTAGACATTATATAAATACAATTGTAATTAATATGATATTAATTTGACATCCATAATCAATTTGACAATTATATGATATTATTAAAATACAAACTTCTTTTCAAATGGAATTATGTAACTTACTTTGGACTCTAGTAAGATTATTCCTATCAACTTTGGGATGTATGTATACTAGCAACTCTATTTCTAGTGTCATTTGCTAAAAAAAACTCATCATTCTTTTTTTCTATAACAAATAAAATAATAAGTATTTTTTGATGCTACAATTTGAGACACGAACAAACTAACTATAACATTACATAGGTAAATATATTGTGCTAAAGTGAAATGACATTTCTTTTTCTTTCCACCCCCTTTTTTTTGGACTTGATCCCTAAATCTAGCCATGTTTTTATCTCATGATCATCAATAGCCTTGGTTGGCTTTAATTCTTGCAATGGATTTCTTGTGATCTTATGTGATCCATTTTGCATCAACAAAACTGTAAATTTTATATGGGAAAATAACCGATCTTCAAACCACAAAAACATTTTCAATTAATAGTTTTACTTGCATACCATTTACTATAAGAATTCTTTAAATATAGAAATACAATGAAGCATGTAGTATAATGGTCAGGGACCTTATTAAATGATATAACTTTACAGAAAAGAAACAAGAACTCACATGTCCTAAGACTTATATGGGATGCCATTTCGATAAAAAATTGTAGACAGAGACAATTATAATTGTACCAAATATTTTCTTTAATGTGATTATATGTCTCACGTGACTTCTTATGAAGAATGGGATACAATTGCAAAAGATCATGATTAGGAGGAATAAAAAGAATGTGTGGAGTGTATTAGGGGATTAGGGTCTTTTGTTTTATAAATTATATCGAGACCTTCCTCTGAAGAAAATATAGATTCAATGGAGTGTTACAATCCATGGATGAATTTGAATAATTTCACATGGAACATTTTAGATGTTTTTATTAGTATGATGTTTGCAATTCAAACTCTAAAGGAGGTTTTTAATATTTATACATGAATCATTTATTTTTGAATGGTCTAATATATGATTCATTATGAATCGCATCATAATTTCTTTGATTTTATATGGTTAGAGTGGTGAAATATTGATGGAATATTTTTCTTTTGTTTAATATGCAAGTTTTTAAAAAGTTGTAATTTATCTCTTGATCAAAAAAATCTATTTCCAATTTAGGGGTTGATTTTAAAGTTTTGGTAAACAACATTATGGGATGTTTAGGCCATGGCTCTATTTTTTACTCTGAAAAAAAAACATGTATACTGGTATCAACACTTTTCTATTTGGAGGTTTTTTTTGTTTTTTTTATGTAAAAACAATCATTTGTATGGCTAGAGTTCTTGTTCTTAGTATAAAGTTCTCGTTTCATAGTATAAGTGGTTATTTCTATTTTCAACCTTCCTTTCCATCATAAAATCCTTCTCTAGCAATGATGGTTCAAATAGATGCACCTCATGTTGAATATTCTCTTTCAAGGTTCCAATAAAGAGATATAACAAATTATCTTTTAAAATATTCTTCACTTTGAGACTTAGCTGCTGAAATTGCTTGATGTGATATGTAACGGAACCTTTTTGCTTGGGATTTACCAACTGACTGAAGAAGTGTTGCTTTTTGTATCCCCATAATGTGTAATCAATTTTTCAATGAACATAGACCAAGAGATAATAGACTCTTTTTTACAATCGTAAATCCATTGGTACCATATAAACTAATCAGGTTCTAAATACAAGGATTCAATATTTACCTTTTTCATAGTGGGAACCTAATGTAGATCAAAAAACTGTTGCATCTAAAAAATCCACATGATTAGATCCTTTCCATAAAAATTTTGCATGTCAATATTAGGGATAAATTAGTTTCTTAGACCTGAATTGAACCTATTGTGTTGTAGTGAAGCATCAAATTTTGAGGACTCCAAATTCCTACTCTCCAATTGTTTTTCAGTTTTCCCCAGACATGACTAGAATAAGTCATCATGTTCCTCCTTATCCTCTTATTAAGTAGATAATTGAGGAATTAAGTTATGTTTGATATCTTTGATAAAATCCTTCATGTCTTGAAGATATCATTTACTATCCATCCCTTTGAGGCCTTCTTTACTAGACATCACTTTGAGATCCTCTTTAGTAGCCATCATTTTCTCCAATTTAGCAAAGTAATCAATTTTCACATTTCCTTTAATCACATCTTCCAACTTGTACAGTCTAAAAGAAATGTCTTCCATCTCCTTGTATGTCGAGAATGAATCCTTGGGGGGTTTGAGTGGAGTGTGATTCTTTCTACTTCCTTTAGGTGGAATTTTTTACAATATCACACCCTAGGGTTTACCACAAATATATAATTCTACTAAAGTCTATTCAAATGAAAAATTGTGTACCTTTTTCAACCCCTAACTGGGAGACTGTTTTAGGGACGACTTGTAACTGAGATGAAATTTAAATTGAGACTCCTTTGAGTTTGATACTTAGTCTTGTATTACCTATATATTTCCTCTTTCCAATGCCACAAGTATCACCTAATTTGGAGGATCCATCAACACATTATTGCAAATATACCAAATCTTCTTATTTTTTGTCTATCCAGAAGAGAGAACTTGTATTGTACACCACGTGTCCATTGTTTTGTTTATGTATCTAAAAATTATACCATTGATACCCTAGTCTATCTTCTCTCATATTCGACTGGTCTCACTCCATTTGGATCTTGCATCCCTCACATATGAAATGTTTCCCAAGAACACGTGTTTTAGACTAGTTGTAGGACTAGTAGAAAAACCTAGATTCATCTGCAAGTATCTATGAAACTGTAGTGGTTTAGGATCTGAATTTCTTACTTGCGATATTTCAGTTAGTTTTGGAAATGGGTATTTAACATAGATCTTGGATTCCTTCTAGAAACAAATTTGTAGTGAAATTTCCAAGACGACTCATTTTCAAAAATCCAATAGCGAGTAAAGAGCTCTCATACCAAATGTTATGCAACCAAGTCCCAGATATAGCATAAAAAGAGAATAAATATACAAAAAGAGACTAATTTATGCCTAAAAAATGAATAGAAGAGATAAATATCAATCCTCTTCAAGGGAGGAACCTCCTTACACAATGTACTAAGTACACAAGATAAGATAAGATGATATGCAGACTAAAATGTTAGGATATTTAGACACTTAGGAGTTAGTTAAGATCAACTTGTGTAATATATCCGTTAGGTAAAAGTGTGTTTCTTTAGTATGCATTAGTATGCATTTGTAAATATTCTAATCCGACGGTCACGATATGTTCTAGACATAGAGTGATCCGACGGTTCAACTTCTCTTAGATCATACCTACCATTGATCCGTGGCTTAACACCCGATTGGTCTATGATCTCTATTTAAAGAGCATAGAGGGTCCTTGGCTAGTTGATCGATTATGAGAAGCTCATGTAACTTTCTTTCTTTTTGCATAATAAATTGCTCCGAAGTAGCTATTTGGCCGGGGCCGTGAACTGTTTCCCTCTCGAGGGTTTTAACCACGTGACAAACATTGGTGTATTGATCTGTGATCTGTTTGTGTGAAGTGGCTATTCTTGGTGTTCGGTCCTTTGGGAGTACCCTGTGTACCCTAACATGGTATCAGAGCTTTTATGAAGAGCCGCTTTCGGTTTTGATCAAGATCTGGAACCGGTGTTGCCAAAACTTTTTAAGGGTTTCTGGTTCTGGATTTTCTGTGCATTTTTGGCCTGTGGGAGCTATTCCATTGCGTCCGGAGCGCCGTTTCCATTTGGAAATAGTTTTCGTTTCACCGA
>LPNX010622233.1:51858-90776 GCA_001517045.1 Pseudotsuga menziesii
AAATGAGAATATCTCTATCCTATATAGAGGAGATAAAGGTGTACAATAAAAACTAAGAAACCCACTAATAGACCCTATTAGCACTCAGAATAATCTCCAAGGTTGTGAGAGACAGACCCCGTGGTAACAAGAAAACCTACTTTAGGAAAGGGAGTTGGCTTCTCCAATTCCAGAGAGGGATCTCTCACAAATGTATAACAAGGACAGACATAATGTCACAAAATGAATATAAAATATTGGTGGTTGGAAAAAAATAAAGATATATCGGGATATGGAGTCAAAAATACCAAGAAAACATAGCAGTTTGCATAGGAAAATGCTTGTAAGAGAAGGTAGTGCCTCAATCACGGTCTTTTTGTTCAGGGTCTCGTGGGAAATGCAGAATGATGGCAGTCCTCTAGCGTAGAGCACCATAGAGATGAGTTCCACACTAGTTTTGGAGTAAGTTTTTGGTGGATATCAGAGACAATGGTAGGAGCATATGAGTATGAATTCCTAACCATTATACATTAAGTCTACGACATGAATAAAAACATAATGTAAAATATAACATGAAGCACATGCACATAGGGACAAGAAAATCACAGGATATAAGTTAGAAAAACATAGGAAGTCTTGCATTCATATAACTAGAATTCAGCTTTGTACTTGTAATAGTTCAAAAAATATTATAAACACAATAGTCTTGCAAATTCAAAACCAACCAACCCTTTCTCCCTCGGCGGGGAGTCTCTTTATAGTGCTTCAGGCCCCCAAGAGTAATCTCGAAATAGGGAAAGAATACATTTACAATCGTGATAAAAACTTTAACAAACCAGGACATGGCATCTCTCCAATAGTTTACATATATATAAAACAATGCATCATGGAGAAAACATGCATGTGGGTTTTAACAGTAGCATGCATTTCTTGCTTTGAGTTCACATGCCTTGAAAATGACAGTTTAGGACATCTCATGGTTGCACATTGCGGACGTGTATTGGATCATTTGTCCCCCCTCTAGGTATGCAACATGTATCTTCCTAGTGATTTGTGTTTTTCTGTGCTCAAAGGAACCTTTTTGCATGGGCTCATAGCTGGTAAGAAATTATGTGTTCTTTCTATGCTCATACTTCCTCCTCGCACCCCTCTGTCTAGGTAACATTGTTATTTAAGGGGATTTGAAAAAGGGATACATTTCTTCTGACGAAGAAAGGCCTTTCAGGAGGCCTATCACTTGGTGCTTCCGTTCTCCTAGGGAGAGGATCCTTCTGTAGGTCATGTGGCATGGCACACTCTTGACTTCATCACTTCCCCAGAGAAATTTTGCACATGGAATTCACAAAGGAAGTGATGAAGACTTTCGACCCCTTATCTTCCATTATGAATATCCATTCCAAAGGGTCTCCACTAGAAATGGTCACCATGTGCTGAGATTATGGGTACCGTAACTTTGTCCAGAGGCTTGGGAGGGATGCTCATTGGATAGGAAATTCCAGGCATAGTTCCTGTGGCAGTAGGACCTTATATTAAGATAGTAATTGCCTCACTATCCCCAAGAGGTCTATCTAATGCGATGAGCATCCTTTCCATGACCTCTCTAGTGCCGAAATTATTCTCTAATACAATGAAAATCCCTACCCCGATGGCTGGAGCCTTTTTGGTACAAAAACTAGGGAAATGCATGAAGCTATGCTCAGCCACCAAAAACACTCCCAAACAAATGATATTTCTAAAGTAGAAGTCCATTGTGGACCCTCTCTAAACTTCCCATAATTTTTTCTTACTGTAGAAAATCGATTCATGCTGTCTCCTCTATTGCGACGTTAAAATACTGGCTGCGGAAAAAGCCCTTGGTGCTATCTCACGTCATCACCCATCTCTGCCATGGAACATGGAATTGAAATTCCTTACCTTTTCCTCCCTACTGGTGATGGTATCAAAATGGTTTTCCTTGGTCGTGTCTCCTTACTTTGTGTTGGAACCTTACATGTCCTCTGCAATTTAAACCTTCAGGATATTTTTCATATTTTCACACATTTGATGCAGTGGACTTTGGGTTAAGGAGGGATACCTACATTTTCACATGAATGCTACAATGGTGCTGAGGCATTTGATTACCCATCACTTCAGCCCTTCGCACATCTGTCTTAAGATATTGCATGAAAAGGTCTATTCGGAATGAGCAGATCGTATGCAGAACCGTACATTTCATCTTTGATTTTCCATTTGACAACATTTTTATGGATACTATCATTTCATACCTTTCGATCTTAAATATCTTCTCTCCCAGCCATACACGTGTACTACAAACACCACTTCTCATGAATCCCTGAGATGATTTGTCTCGTGCATGTCCCACTAATGGAGAAATCATCCACCATAGATATTTATTCCGTGAGATATACATCGTTGAATTTTGTCTCCCTTTGAACCCATTTCGTGGATCTAGGGACCAAGACTTTGGTGAGCACTTTGATGCGGTGAAATCAATCTCACCCGTTGATCTATTTTTTGTCGATCATGGCCCTCAAAACTTGCGGTCGCTTTAGTGTCATTTTGCGAAGATGAAAAGGAATTTTGGATCATGCCTTTGGTATTCATGAAAACTATTCCATCCATCGATTTGATTCGTCGTTAGATCTCCACCATAGAAACGCCATCCTTTTTAACACAGTTTTTTTTCCACCATGCGACTAAAATTTTTTATGCTTTTTTAGGCTGTTCTTGATCCATATTACCTTTTTCATCATCTTATGCGGAGTAAAAAACAACGCTAAGAAGTGGCTCCATCTAGGGATTCTATCCTCCCTTTGAGGTAGTAAAGAACAATGTAGACCAAGTGCAAAAATCCATTGGGAGACTCCTTCTACTTCGCTGAAAACTTCCAAAAATTGCTCCAAAGACCAAAATTAAACCAAACAACAGGACTAACTAAAAAAAAACTTTGCCGCCATTAGAAAACCTCTACAAAGGAAATTTTCATTCTACTGATCTTATTCATCTCTATCTATCTATTCTAACTATTGGATCTCAGTTCCCATTTTAGGTAGTATTTGACTTCCATTGAAGCCAACCAAGCAAATGGTCCCATAAATCATGTTTATTTTCATGTCGAACCAAAAGAAACATCAAAAAACCTAGTAGCACAACATTACAATAAAGAAATTTATTCTTACAATAAAATCTTAACCACTCATTAGATTCTCCCAGTATCATCATGTATTCCGCTACCGAATCATAGACACCTCGATGGCTACTAGCTCTTTCAGTTGTCCTCCTGATGTGACAATTTTTTTTCCAACATCCATGTTTTTAGGATCATGCGGAGGAGACGTGCCAAAAGACTTTGGGAGATTCCCATTGGTTCATTAGTGCTTGCAAATTCATATTTTACATGTCGAACACCAGAGCTCAAAGCTTGATTCCTCACAAGTGTCGTAAAGAAAGTGGCATTGTGTTCTTCAATAGAATTGGGCATCTTTGTTTCTTGGCCCCAAATGCACAAAGAAGTATCCTTTTTGGGGTCTTCATCCACTCTTCAGTGGTCTTCCTCATCAAAAACTATTTCCATAGGATTGGGGATGCGACCATAGCAATCACTGCATCTCCCAAAGGGATCTTTCGTCCAATTATATTGGGAGATTTGTTTAAAATCCAACCCCTCCAACCCATAATCGGGTTGCTTCCCTAAGGAACCTTGCACATAGAACACTAGGTAATCTTTGAATGGTGTGTTGTGGTTCTATATCCACTCCTTAGGATACAAAACTTCATCTTTTGGAAATGCTCCAGCATGGGCAGAGTCCTCTCCCTCAACATAGCCTAAAAACCCTTCACCTTGATACGGGGTCTTCGGCCCTTCAATATATGGAGAAGATTTAATTTCAGAAATTGTGTCTCTTTCACTGCCAGGTCTTGTATTTACAGGATATGTATTTTTTTCCTTAGGAACAACATCCCAATAGTCGTTTTCATATTCATCATACATGGGTGCACCAAAATATTTCTCGAGGCTATCATGCATGCAGATCGAAAAAGGTTGGTCGTAATCTTCATGGAATAAACTAGTAAAATAGCCTATATTTTTTCCATACTGGATTTCTCTCTGTCTAATGGAGAAAGGGGTCAACTACCAAGGGGGTTCCACTTTCGTCTCATGTAGCTCTACCTGTTTCAGCCTTTTCTCGTTTCCATCATTACCACTTTGGTATGGGAGCCTTCCTGACAACCTAAAATTTTCTTCGACTTCCAATGCATCAGAAAACATATTTGTAATGAAAGTGATTTTATCTCTAATAGAAACATAGAAAAATCGGGGGGAAAAATAGATCTGTAATGTAGCTTCATAGCACACTCTATGGGCTAAATTTCATTGGGCATGCCATAATAGAAGCTCACAAACCTTTTGCTAAAACTGGATGTAGCTTTTCCTTTAACTTTTTTCATAGAGTAAAAATCGGAGAGTATTTGGTCTAACGACCTCCTTCCACCGTATAAACCTAAAAATGTATGAGAAAAATATTGCCATGTAGTGATAGATTCTAGCTGCAGATGCCTCAACCATTTTTTTACATTTCCTTGCAAGAATCGGGAAAAAACCCTCATACAGATATCGTCATGTTCTATCTCAAAAAGATCAAGAAAGTATTCAAAATCTTGTCAATGTTTCTCACCTGTAGGGCCTTCAAGATCTCCATCAAACTTGGGAATATATTTATAGTGTTTTAAAGGGAAATATTGAAGGATTCAAGGGAGGAAATTAGGCATATATTAGCTTTGGGCACTGGATGCAATAGAGTCTTGTGGAAAAGATGTGCTCTTGGAGACGGCATCATGGGGCCCATCAGGATGCCTCTTAATGTCATGGGTATCAAGCAGAGGGTTTAGACTAAAATTAGGTGTACAAGATAGAAAAATACCCTCTGTTTGGAAAGACGGATAGACCAGAGTGAATTTACAACTTTTCTTGGGGAGAAATAGGCCATAATAGATTATTCTAACAAATCTAGGAAAAGAGGATGAAATATTTCCAAGAAAATTCAAGACATCCTAGAAAAAGATGAATCTTAAGTACCTTATCTTTTCTTAGAGCATACTCATGTTTTGAATATGAATCCATCTGTGTTGTAGAGGTTACCAATGCTTCATAGAGAACTGAATTTTAAGATCATGACGCCGGTGGAACTCTCACGGTACTGGAAACACGGGTCTTTGGAAATCCCGACTAAAGGATTTATTTTATTTTATATGTTTGACTACCCATTACAACCCACATCCTCATCTACGGCATTATCTCCCATGATTTTGGGATGGTTTGAACCTTCCTCCTTGCATTATTCCTTCCGGTAGACGATCTCCCCAATGGATTCATTCATTAGAAATTTTAACATCGATTCTCCAGGGAAAATGACACAACCTTTTTCTCATGCAGGGACTTCTGCTAGCCCATAGAAACCCTTTTCTCCTTTGAATCATTATCATCCTTCCCAAGGATGATTTTCAATTTCATCCCCCGCAATAGTGCCAGTTTGTTAGCACTCAGAATCACACCTAAGGTTGTGAGAGGCGGACCCCGAGGTAATAGCAGAACGACTTTAGGAAAAGAATATGGATTCTCCAATTTTAGAGAGGGATCTCTCACAAATGTATAACAAGGCCTTACATAATGCCACAAAATGAATATCAAATATTGGTGGTTAGAAACAACTAAAGATATATCGGGCTATGGAGTCAAAAATCCCAAGAAAACAAAGCAGTTTGCATAGGAAAATGCTTGCAAGAGAAAGTTATTTCCTCAATCATGGTCGTTATGTTTGGGGTCTTGTGGGAAATGTAGAATGAAGATAGTCTACAAGCATAGAGCACCACTGAGATGAATTCCATACTATTTTTGGAAAAAGTGTTTGGTGGATATCAGAGATAATGGAAGGAGCATATGAGTATGAATTCCTAACCATTATATACTGAGTCTACGAGATGAATAAAAACATAATGTAAAAGATAATAGGAAGCATATGAAAATAAGGAAAAGAAAATACCAAACTGTAATTTAGAAACACACTGGAATTCCTCCATTCATATAACTAGAATTTGGCTATGTACTTGTATTAATTCAAAAAATATTTTAAACAAAATAGTCTTGAAAATTCAAAACCAACCAACCCTTTCTTCCTCTGAGGGGAGTCTCTTCATAGTGCTTCAGGCCCCCGAGACTAATCTCGAAATAGGGAAAGACATTGTTTGCAATTGTGATCAAAACTCTTACAAACCAGGATGTGGCAATTCTGCCACAGTTTACATATATATCAAACAAAGCATAATGGTTCAAACATGCATGCAGGTCTTAATGAAAGCACGCGTTTCTAGATTTGAGTTTGCCTGCCTTGAAAATGAGATTCAGGACATCTCTTGGTGGCATGTTGTAGATGTTGCTTGGATCATTCGTCCCCCCTCTAGTTCTGCAGCATGTTTCTTCCAAGAAATTTGTGTTTTTTCTTTGCTCAAAGGCACATTTGTGCATGGGCTCATAGCTAGCAAGAAATTTTTTGTTCTTTCTATGCTCAACCTTCCTCTAGACACTCCTCTATATGGGTAACAATATTATTCAAGGGGATTTGAAGAACGGCCACATTGCTTCTGACGAAGATAGGCCTTTGAGGAGGCATGTCTCCCTTGTCCTTCCCTTCTCCTACAGGGAGGATCCTTCTCTAGGTCATGTGGCATGGCACACTCCCAACTTCATCACCGCCCCAGATAAAGTAGTCACAAGGAATTAACAAAGGTGGTGATAAGGACTTTGGACCCCTTATCTTGTAGTACAAGCATCTGCTCCAAAGGATCACCACTAGCAATGGTCACCACATGTTGAGATTATGGGTGTTGAAACTCTATCCGAAGGCTTGGGAGGGATTCTCATTAGACAGGAAATTTCAAGCACAACGCCTGTGGGGGTACATCCTTCTATTAAGACATTCATGCCCTCACCAGTGCTCAGAGGTCCATCTAATGCGATGATAATCCTTGACATGACCTCACTGTCACTGGAAGTCTCCTCCAATAAATTGAATGTCCCTACCCCGATGGATGGAGACTTTTTGGTACAAAAACCAAGGAAATGAATGGAGCTATGCATGCCCACCAACAACACTCCCAAATAGATGAGAATTTGAAATAAGATAGCCATTATGGACCCTCTCTAAACTTCCCATAATTCTCAGTAGACTAACGTTTCACCACCTTAACATCCCTTCTGCATTCACTCAGCCTCTATCCCTTGGTGGCTCTGGAGTATGGAGTTTATAAAGGGTTGGAAAATGGGACACAATGAGGACCCCATCAGCACCTTCACACACGAGGACCCCATTAGCATCTTCACAAACTTTTTTGTCAAGTGCCATGCTGAAAACACGCGTGGAAATGTGGGTTTGGTATTTTGTCTTCCTACTAAAAATCCATTCATGATGTCTCCTCTGTTGCGACGTTAAAATAATTGACACGGAAAAGGCCCTTTGCGCTATCCTACATCATCACCCATCTGGCCCATGGAACATGGGCTTGAATTTCCTTACCTTGACAGTGTAAGAATGGTTTTCATTGGCCGTGTCTCCTTAATTCATGTGGAAACCCTACCTGTCCTCTGCAATTTCAACCTTCGGGATATTTTCCATATATCCACATGTTTGATGCACTAGCCTTTGGGATCGCAAGGGATACCTACATTGTGGAGCCAACTCCTCCATCACAGGAATGCTTCAATAGTGTCAGGGCATTTGATTACTCATCACTTTGGCCCTTCACACATCTATCTCGAGATATTGCATGACAGGATATTTTTTGAGCAAGGAGATCGTACTAAGAACCATACATTTCATCTATGATTTTCCCTTCTGCAACATTTTGATGGATACTATCATTTCTGACCTTTTGATCTAAAACATATTTGCTCCCATCCATACACATGTACTAGAAACACCACTTTTCAAGAATCCCCAGATGATTCATCTTGCGCATGTCCCACTAACAGATAAATCTTCCACGTTATATCTTTCTTCGGCGAGATATGCACCGTTGAATTTTGTCTCCCTTTTAACCCATTTCACGAATATGGGGACCAAGAATTCATTGAGCACTTTGATCTAGCAAAATTGATCTCGCCCATTGATCTGTTTTCTATGGACTGTAGCCCTCGAAACCTAGGTTGCTTTAGCACCATTTCTTGAACATGCAAAGGTAGTTTGGATCGCGCTTGTGGTTTTTGTGAAAACCATTATGTCCATTGATCTGGTTCATCTATAGATTGCCACCGTATAAACACCATCCCTTTTAACACAGTTTTTTGGCCACCCTACGACTGAAATTTTTCATTCATTTTTAGGCTGTGCTTTCTCCATCTTACCTTTTTCATCATCTTACATGGAGAAAAAGAAAATGCTAATAGACCCAATCCTACATAAATAATATGTAATGCGCAACAATTAAGGGGTTAATGCGCCACACTATATGGTGTAATGTGTCATCATTAAGGGATTAACAATTTCGTAGAAAGTTGTATGTCACTAGCCAAAGTGTGTCATACCCAAATATTATGCTAAAATGCATAATGTTTTTTCACATATAATTTATTTCACATGAATTTTGTCTATAACCTTTCATAAAAATTCATCATTAAGGTTAAAAGTGAATAACATTAATTTACTCAAGGAAATACAACCTTCCCTAATTAAATCCACTTCTACAACAAAGAAAAGTCATTTTTGCACTCAAACTGACTTTTTCGACTTTCTCCCTCTGCATTCCTTAATGTGGCTTGTGGCAAGAGGAACTCTGAAAAATGACACTGTGATTTCCTTCCTTTCCACTTTCCACATTCTTCTCCTTCCCTTGAGGAATTTGGGAATCAGAAACTTAACATACGATAGACTCATCTCACCACATTCCTCATTTCTACCCTCCACTGTGGGCTTTAGGAATCAGAAAAACTATTTGGTGGAATCATCTCACCACATTTTTCCTTCTGCATTCCACTTTTATTCCTTCCACTACATACTATGGGAATTGGAAACTTAACAACAAATGGAATCATTTATCCACATTCCCTCCTTCTGCATTCTTCTTTTCTTCCTTACATTGCATAAATCGAAAACTTAACAAATTTTTGAAATCATTTATCGACATTTCCTCCTTCCGCATTCCACCTTTCCACCTTCTGCTATGGATTGCGTGAATCGAAAAATTAACAAAAGACATAATCATTTTTCCATATTTCATCTTTCCACAAATTTCCTTTCCTCCTGCCATGGATTGCGGGATTCAGAAACTTAACAAATGATAGAATCATTTTTTCACATTTCTGCCTTCCACATTCTATCTTTTCGTCGTTTGCTATGGACTACAGAAGTCAAAAAATTAAAAAACGGTGGAATCATTTATCCACATTTCTGCCTTCTGCTATAGAATGTGGGAATTAGAAACCTAACAATCAAAACCTTCATTTGTTCACCTTTTTCTTTCTGCCTTCTTCCTTTCACAGAGGGACTCCAGATCATGGAAAACCAATGCTTGGACTCATTTCTCTTTCTAATTTATGCCTCCCTACTTTCTCCATCCACTGCGGACTCCGGGGTGCAGAAACATACACTTTACCTTAGAATTTTTGGCTCTTTTATGCCTATGCCTTTCCAATTAACTTCTTCTACACTATTTATATTGTGGGGTTAGTCTCAATCGTGGATCTTGCGACTTAGCTCTGAACCATTCATCCTTTCTATGCCTACTAGATTTCATAGATATGAAAATTTATTTATCCATGGTTGTTGACATTGCAAAATGAACCTCCATTATGGATCGAAATCCTCATTTCATCTTCACCGTTCATCTTCCCTGGTCCTAATGGATTTCACATATCTGGAAAGTTTATTTATCCGTGATTTTTGACATTGCAAAATGAACCTCCATTGTAGATCAATATATCGTTTTGATCTTCATTGTTCATATTTGCTGGGCCTACTAGATTTCACATATCTAGAAATTTTATTTATCCATGCTTGTTAACATTGCAAAATGAACCTCCGTCATAGATTGAAATTCTCGTTTGATATTCACCATTTATCTTCACTATTCCTATTGGATTTCATAGATATGGAAAGTTAGTTTATTCGCACATGTTGAGGATGTGAAATCGATGCCTCCCATCGATCTCCATCCTCATTAAGTCTTAGTCGTCAAAACATGTTGGGTGTAAAATATTTTGCAAATCCACCCAACTCATTTTCCCTTGCAAGTATATTCTGCAAAATCTATGTCCAATGTTGATTTATCTAGCTCCATCCATCGAATAGTCGATCCTTCTTGCAAGTTAATATTTCTTGTCAATGCTAGAATTCTTAAGTCTGAGCTCCTTACCTTGGTAAAATCCTCCACATCCTTTCATCTCCTCCTTTATACAATCTAGAACCTCCATTGCTTATTCTTCCTTTCACTCTCGTAAACCTTTGCAGGGAAAGGTGGTAGAGGCAAGTTCAAATCCGATTCAAAACTATAAGTATTATACATGCACTCCATTAACCCTAGGATGATTCAACGTAGAACAAATATCAATCCTCCCCACAGGAAAATAATAAACTGGATGCTCAATCCAGAGAAAACATACAGTATGCAAGTAACTCATTAAAGAACGTTATGACACCATTAAGAACCCCAAAATCCAAATACAAGTCGCAGTAATTCAAACAAAGTAGGAGTATCCATTTCTAGAATACTATGTCCACCTAAAATTTGCAGGGGATTGATAGACAGATTAGGTGCATTCCTTCTTTAGGGATTTATGCATTTCATGGAGTCATAACCATTCCTAACAGATCAAGAGTACTCCTCTTAGAGGAATGAAAAAACCCAAGTGTAGGGAATCAACAGAGCAAGGTATCAACTGCTAAAACTACATAACCAATGCAATCATACTCATAGGAGAACACATCCATTTATCAACAATACTTTCAACAATAAACATCAGGGAATTCTCTTATCATTACAAAAACACTAAAACATACTTTCATACATCTATAGACACACCCTAAGCTCATTAATCAAAGGGAAATCATGCAGTATGTTGGTGACTCTTCTACAAAAACTATTACACCATTTGGGATTCCATTTTCCTCAATACAAGACACAATCATCTTAAAACAGAGTATGGAAATAATAGTTCATAAGTATTATTTTCATCAGTGAAATTCAAACTACTAATTGGAATTTGTATGGAATTGAAACACAATTATACATGAAAAAAATATACCCTGAATTCAATACAATGTCATCAACAAAACTTCAATAAGAGACTTGCTTGTGTAAACGAGCTGCAATGAAAAGGGAACATCCATGTTCCACCCAACCATATATTATCCACAGATCTCTCCATCCTCAATCACCCCTAAGCTAACATGAGCGTGCCAAGAGCGGTGGTAGTCAAACTCAGTTCCAGTTCTCCATTGAGAAATCACTTTCCTAACACAGAGTTCTCACACAATAAGTATTTCTTTCAGCTTTGTTAAAATAGAGTTCTCACACAACAAGTATTTTCTTATTCCAGCATACTTAGTGGCGTCCCACCTCTTAGCATATGCTTCCTTATTAATAGTTTTTGCTTTTCCTAGGTATTTTTGCAGCTAATGTTCGATTCCCCCCAGGAATTTCTTCTCCACTACATCTTTGATTCCCTAGGGTGGTTCTAGCACCCTACTGGCATTCCCACACCTAGTGTAACTTCTATGAGAGTGACCTTTCACATCCCCCACTCTCGCATGCATAGTTCCTCATTCAACATGGATGTCCCTATCATTCGGGTTTTTAATACAAGAATAATGTTTCATTTATATTTTCCCTCCAAGGACCAATTGGCATATTCCACATCCGCTAATCAAATTAAAAAAAAAAAATAGTCTTTCAAAAATATTACAAATAAAGTTTATCACTTTGGGGGTATTACATCCTTTTCCCCTTATTGTAACAATATCCGCAGTGTTCTTAGTTGTCTCCCATAGTTTCTGGAAATAGATCTAGGTACTTCTTTCATAGGGAATATTCTATTTCCTAGTTCATTTCCTACGTGATAAAGTGATTCCATTGTACCTTAACTCGAGTGACAACTTGGTTTCGAAGAACAATTTATTTCATATCCGGAATGCGCAAATGTTCCATCTGGAATTCTCCCTTTAGTTCCACCTGTACAACATTAAAATCAATGATGTGAGTGGAATCACATACATATTTATTCAGTAATGAAATATGAAAAAATTTATGAATTCTTAAGTGTGTTGGAAGAGCAACCTTATATGCCAGGGGTTCAATCCTTTCCAAGACTTGAAAGTGTCGACAGGATTATGGTGCTAATTTGGTGCAACTTCCCAGTTTCAAGGAGCTCTTTTGGGATTCACTCATAGGTAAATATGATATCTGACCAAAATCTCTTTATGATGTCTTTTCAAGTTAGCATAACTCTTTTGGCGATCCTATGCTACCTTCAAATTCTTTTGTACCTCCCAAACAATTTGTTCCATGTCTTGCAACATTTCAGGTCCTATCATCAAACAATCCAAATGGATATCGCAACTAACAGGGGTAGTACACTTCCTTCCACATAGGATTTCAAATGGGATCATCTTGGCAGAGGCCTGGTAACCATTATTGTATGCAAAATTTGCCATATACAAATAGTCTTCCCACTCGGTCGATCTTTCGATGACATACATCCTCAATATGTCCTCAATGACTTGGTTTTTCCATTCTGTTTGTCCATCTATTTCAAGGTGGTAACTAGTTGTGAATATTATCTTGGATTCCAACCCCGCAAACAATGATTTCCAAAAGGTTGATGTAAACTTGACATCCTGATCAGAAACTACTATCTTTGGCACTCCATGAAGTCAAATATTTCCTTCAAGAATATTTCTATTGGATGTTGATGCTCATCCTTCACCTATTGACATTTTGAACATTTAGATGGGTACTCCACTAGATATGTCTTCAATTTTTTCCAAAAGATTTTCTTCTTGAGGGTTGTTATCATATTTATGTAACCAAGGTGTCCTGCATAAGGGGTCTATGTAGCACATTTGAATTAAACCATTTTTTGATATGCAATATCAGGCACATATATCAGTGAGAATATGCTAAATATCCCAAGTGCATATTTGCATAAGCAACTTATTCTAAGTCTACAGGTATCTTGCTTTCATCTTAGACAGCAACGACACCCCCAAGATCTGTCTCAAGGGAAAACTTTATCATCTCAATTGGTGTTGTGTTTCTTGCGAGACACCATACATGGTTTTTCGTAATGTATCTCCTGACATGGATCCTATATCAAACCATTAGTACACAGTTAATCAAATCAAAATATGGATTTACAACTTTTTCTCCTACATAATTAGATTTTGTGGAAATTGAACCCAGTGATAGAACAATTACACTCACAACAATTATCAATTGTACATGCAAAATCACTCACAAAAGAGACTAGATATGGAGCTGAACACTAAACTGTATTGAATAAGTGTACAATATCCAACCCTGTAACATCATAGGTTTCTGCAATAAATAATTACATAAGGTATTTGAATGCATGAGGAGGAAATTCGAATCTAGTCAAAAGTAGGCTTACTAAAATTAAGCAAATCCCCCATAGGTGCATAAAGTAGTTTCCAAAACAGTCAAGGAGCTCACGAATTGTAAAAAGCACTTAGGCAAGCTAAAGGGTAATGGAAGGACAACTCATACATGCCTTTCATATGAGAAAAGAGTGGAGGATGTGGAGGACAAAAAACTAGTTAACCTCACCTAGTCAAACTTTCCCAATTGCCTTAAAGCACTGAAAAAGCAGGCAATAAAGTAGAAAAAGCAAAAGGGCACCTAGGAGGCTAGGAATAAAGTAGATTTGATTCCTTGAGGTTTCCCAAGTGCTCCATGAGTCAAAATTAGAAAGTTTGACCACTATGTATGTGTAGATGACAACTTGCATATGTTGGAACATAGAAACTAGGCAAATAAAACAAAAATGGATAAATTAATGTCTAAGGTAGCTAACTATGGGTTGATTATTCTAACACCCCCCTTAATCCTGACTTATGAGTAACATATCAGAAAATTATAGGGCCTAGCAACGAGGCTTAGTCACCCTTTACATACTGCATGTCCATTTAACCAAGGAAAGAGGCAAAAACCCAGTGGGAAAATCCTCCCTTAAACATGGACTGTAAAACAAAATTTGGAAATCTTGTCTTCACTCATGCTTCACAGCATGATCAGTAATCCCCAGTAGTGATTTGATATTGCTGAAGGTCTTCTCACAAAATACTTTGGTGAATATATTAGCTACTTGTTCTAAAGATGAATAGAAGAGTAGGTGAATGGCGCCATCATGCACAAGCTCTCTGATGTAGTGCATATCGATCTCAATGTGTTTGGTTCTCTGCTTCTAAACTGGATCATTGTAGATTCAAATGGTACTTTGATTATCACAATAGATAGTAGTTGATTATTCTGATTCGAAGCCACACTCTCCAAGTAACCCCTGCAACCATAAACATTGATTTGTTGCATTTACAACTCCTCTGTACTCTGCTTCTGTAGATGAGAGTGCAATGACACTCTGTTTCTTGCTTGACCAGATGATTGGCCCTTTTGCAAGCATGAACACATATCCTGATGTGGACTTTCTATTTGTGCTATCACCTGCCCAATCACTGTCAGTAAACCCAATCAAATCAAGATCAGATTTTGCTTTATAGAAGATCCCATGTGTCCTTGTTCCCTGAACAAAGTTAAGGATACTTTTGGCTGCTTTCCAATGGATCTCATGAGGCTGATCCATGTATCTAGAAGACACACTTACTGCATAATAAATATCAGGTCTAGTATGTGTAATATACAACAAACATCCAATCAATTGCCTTTACAGTGTATTGTTTACCATAGGTGAAGAATCAGCTTCTTCAAGCTTCACTCCTGAAAGGAAAGGAGTCTTGCTTGGCTTGCAATCCTTCATTCTGAATTTTTTCAGCAAATAAAAGGAATACTTGGACTGGTGCACCTTGATTCCAGCTTTGGTTTGAGCAATCTCAAGCCCCAAGGATTGGCTTAAGAGCCCTAAATCTGTCATGGAGAAGGCTTGGTTCATTGCACCCTTCAAGGAAGCAATCTCATCCTTTGAGATTCCTGTAATGAGAAGTTCATAAAAATATAACACAATGATCATTAATGAACCATTAATTAACTTCAAATAGACATTCAGATCTTATTTGTATAAAAAAAAATTCAGTGATAGCAAGCAGCTATCAATCTTGGCATACCAAGCCCTAGGGGCTTGCTTTAGCCCATACAATGACTTCCTCAACCTGTACACAAGAGATGGGTTAGTAGAAAATCCTTGAGGCTTCTGCATGTATATCTCTTCAGTGAAATCTCCATTCAGGAAGGCACACTTTACATCCATGTGATGTACCTCCCATTGCTTTGAAGCTGCAATGGCTAAGGCTAGCCTGATGGAGTCCATCTTTACCACTGGTGCAAAGGTCTCATTGTAATCTATGCAATGAACCTATGAGTATCCCTTGGCTACCAATATGGCCTTATACTTTAGAGGTGAACCATCAGCAGCAAATTTGGTCTTGTACACCCACTTACACTGAACTAGCTTCCTCCCTGGGGGAAGATCCACCAGCTCCCAAGTGTTTCTCTTCTGGAGTGAGTTTAACTATTCCTTCATGGCTGCTTTCCATATTGGATCTCCTACTGCATCTTCATATGTCTGAGGATCTGATTCCACCATCAGATACCATTTCTCAGCAAACATAGGATCCTTCATGCACAGAGCACTCTCAAATTGAGATCTAGTCCTCCTAGGGTCATTAGGATTCCCAACTAGCTCTCATGCTGCATGAATGGTCTTGGCTGCCCATTTTGGCCTTGTAGGGATGTTAGTATATGAAATAAACTCATCACTATCAGACATATCAGAATCACCATGTTCAACAATCTCTTCATTTACTTTCAGAGGATCTGGTGGTGAAGAGGCTTCTCCAACTTCCATTGCTACTAGGGGTTCTTCTTGAAACTGAACAAACCTTTCAATGAAGGATTTGTTTATGCTCAAATTTATCATCTTGTAACCTTTTGAATCTTTAGAGTACCCAACAAATAGACACTCTTGGCTTTGGGGCTGCAAAGCCTTTCTCTTTTCTGTTGGAATTCTAGCCCAAGCCCTTGAGCCAAACATCCTGAAATGGGTCACATCTGGCTTGTGCCCACTCCATGCTTCAAAAGGAGTCATACCATCAAGATTTTTATAAGGCACCCTATTCTGGATATAGGCTGCATAGTTTATAGCTTCGGCCCAGTACTTTGGTAGCAAAGTTTTGGCCTCCATCATGCATGTTGCCATCTCCTTCAGTGATCTATTCTTCCTCTCAACAACACCCTTCTGTTGTGGTGTGTAAGGGATAGAATGCTGCATATGAATACCTGCATCTACACAATATTGAATAAACTTAGACTTGACATACTCACCACCATTTTCAGATCTGAGGACCTTGAGTTTCCTCCCAAACTAGTTTACAACCAAAGCCTTAAAGACTTTGAAGAGGCCAAAAACTTCAGAATTGTGTTTCAGGAAGTAAAACCAGCGATACCTGGAAAAGTCATCTATGAAATTCAATGCATATTTGTCCTGACTCATGGATATATGAGGGAATGGGCCAGAAAAATCACTGTGTATCAACTCTAGGGGTGCAGAGGTTCTCTCATGACTAGCTCTCTCAAATTTATGCTCTGGGTGTTTTCCTAGGATACAACCTTGGTAGACACCTTTGGAAAATTTTATCTTGGGTAACCCTATGACCATCTCTTTTTCACTAAGATCAAAAAGATACTTGTAATTTAGGTGGCCAAATCATTCATGCCAAAGCTTGCTTGCCTCATTAGCATAAATCAGAAGAGCAGAGGGGTTTGAGTAGGGTAGGAAGTGTGAGAACATGTATACCTTCGAAGTATGATTTGCAACTCCTTTTGCAATGACTTTACCACTTGAGATCTCTATGATCTCAACTTCATTAGGAGAGAATATAACCTTCTTTGGAGACCCGGTGTGAGTCATCTGATACACTGATAAGAGGTTGGAGGCAAGACCAAGAACATACAACACATTGCTGAATTGACCATGATCAAGATCAATCCTCCCTTTGCCCAAACTTTCAGTGAGAGATTCATCTCCTAGTACTATTGGTGGACCTTTCAACATGTCAAGTGAGGATAATGCCTCCTTGGTTGAAACCATATGTCTTGAATCTCCTGAATCAATTATGAAACTAGGTGATCTTGATGTGCCAGCAACCAATGCATGAACTCTCTCTCTGTCTTCTGAACTTGATCCTCCTTCTCTCTTCTTTGAGCTGTCTGGAAGGGAGACGCCATTCTTCTCCAGGAGTTGGGTTAGCATGTCTATTTGCTTCTTCATGCAGGAGCTCTCAGTATGATTTCCCTTACTACAGTATGCACACTTGCTCATTTCTCCTTCATTCTTCTTCTTCTGGTAGTTCTTCTTGGAACCTTGAGGCTCCTCCGGAGACTTGTTCTTGTCTCTCTTTTGCTCAGGTGGATTTTTAGCTTTCTTTTTTCTTTTTGAATCCACCCTTGAATCTCTAGAAACCAGAGCTTGGTCTTTGGATGTTTGATGGTGCCCATCATCAACAGTTTGTCCTATTCTTGTGTGAGAGATTCCATGAAATCTGTAAGGCTAGGCATCTTCCAGGTTCAAGCTGTCAACATTGTGGCATAGAAGGTTGAAACAAACACTGAATAGTCAGGGCCAAGCTTCGAGAGTATGGCCAAGACCAGCTAATCATCCTTCTTTTCGATCCCACATTGTTTTAGCTGCAAAACAATTGCTTTGAACTTGGAGAAATAGAGTTGCAGGGATTCAAAGCTATTTGGACTCAAGGAGATCAGTTCATTTTCGATTTGATGTCCCCTCATCTCATCTTTCTTTCCAAAAAGATCAAAAATATTCTCCCATACTTCATTCGGTGATGTCAATCCATCAAGATGGAAAAGGAGGTATCTGGAAATACTCAGACACAAGAGACCATAGGCCTCATCCCTCCTGTTGTGCCATTTTATCTTCTCTGCTGCTGCATTGGGCTCTACTTCTATTGCCATAGTCACTCTGTAGAGGCCTTTCACTCTCAACAGTATCTCCATCTCTGCTTTCCATTCAAATAAGTTGAAGGGAGTCAAGATGATATTCTGAGACTGATCCATAGCTCAGAAATTGTCCCGGCTGTCAGTAGAAGGCTCCTAGTCACTGATGTCGAACTTGGAAAACAAATTGGAAGGAGATAAATCAATCTACAAAGGCTTTGATACCATGTTGAAATTGAACCCAGTGATAGAATAATTACACTCACAACAATTATCAATTGTACATGCAAAATCACTCACAAAAGAGACTGAATATGGAGTTGAATATGAAACTATATTGAATAAATGTACAATAGCCAAACCTATAACATCATAGGCTTCTGTAATAAATAATTACATAAGGGATTCGAATGCACGAGGAGGAAATTCGAATCTAGTCAAAAATAGGCTTACTAAAATTAAGCAAATCCCCCATAGGTGCATAAAGTAGTTTCCAAAATAGTCAAGGAGCTCATGAATTGGAAAAATAACTTAGGCAAGCTAAAGGGTAATGGAAGGACAACTCATACATGCTTTTCATAGGAGAAAATATTGGAGGATGTGGAGGAAAAAAACTAGTTAACCTCACCTAGTCAAACTTTCCCAATTGCCTTAAAGCATTGAAAAAGTAGGCAATAAAGCAGAAAAAGTAGAAGGGTGCCTAGGAGGCCAGGAATAAGGCAGATTTGATTCCTTGAGGTTTTCCAAGCACTCCATGAGTCAAAATTAGCAAGTTTTACCACTATGGATGTGTAGATGACAACTTCCATATGATGGAACATAGAAACTAGGCAAATAAGACAAAAATGGATAAATTAATGTCTAAGGTAGCTAAGTATGGGTTGATTATTCTAACATATTTTTGCAATCCTGAGATATTCCTCATATTGTTAGGCTCTGGTAAGTGGGAGCACTTATCCTCGATCATTTACACTTGCTTCCAACCTCGACAACCACATATAACATGTGATCTTAACAAAATTCTTAGATTAGTCAAACGATCAATATAAAAATATCATAATTCCAAATATGGGATTTAGAAGTCTATTTTGTTAAGTTTTCACCGCCATGAGGTCCTTCTCAAACGTTTTTCCTTTGCACATGGTATATTCTTGTATTTATTTTGTTGGACATAACCGTACTTCCATGTCTTTAATCAATTCTACCTAAAATCTATAACTTACAAATGTACATTCAGTTTTGTGGGCCTCTATGTATACAATCACTTCATCACAGTATTTACACTAATATTTGAAGTGATCTTCAAAATTACAATACTAACTAATTCAAACCATATCAATTAATACCATTTCCAGGACACTATATGGTTATCTTATATGCAGCATTAAAATAACTAGACATTTTCACCTTATTTATGTAAATAAAACAAACCTTCCATATCCACGACTAAGAAATCTTGTTCATCATGCCGTTATACTAGACTACCGCGCACTCATTGCACCTTTCACCACACACTATGTTTAGGATTTTACTAAATAACCATTCTTTGTTCATCTTTCTTTCTCACTACTTCACATAACTTACTAGTTTGATTTCAGAGAAAGTATGCTCTGATCCCGATTCCCGTATTCCCTGTAAACAATATTTCTTGTGATTGATACACAATTTAGTCAGGTTCTATGTCTGGTAAAACCTCAAAATATAACCAACCTGGCCAATTTTCCTCCAACTCTTGATGAATAGTGGACTTCAAATTGGATATGAGCTATATTTCATAAACATTTCGTGTCCAAACTATAATATTAAACAACTCGCCAGTTGAATCAGTGGAAGCGTTAAGGACTCTTATATCTTGATCCACCAAGATCGATGGCGGAATTCAATTACTATAGATAATATTACATTAAAATTCTACATCCATTCAATTTCTGTGAAGACCGCCTAACTTTAACCAGTGTTGCTGAGTTCCATAGATATTCTTCAATGATCAACCTCATCCGTTGATCTCGATATCCTTCATGTTAGTTACTTTCGAATTCCCTAGCCCAACTCACCTTTTATTTTCAGGTCTCTTCTATTGGAATGTTCCAGGGTCGTTGGATCTATCTCTAGTTAGAACAAATGGTGGACTTCTAGGTCCACACTCCACAATTTAATCTCCATGCACTTTAGTTCAGTGGAATTCACACCAACCATTGGATCATCCCATTCACTAGATTTGAACCATACAACTACCCATGTAGGTTAAGTTGACTTCAACCATTCCAGAATTCTACCTTACTTGTAACTTTCATTTGTGGAATCTATCCTCGGCCATAGATCTGTCTGAGTTACAGATATTTAACTTAGGTGATTCACATTTTAATTTATGAGAGGGATGAACATTTTTAGTCACAGTCTCTCTCTGTCGATTGATTAGAGAATAGATCAATCGGTCTCTATCCAAATTCATGAAGCTTGTCTTTGTCTAATTCTTAACTTCATTCTAGCATTTAGAAAAGATATTGTCCCACACTTTGATATATCTTTATAAACCCTTAAGGTAGGGAGATATGGAATGGTTTATGAATGAAGGGTTCCATCTTCCATCTGTTTGGTCCAGGGTCATCATTTCTAAAATAATTTAAGCCTACTATATACATTTTCAACCAATCCATTCCCATCGGCATATACACATACATATGCATGTCTACCAAGGTTAATATCAAAATCATATACATTAATCATAATCTAACATCATTAGCTTTTATGATTCACAAAGGTTCCAGTATTCCTATTTGTCCTATTCAATAACAGGTAAACTTATTACTTCACAACAATGATTTTACCTAGAGTGCATATACCCTTTTATAAGTATTTTTCTTGCAAGCACCTTTCTAGTTTCTCTTGGATGTCCAAGAAAAACACACCATGTTTTAACAATTCTCTCCATACTAAACCTAGATACCCAACAACAATATAAATAGAGGCAAAACATTCAAATTATTCCTTATGGTATTGTATTTCCTCTTCACATTCATCAAACAAGATCAGTTACCTTTCATTTAGCTCTAGTGGCTGGCTGAACTAACTAGTGTTTCATATGCTTTAGCTTAGTGAGTTGGCAGAGCTCCATCATCTTTGGGGTGATGGAACTCATGTGGCTCCTAGATCACTTAATATAGTAGCGAAGGGATTACAAATAATACCTTCCCATTCCCCATTGTTCCCACAAGTTGCATTTCAACAAGGTATTACATAAATATACATGAAGTTCATTTTCAAGAAATCTACATGAGTCATGCTTAATGAATTACATGATTAGTACTTACTTTTCAACAACTATATAATAAATACCACTGCGTTACTACTATTACCCCTTCAATGCTGCCACTAGATACCTTTCTAGTGTAGATCACACAGGAAACTATTTTCATAGATCACCTAAATTACTTTTTCTTTTACTACAACATGGAAAGATAAGTTACATGCAACAATTCCTTTCTAACTAAAAATCAACAAGGGCCATAACAACATATCACATTTCATCTTATTTCAAAGCATATTTTTTCTCAGAACTCATTCAAGAATCCATTAATCATCAGCTAAAATTATTCATATAGTGATCCTCATGCATACATAATCGTTAATCCATAATATCTTGACCTATTTAATTCCTATAATAATCATGTAATGTCCACCAAAGAAAAACCCTCATGACTCTCTTACCATATGAGCATGCATGTTAGTACATCAACCAAACTCATCATCCATCATACATCCACTAGAATGCATTGAAAAAAACCCATCAATTTGAATACAAAACTAGAGTATATTAAGCATGATTTATCAATACAAAGATGATTATTGTTTAGTTTGCTTCAATGGAACTAGATGTCCCCAAGAGGCAACAGGTTTAAACATGTGGCTTTGTCTTTCACAGAACAACTTGTAGGTATACTAAACAATCCAAGAAAAAATTTTAATGGTTAGGATGTAGTTTCTTTGAATCAGCAGAACTAGATTTTCCCAAAAGGAATCAGGGTTGAAACCTGTGGCTCTGATATTATTTTTGGCATACCCAAATAACCTGCTAAAATGCATAAAAAAAAAATTCAAATATAATTTATTTCACAATAATTTTGGCTATAACCTTTCATAAAAATTCATCCTTAATCTTAAAAGTAAACAACATTAATTTCTGCAAGGAAATACAACCTTCCCCAATTAAATCTGCTTCTACAACTAGGAAAAGTCATTTCCTTACTAAAAATGACTTTTCTGACTTTTTCCATCCGCATTCCTCAATGTTGCTTGTCGTAGGCAGAAATCTGCAAAATGTCACTATGATTTCCTTCCCTTCCTATTTCCGTATTTCTCCTTTCTGAATTCTGCTCCAGACTTTGGGAATCAAAAACTTTACATACGATGGACTCATCTCACCACATTGCTCCTTCCACATTCTTTGTTTCCACCTCCCACTGCAGACTTTTGGAATCATAAAAAATATACAACAGAATCATCTCACCACATTCCACCTTTTTTCCTTCCGCTGTGGACTACAGGAATAAAAAACTAAACAAATGACATAATCATTTATCCATATGAATTCCTTCCACATTTATCCTTTTTGGCTTCGACTATGGACTGGAGTAATTAGAAACTTAACAAATGATGGAAATCATTTATCCACATTTCATCCTTCTGCATTCCTCCTTTCTGCCTTCCGCTACGGATTGCGGGAATTAGAAACGTAACAAACGAAGGAATCATTTTTCCACATTTCTTCCTTCCACATTCTACCTTTTTTGCTTTCACTATAGATTGCAGGAACCAAAAACTTAACAATGAATGGAATTATTTTTCCACATTTCTACTTTCCACATTCCTCCTTTCCGCCTTCAATTGCAGACTGCAGGAATAAAAAAATTAACAAATGACAGAATCATTTATCCACATTTCTGCCTTTCGCATTCCACTTTTTGTCTTTCATTAGGGACTACAAGAATTACAAACCTACAAATGACAACTTCATTTGTTCACGTTTTTATTTCTTCCTTATGACTTCCATAGACGGGCTCCGGATCGTGGAAAACCAATGCTTGGCCTCATTTCTCTTTCTGATTTCTAACTCCCTCCTTCTTCCTTCCGCCTCGGATTCCGAGGTGCAGAAACATACACTTTGCCTTAGAATTTTTGGGTCTTTTCCTCCTCTTCCTTTCTAATTAAATTCTTCTGCACCATTGATATTTGGGGCTCAATCTCAATCATCGATATTGAGGCTCATATCTCCACTGTTCATCCTTGCTGGTCCTATCGGATTTCACAAATATAAAAAGTTTATTTACTCGTGCTTCTTGACATTATGAAATGAGACTCCGCTGTAGATCAAAATCCTCATTTGATATTCACCATTCATCTTCATCGGCCCTATTGGATTTCTCAAATATAGGAATTTTATTTATCTGTGCTTGTTGACTAATGCAGGAGCATCCTTCTCTCCATTCAAATTCTAAGCTCAATTTTGGATCATACCTAGAAGGGGTCTTCAATTCTGAAGTGATGGTCTTCGAACCATCACATTGTAAATAAACCTATGTTTTTATGTGATTATAGATGATGGCAAGTCATTAGGTGAGTCACTAAGTGGAGGAGTGAGTCATTGGGTAAACTGATGAATCATGTAACAAATTCCTCAATTAGTGGTAGCGATTCATAGGATAGATTTGAGGCTTTGTTGTAATTAGGATTAGTTAGAATATTTTGAGGATCTGAAGTAGAATGGTTCATAGATATTGTTGTGTATATGTAAGCCTATAAGGAATAGGTAGACATAATAGATAGAGATAAACATAAGGATAGATAGGAGTAGGAAAAGTAGCTAGAATAGAGTAAATCTAGCTCAAGCAAGGCCAATCAAAGATGTATTAGGCCTAAGGAAATCATAACATAGGTTATGGGTTAGTTTGTATGTATAGATTAAATGTGTGAATGAAAAATGATATTTCAACATAATCTTTGTATGTGTAAATTCAATTATATTTTAGTGTGCGATTCATAAACTTAATGTTTGTTTAAATATTTGTTAATGAATGGTAAGCTTGCGTGTGAATTCAGGTTTTTTGAAAATGAGGGAATCATAGATTGATTGATCAAAATGGAATTAGATTATTAACCATTGAATATTTCATGGGTGTGCAGATTAAACGTATTATAAGTTCCATATCAAAAGATCGATCACTGTAGAGATCAATTGATCAAAGAAAATTTGAACTTCTAAAGCTTGCTGTGGAGTGCAAAAGTCGGAATATAGAGACCTGAGGAATAGAAAAGAAGCTAAAGTAGAAGTTGGATTTTTTATTCCCAATGTGTGCAAATTAGAAGGTGGAAGTGGGATACACATGATAAACCAAGGTTTAAGTATGTGTAGATCGGATGGTTGAAATCATGTGGTCAAGATAGACCTTTACAAAAGATCAATGGTCATAATTAAGTTCCATAGAAAATGAGACGTAAATATGCAAAGTAAAATGAATTTCTGCACTTGATCAAGAGATCAACGGTCAGAAAACAATCCACAAAAGATCTGACGCTTGAGGGCATATCCTCATCATAGTACATGTCAACAGTGAATATCCATGGATAGATATGCATCAAACTAGAGATCGATGGTAAATATTCATGCCATAGTAGATCAACGGTTCTAGAAGATTCTTGCGGAAGTGTAAAGGCATAATTTAAAAAGTTCAAAAACTTGGAATTTGATAATTTGAGTTCAACAATACGGACCAGGAAAGTGAAGTGTGGAAATGTGCATGCAGAATTGCCAAAGTGATAATGCGAAAGTGCAAAAGTGTAGAGGATTGGAAATTAAAAAAGTGAGTTTCTAATTTTTGATCTCCACAATACAGAAAAAGTGAGTGCAAAAATCCCACTGCAAAAGGGAGCATGTATAAAGTTGGGAAGTGGAATAGATAATGCAGAAACCCAAAAATTTGAAGGATTTAGGTTGCAAAAAAATATTTAGTACAACAAGTTGACTGTCATGAAGGGTTTAAAGTCCCAACATGCTCTCAAGTTCATATGTTTGATCTCAGAGATGGAAAAAACATGCCACCAAGGGGGGGGGGGGGGGGGGGGGGGTTGGAATCATTGACATTGCGAAATGAACCTCCACCATAGATCAAAATCCTTGTCTGATATTCACCATTCATCTTCCTTGGGCCTACTGGATTTTGAATATATTGAAAGTTTATTTATCCGCACTTGTTGAAATTGTGAAATGAACCTCCACCGTAGATAAAAATCCTTGTTTGATCTTCACCATTCATCTTTTTTGTGCCTAGTGGATTTCACATATCTAGAAAGTTAGTTTATTTGCATAGGATGAGGATGAAAAATTGAATCCTACCATCGATCTCCATCCTTATCAAATCTCAGCTATCGAAACACGTGGGGTGTACAATATTTCGCAAATCCACCCAATTTATTTTCCCTTACAATTATACTATGTAAAATCTCTTTCCATCGTTGATCTATCTACCTCCATCCATCTAACGATCAATCCTTCCTGTAAGTTACCCTTTCCTATAAATGCTAAAATTCTTAATTTTGAGAGACTTTCCTTAGATAAATCATCCACATCCTTTATACAATCTAGACCCTCCATTCCTTATTCTTCCTTTCACTATCCTAAACCTTTCAGGGAAAGGTGGTAGAGGCAAGTACACTTCCCATTCAAAACTATAAGTATTATACATGCACTCCATTAAGACTAGGATCGTTCAATCTAGAACAAAGCTCAAGCCTCCCCACATGGAACTAATACACTGGATGCTCAATTAAGGGAAAACATACAGTTACATCTAAGTAACTTTTTACAGAACATTATGAAACCAATAAGCAACCGAAAAACCAAATACAAGTCACATTCATTAAATCACAGAAGGAGTACCTATTCCCAGAAAACTATGTCCACCTACAAGTTACAAGTGACTGATAGACAGAGTAGGTGCATTCCTTTTTTAGGGATCTATGCATTCAATGCAATCATAATAATTCAAAACAGATCTATTAGAGGAAATTTAAACTCAAAATGGGCCTTTTATCTCTAATTCAAATTCAATGTCATCATGTGTTAGCCAATGAAATTGCTTTAAATTTGAAATACCGTATAGGTCTTAAACACTTTTTTAATAAAAATTCGGTCATAGGTATCATAAAAAAACTACTTTTTTAGGTATTTCTTGTTTTTGTGGTAGATTCGTCCATCAAAAGTATTCCGAGTGGGTACTCATTGGAATTGGAATTTAATTCCGCATCCAATGAGCTCTCCCAATCGAAATTTGACTAAAAACACATGGAGATATGTCGAAAATACAAACAAAAAAGTAGTTTTTTTCTTTTCTTCCTCGAAAATTAATAAATATTATATTATTATTTTAACTATTATTTTATTAAATTTTTTTAGGAGTCCGATTTTGAGTTGAAATTTCCTCTAATGAAGGGTAATCCTCTTAGGAGAATGACTAAAACCCAAGTGTAGGGCATCAATAGAGCAGATTATCAACCACTAAGACTACATAACCAATGCAATCATACTCATAGGAGAACACAACCATTTATCAACAATACTTTCAACAACAATCAAAAGGTAATTCTATTATCATTACAACAATATCGAAACATACATTCATATATCTACAGACACACCCTAAGCTCCTCAATCAAAGGAAAATCATGCACTGTGCTAGTGACACTTTTAGAGAAACTATTACGCTATTTGAGTTTCCATTTTCCTCAATAAAAGACACAATCATCTTAAAATAGAGTGCAGGAATAATAATTCATAAGTATTATTTCCATCAATGAAATTGAAACTACTAATTATCATTTCTATGGCACTGAAACACAATTATACATGCAAACAACAAACCCTAAGTTCAATAGAATAGAGGTGACAAAACTTCAATAAAGAAACATGTTTGTGTAAACGAGCCACAATGAAAAGGGAACAACCACATTCCACCCAATTGTAGATTAGGCACATATCTGTGCATCCTCAACAACCCCCGAGCTATACTATTCATGCCAACTATGCTGCTAGTCAAACTCAGTTCCAGTTCTACATTGAGAAATCACCTACCTAACACACAGTGCTCACACAACAAGTATTTTCTTGTTCCATGATACTCAGCGGCATCTCACCTACTAGCATATGCTTCCTTATTTAAAGTTTTTATTTTCCCTAGGTATTTTTGCAGCTAACGGCCAATTCCCCGCAGGAATTTCTACTCCACTACATTTTTTATTCCCCAAGGTGGGTCTAGCGCCATACTGGAATTCCCATGCCTAGTGTAACTTCCCTAAGAGTGACCCTTCACATTTCCCACTTTCAAATGCATGGTTCCTCATTCAACATGGCTATCTCTACCATTCAGGTTTTTCATACAAGCGTAATGTTTCAGTTGCATTTGCCCTCCAAGGACCAATTCGTATAGTGTAGGTCCACCAATCACATTCAAAAAATAAAAAATGGTGTTTCAATAATATTAGAAATAAATTTGATCACTTGGGGAATATTACACAAATATCCTAATCCATTATAAGGGATAGTAAGTTTTTTATACTGACATGAGAAATGGCGACATGATCATGCCATGAATTCTTTGCATAAGACGAAAATAGGAAGAGAGATGAGAATCAACATCTAGATAAATGACTATGACAATGGATTCGGTCATATTGATGAAGAAAAATTGGGAAAGGATGGATAAACCACAGTCATTTTGGTCTCCTGTACAACGATGACTAGAAAATCAGGCCAAAGTGTCTCCAATTGGATGAGTACCACACCTACTTTTCGAAGTGGAGAGACTCAAGACCTAGGAGGAATTCAACTTTATTGACATAGTTGATGAAAGTAGCTCAAATGCCATGAATTTGGGGATTGGTTATTAACTTCAATATGAGAGTGATGACTATTGAGAATCGAGATATGCAAATCATTGCCCCATTAGTTCCTAGTGAAGGATGAAGATACGTTGAACCAGTGAAGGAGGAAGTCATGGGAGGATGGGATAATTCATATAGTATTTATGAGGATTACATCCATCCCACCACATATGGGGAGATAGGATAGAGAAGTACTATATCTGCATCATCATACTTTGGCAATGCACTAGAGAACTGGAAGAACCTACTAGATGAAGTATCGGTCTGAAAATGTGGGTGATTCACTCAGTCATTGTGCTGGTCATAACAGAAGTTGTCGAACTACCAATATAAGAAAGGTTTCCTAACATGGCTGAGACTATTCATGAATTTGAGGCTAAATAATTATATCCTCAACAACTGTATGCGTTTGAGGAAGCATTAAATGCTATTTCATTGAGATGGTGGGTTATGCATAAGAGCTCGATCGACGATTGGCCGATATGTCGAATAGTGATTGAAGTTCGATTTGGGGAAACATAGCAATACTAAGGGAATAAGTATGATAGAAGGGATCATCCAAATGATCATCTAGTCTCATGTCAAACCATATGGTTATTAAGTATGAAAGATGAATGGGTACATGAATTTATCCATACATTGGACAAAATGCCACGAAGATGGTACGTATCAGCAGAACTACAAAGGAAGATTACAACATCGGAAGACTTGACTGTCAACTTCAATCATACTTTCATCTTTTAAAATGTTGATCTAGTGATACATAGCACACTTTAGTACATCTGAAATGTAGTGTTAGAAATAGTTCCAGTGGCATTCCCAGTAGGATCATTAGAGACTCCAGTAACACAATTGATGACAAAATGATACAATGTGATAGGAGAGCTTGATGATGAGGATGATCCAAGGAATATCAACATTACATAATTAGAATAAATTTGGGATATCACAACACCATATTTACCATTCGAAAAATTCCAACAACCACTAGATATAAGGAAGGTCAATATTGGGACAACATAGGACCCAAAGTTCATCGATGTCAGAGATTACTAGGATGATGCGACTATGATGAAGATCATTGATCGATTGCATGAGTTCCAGGATTTATTTTTGACTAAATTCACTGATATGAAAGGAATTTTAGGATACTTGGGACAAATGAAAATACATCTGAAGACATATGTGAAACTAGTAAAGCAACATACTTATCGATTGAACCCATTATACAAGGAACATGTTAATCTTGAGCTATAAAGGATGTTGGAGTTTGGAATCATAGAACCTATAGGAGAGTCAAAATGGATCATCCCAATGGTGGTTCAAGACAGAAGATGGGAGAAATCTAGAATTATGTCAACCTAAGAGAGATGAATGATGCAAGTATTCATAATCCATTCCCAACACTATTCAATAACGAAGTAGTGGAAGGAGTAGGAGGACAAGAAATATACTTGTTCACAAATGGATTTTCAGGTAACCACTAGATAAAAATTGCAAAGGAATACATGCAAAAAACCACATTCATAATAGAGTGGGAATGTTTTCCGAGTACACAGTGATGGAATTAGGGATTAAGAATGCACCTACGATCTTATCAAGAATAGTAGTTGATGCATTCAAATACTTCATTCAGAATTTCTTGGCAATATACATGGACAGCTGGACCATCTATGGGTTGGTAAAATACCACAATGCAAACCTGTGACTGATGTTGTAAAGATGTCGAAAACATCAGATCTCAGTGAATCTGAAGAAGTGTATATTTTGTGCTTTGTTTGGGATTTTGTTGGGACTTATTGTCTGTAAGGAAGGTACGTTGGCCGATCCCTCAAAGATCCTGGTAATTGTTTATCTACCTACACCAATGAATATAAAACAAATCAAGGATATTTTGGCTCATATAGGGTACTATCAAAAGTTCATAAGGGGATACACAATAGTCACAACACCAATGGAAAAATTGTTAGAGAAGGATGCAAAATTTTGAATGGAGCGATGAATGTCAAGGAAGTATCGATACTCTAAAATGAAAGATGGTTACAACAATGATATTATTCTTTCCATATTGTATGAAGGAGTTTCATACCCACTTCGATGCATCATAAGTCCCATTCATAGTAATTTTGGCATAGTCAGGAAAATGAGCAATTGATCGCACAATTGCCTTCGCAAGCTGAACGTTGTCTACCACGGAAAGAAACTACACAACAATATAGCGGGAAGGATTGGTGATGGTGTATGCACTGCAAAAATTTTGCCACTACTTGTTGGGAGCACACTTCAAAATGTTTATGGATCATTCGTCACTAATTGATCTGGATTTACATGTGATCAAAATTAAATAACAGATATAGAATTAGAAACACCAACATATTGCAAATATAACAGAGATATAGTAAACATGTATTATATTAAATGGAAGAAATAGAACATACTGTAATACAAATGCTAGAAGGTGGTATCTATCTCTGAGAAGAGATGTGGTTGCTTCACTCATTCGTGCCAAGAAGAATACAAAATGACAAAAAAGGGTCCTATTGATAATAAGAAAGAAGGTGAGAACCCCAAAAGTACAAAACATAACCCTAGAAGATGAACCATCATAAGGTTCCCGGCCCCAAGGTGGCAAGTTGAATAGTCAACTTCACGGGGTCATAACTTTTGCATGTGATCTCCTATTTGGTCACTTGATAGCCCATTTGAAAGGCCTATCCAATATTTACAACTTTTAAAAGGTGTTGATTTGGATGCCCGAATCGCCAAAAAACATCGTTTAGGGCCTCAAAACAGCCCCAGAAGTTTGGGACCTGAAAAACTATAGAAAAATAACTAGGAAACTTCCATAATGGAATTTTTTTCCTAACAAGTGGAATAGGTGGGTGGACACCAATCTCTATATGGATCAATCCTCCCTCCTTAGGAATCAATGGTCTCTATTGCATCCAATCCTGTATCATATCTTGAATTATGTGTTGAGATGATCTTATGATGGGGTATTTGCTCAAGTGAATAGGATTCCTTTCTTTGACATCCCAAGAGGGCTGCAATTATTGTATGGATGATATGTTTCCCGATGAGCACATTGAATGGATGGATTTTCCCTTTAGAGGTACTTAAGTGGATGATGGAATATTTAATTCATTTTCTTTCTGTTTCTGTTGCATAGAGACACCCTATGCAAAGGGTGTGGAGGTGTTTGTGATTTGATGTTCACCTTTAGAGGAAATTGTTAGGAGGGATAATTTCCAAGTATGGGAGTTTATCTTCCTACATTGTGAGATGGTGGAAGGTTCAGCTATCTCTGGTATCTGATAGATTTTTTCTATGAAAGTGACAATGACACTATGAGGTCATGACTCATATAAGACATGATCCTTCCACACATATGGTTGTCCTAAAAGAACATCACAGACTTCTAGTGGGGCCACATCATGTAGTACCTCATCTTTGAAATGATTGATGCCATATGGTAGGAGGAATCGTTGAGTAATGTGGATACCTCATCCTTGGATTAGCTAATCAATGTTGTAGGTTTGTGTGTGCAATGTTGTGAGAAGATCCAATATATTGATGGCTTCTACTGAGATCAGGTTCTTTTGGATGTCGTTGTCAACAAAAAATGTAGTGGGATTCCCTTCACCCACATATACGAGTGGAATATGAAATCCTCTACCTTTGACTCTTCAGGATCCTTTGGTTGAATCTATGTGGTACCAATAGTGACAATGGGGTCTGCATCATTGATATGATTCCCATGGTCTGCGGCTATGACATTGGGTTGTGAATCAGAATTAGGATATGATTATGAAGGTTTGATCTCGATCACCAATGACATCTTTGAGAAACATTCATCATTGTTGTGCCAAGGGATTTTATGAAATTCACACCATTTCCTGGCATCCTTCTTTTCTTGTGGCAAGGATTGGATGTCTTTTCCTTATCCTATGTCTTGTAGGCCAGGGTCTCTCTTACATTGATTCTATGGTGGATTTGTAGGTCCAATGTGTCTCTTCTTATTTTTTCAAAAAATCTCCTTGATTTTGATAGCATACTGATAGGAAGATCCAAGTGAAGAGATTTTAAGGAATTCCATCTCAGTTCAGATGTACTGATGTAGACCACTTCCATATTTCAGTATTATTTGTTGCTTAGAGAACTTGATACCTAGCTTTGTGTGCAAGGTATGAAATATGTTTGTGTACTCTGACACCATATGGTCCCTCTCTTGATGCAGAATGGTCCATTTCGTGTATTGCTAATCATAGTTTCCTGTGACGTAATAATGTTCCTTGACAACATCAGTCAAAGAGGCCCAAGTGGGATTTGTCTCAATCATTCAAGACTTGTTTGATGATATTTTATCCCAATAAGTACCCCACCAATTTTGGACATGGGGGACTTCCTTAAGGAGTGCTAAGGCGATCTTTTCTCTGTCGAAAAAATTATGGATAGAGAAATACCCTTCTATAACATTCACCCACTTGTCTAGGGCATCAACATTGATTTAGCCTTCAAATAAAGGAATATAAAATTTAAATTTTACCTTTAAGGGATTTTGATTCCCAAACCGACTACTCGTTTAATATACACTTGTAGATGTCGACATTCGTAGAAGGATTTGGGAGAAACTATCCATCATCTCATTCATTTGTCGCTCGAGGGCTTCCTCGAGAAGTGGCTTGATAGGATCTCTCAATCCATCATCTCTCTTTTATTTCACCATGGAAGGTCATGGGTGGCGACAGTGATATTCCCCAAGTAAAACTAGTTTGAAACCAAACTCTCTATACCCTAACCTCATCTGGGAAACGTGCGAAGAAACAATCAAAGAGAAGATTGCTATGATACTACTAATACAGATTTATATGTAAATGAAATGAAATAAGAGATAAAAAACCATAAAAACTCACATATTGAAAATATAAAAGATATACAATAAACACATAATCTATTAAATGGCAGAAATAGAATAAACTATAATACAACTGCGAGAATTGTGGTAGCTATCTTTGAGAAGAGATGTGGCTTCTATGCTCATTCGTTCCAAGATGAATACAAAACAATGCCAAAGGTGTTTATTTATAATAAGAATGAGGGAGAGAACCACAAAATTCCAAAACATAACCCTAGAAGATGAACCATCATAAAGTTTGTGGCCCCAAGGTGGTAAGTCGAACAATCAACTTCCCAGGGTCATAACTTTTGCATACAATCTTTGATCTAGGCACTCGATATCCCATTTGAAATGTCTATCCAATATTTAAAACTTTCAAATGGGGACATATTGATGTTGAAGGAATTTACTTGGCACCATGAATTGTCAAAAAACATAATTTAGGGACTCAAAACAGCCCCGAATGTTTAAGACCCAAAAAAATATAGAAAAATAAGTAGGAAACTACCACATTGAACAATTGTTTGGAGCCAGGGGAATAGAAGGGTGGCTACCAACCTCCATCTAGATCACTGAAATACCTCGTCAACAAGTATGTGTTGGGGGGGAATATTTTTCAAGGGTTTCTAGTCTTCCAATAATTTGACTTTCAAATCATCCTGAAGTTGGGATGATTGAATGCAAGACCTTATTATTTGTGAAGGATTGAGACAGGTGAGGGACCAAGAAGCATCGCGGATGTCCTACCCAATGTCCAGTTGTTTAATATCAGAATGATAGATTATAATTATGAACAAATTATCCAATTCTTGTCGACATGGAAAGCATCATAGGTATTCACCACTAGTAAGAAGAAGCAACTGGTCGTCAGAGCTTCCTATTTCAAGACAATCATCGGACAACACTACAAATGGGTTCGAGTGAAATTATATGTAGATATGTTCTACCTCATAAGAAAGAGAGAATATTGGTTGAAGAACATGTCAAAATTCAAGGATAACATTATGGATTTTGTGGAACTGAAAGGAAGATAGTCCAAGCTGGTTTATGGTGGCTGACAATGCACAGTGATGCCACATACTATGCAAAACTTTCAGACATCTTTAAAAGGAAGGGGAAGCCATCATGATGAGCGAAGACGTCAAGTCAAACTAGAACCATTTCATAAGTGGGTGGCTTATTTTGTGGGACCAATCAATCTGTGAGGAAACAGATGTTTGCACGATACATCGTCACTATGATATACTAATTGACTAGATGGGTGAAAGAAACACAAGTGACAGATTGTACATCTGCGATGGTACCTAGGATCTTATTTGACAATGTAGTTGCTCCATTTGGTTGTCCCAATATACTGATGAATGATCAAGGAAGTCACTTTTTTATTCACACAATTTGCGCAATGAAGGAGGAATTCCAAATGTAATACAATAAGAGTACTCCGTACCACACACAAAAAAACTGCATAGTCAAGGAAATCAATAAGGTATTGGAACATGCAATAACCAAGGTATGTAACACCAATTGTGATGATCAGGATTTGAAAATACCTGCAATTTTATGGGCCTATAGAACAACATGTAAGAGATTGATAGGCAAAACTCCATTTGAGTTGGTATATGGCCAAAAAGAAGTCATGCTGAGGAAATACATTGTTCCCATCCTATGCATAGAGGAAGTGACAGACATACGTGATGAAGGAGCGGTTGAAGAATGGTTTATGCAGTTGTTATAGATTGAGGAGGATCGAGTCATCACAGTTTTTCATCAACAAGTGGAAAAGGATCAATAGAAGGCATGACATGAACACCATGTCAAAGAAAAGTACTTCTAGTGTTGAGATATGGTTCTCCTATACAAAATCAAGTCCGTGAAGCACCCAGGTAAGCTACAACTACATTGGTTCAGACCTTACATAATTCATTTCATCACTAATGGAAGCGGGTACAATTGCAGTAGTTAGATGGGGCTGATATAGATGTAAGCTACAACTGCATTGGTTCAGACCTTACGTGATTCATTTCATCACTAATGGAAGCTGGGTGCAATTGCAGTAGTTAGATGGGGATGATACAGATTTATGCAAGAACGCAACAGAATACACAAATAACCATAGAAACATAGATGCAACGGAAATAACACTTCATTTCTTTAATCAAAGAACTGAAGCTTGTTTCCATATAGAATGGAAATAAAATAGCTAGAGTGCTGGTAGCTTATCTCTGAGAAGAGATGTGGTGGATACATGCCTATGAACTCCCTGTTACAATGAGGCTCGAAGGCATATATATTATTGAGAAACAATGGAAACCCTAAACATCCAAAAACCTAACCCTAGGAGGAGAAATGCTTGGATGTGGGCCCTGTTGGAGAACTTGGTACATCAATTTCCCGGGGTCGTAACTTTGGCATGCTACCTCCATTTGACGTGCATGATACACTGTTATAAATATCTATTCAAGGAATGCATCTGATAACAACAAGTATTGAGTCTAAAACAGACTCATATTTTCTCAACCATTCGATGCTAAAAAACATTGTTTAGGGCCTCAAAACAGCTACAGAAGTTTAAGACTTGAAAACTACCAAAAATAGTAAATTGTGCTACAATTAAGGAAACTAGAAAACTAAAAGAAACAATGGTGGGGGTCCAAGTCGAATAGGTGGGTGGCCACAAATATCCTCCTGGATCATTCCTCCCCCCATTAGGAGGAAATGTTCCCCATTGCATTGAGTTCCTCCATGAGATGAGGAAACTTCTGTTGAACTTGGTCCATAGTGAGCCACTTTCCTTGGTGAAGGAGTTGGCCTGCTTTGACAACTCGATATAGATGTATCTTCTACTAGCGAGTGTTCTTGATCTGTGTGTCCATAATTCAATCAGTTGTGGCTTGTTCCATGCAGTTAAGGTTTAACTCAATTGGTTTGAGTTGTTTTGCCACATCTGATGTGTCTAGTAGAGGTGGAAGGTAGGACTGAAGGAGGTCCACATTGAACCCTAGGTGTAGACCAAGGAATGGTGGAATACTGAGATTGAAGGTGTCCTGACATCCTTGGTGATTCTATATGGCCCATATCGGAGCGGGTGAAGCTTGTGGTAGGGCCCAATGAGGTGCTCCTTCTGCAAATGTAGCCACACTTTGTCACCCACCTGGAAGTTGTGTTGCACCCGATGTTGATCATGCTGCTCCTTGTACTTAGCATTGGATTGGTCCAATATGCCATGAACCTATTGGATAATGTGTTGAATGCGCTCAATGAAGTTGCTTGACTTGAAAACTTCAGATTGGACATGAGCTTAATCAGCCTCAGTAGCTGCAAATGGCATGGCTACATCAATGGGACATAGTGGTTGGAATACCAAGCCCACTTGAAAGGAGCTGTGGTCGGTTGAGCTATGGAGGGCCCAGTTATAGCCATGTTGTACATAGGGGAGGTGCTCATCCCATGTGTGTGGATTCTTTGAGCTTTACATGTGCAAAATGTGCACGATCATCCTGTTAACAACCTATATCTGGCCATTAGTCTGGGCATGGAAAGAAATGGAATTTGTCATCTTGGTTTCTAGCATTGACCATAGGATAGACCATAATGTACTAAGGAACCTATTGTCTCGATCTGAGATTATAGACTGTGGGATCCCAATGTATACCCACACTCATTGAAAGAAGAGTGTAGCAGTGGATTTTTCTATGATATTCTTCTTCCAAGCCGCAATTATGGTCATCTTTGAGAATCTGTCGATGACCATCAACACACAGTTATTGTCATCCTTAGTAGAAGGAAGGCCCGACATGTAATCCATGGAGATGGATTCCCAAGGTCGACTAGGGGTAGGAAACGGAGTATAGAGGCCTTGCTTCTTGATGGATGGTTTGGAAATGGCATAGGATTAGATGTACTTCCTGATGTCCTGTCAAAGTTTTGGCCAATAGAAATACTTCTGCAGTACTTCCACTATTTTCTCGACCCAGAAATTCCCAGTGACCTGACTGTAGTGTGCTTCCCAAATAATCCTAGAACACTCACTTGAAGGAACACAAAGGTGTTCCATGTGACATAGTACTGCATCCTAGAGGTGAAAATTTGGAACTTGGATTTGTGGAAATTGAACCCAGTGATAGAACAATTTTACTCACAACAGTTATCAATTGTACATGAAAAATCACTCACAAAAGAGACTGAATATGGAGCTCAACACTAAACTATATTAACTCAGTGTACAATAGCCAACCCTGTAACATGATAGGTTGCTACATTATATAATTACATAAGGGATTCAAATGCATGAGGAGGCAATTCGAATCTAGTCAAAAGCAAGCTTACTAAAATTAAGCAAATCCCCCATAGGTGCATAAAGTAGTTTCCAAATCAGCTAAGGAGCTCATGAATTGGAAAAATAACTTAGGAAAGCTAAAGAGAGATGGAATGACAACTCATACATGCTTTTCATAGGAGAAAATAGTGGAGGGTTGTTACGGAGAGAAATTCCTATGGCTTGGGGTACCAAAACAGACAGCTTTGACTCCAGAAATCAATCTTTCCCAATATGCAATAGAAATAAAACGTCTAACACTAAAGGATCAGAACTCGTACCTTATTCTGGATGGTTGAAGTAGATCCCCATTTACCTTCCCAATCTTCATCTTGAATTGATATAATACTTCCTCAACACCAAGTAAACAATACAAGCATACTATATATCATGGTGTTAGATCTATTCTAGCATATATAATCAATAATGTAAAAGAATTTGACATATTCCAATGGATACAACATTCAATCAAATATACATCATTGGACAGAAAAAGATAGTTCTTATTAATATAAATCAGAGATTACAAGATAGATACAACCTCTGACGGCATGTCTGCGAACCGGAGAAACTGAATCCCCCACTTGGGCCTCCACCACCTCAATCCTCCATCTCTCGATAGGAAGCTCACTAGCAAAGGCAAGCTTGGGAAGAACACAAAAGTGCTCCAAAGGGACAAAGGGATGCATACTCAAGTATAGTTCTGGCAACAATGGACTATAGTTTCTTTGCTTCAATATCTCTATATGCCTTCAATGTACCAAGGGGTTCCTTATATAGCTTCACAAGGGATAATGAAGGGTCGAATCCGAGCGATCTCAAGGCATATGGAAGGTGAGGAGTGGAATGAGTTGGATCCATGTCAAGGAAAACTCCAAAAGGATTTGGATTATGCACACATCCCGATGTACGCGGTGATCGGGGTCAAACCCGCATATGTACGCGGTTATCGGGTAAAAAGCCGCATATATCATTTTTCATATAGTTTTAGTGATGATCAAGGAAACATCAAAGGATAAAAGATGGTCCATGGGGTCTAAAGAGTCTGCAGTAAGACAGGGGAAGGCCATACCAAGTGTGATTCACCTAGAGTGGTGAAATCCGCTATAACAGATGCCCCCTAATGTGTGAGGTCAGAGGGGTCATACGATGGTCGAAATACATTATAAGTCCATCCCAGAAGTGGAGTGATGAAGGATCCCAAATGGAAGACCAGCCACCCAATCAGCATAGTACAATAATACAACTCTGCATATAACTGCAAGTACATATAGCAGTCCCGGATACATAAGAGTACAATGGCCATGAATAGGAATAATACATGATATCACATATGTGGTCATTGCCACGTACAATATACATAGATCAGAATCTCCATGATGAAGATATACAAAGTATCATGATCTCCAAAATGGCTGGAAATGTCTAACATATACTGGTATCAAGTCACGAGAGCTGAAATCTCATGAACACTGGCACGATCAAGGAGGTAGCATATAAAAGATGCCACTAGTCTGGAAGGTCTTCTACACAAACCGCTACGAGTACATGTCCTACTATGCGAATAGAGGTGTCGAGGTCGAACATAGTAGTCCATCGTCTGAT
>LPNX010622233.1:91455-132649 GCA_001517045.1 Pseudotsuga menziesii
GTTCGAAAGTGACACGACTCGACAGCTGCCAAAGATAACATCTTTCCTTGTCCAGCGTTTTGGTTTTTTAATTTTTTTGGACTTTTTCAGTTATTTGAAAAGCTTGAAAAAAGAATAAACTAGCTTTATAGTTACAAACTAGGAGGAGACAAGTGTCATCAGGGAAAACAAACTAGTTCGAAGCAGTGGAACATACCTATGCTCAATGTAAGGATACATGTGTAAGATATCGACACTCGGGGGAAAATCCCCTCCCGGTAAAAAGGGAAATCAAGCTACGAAGGATATAAAAAATGGCTCTGCATGGATAGACATGAGACAAGCTCGAGCTATATGGCTGAAACACAATGTCAAGGGAGCCGGCATAAAGCTCAATAAGGAAGGAAAAGCTCATTATAATGCATTCACAACTTGACATAAGGGGAGTTCGGAGGGAAAGAGGCCAGTATAAGATCAAGAGGAGTATGAGGCTCTTGCAAAATGTCATGGCAGTACTATACAATGGACTCCCATGCCCTAAAGGAGGAAACATCAGCATGGGCACCAAATGCAAATAAGGCGCTAACTAGGGTACCCATGTAAGGTGAAGCTCTATCACTCATATCATGCCACTTCTATAGCAGCAAGAAGGTTTTGTGACACAATAGAGTGGGTTCGTACCTAAGGTCATGGTAGCATGGTCATAAGGTCATGCAAAAATGCAAATGGTGGTGAACCTAACCTATATGCCAGTGTAGATGTTATACCTAATATCAGTACGAACGGGTCAATCCAATGGCTGAAACGACACTGAAAATGGTCTTCTACATCACAAATTATGTCAAAAACGGTCCAAAATGGTTAGAAACTGTCAAAACTATAGGAAAGGGGGTAAAAATTTTCAAATATTTGAAAATTTTTCTATAAATGGTAAAAAATATAAATCATTTGAAACTTTTACCCATTGGAGCTATGATTTTCAACTGCAAATTCCAGGAGATCCAGCCGGCGGAATTCACAACCGTTTCTTCCAGGTAGTTACTCATGCTCTCCTCATGCATTTTGATATAATTTTTGTTGATTTTCATGGTGAAATGAGGTTTTTTAGGCCAATTCTACATGAGCGCTGCGGCCCATGCAGGTATCGAAGCTTTTTCCGTGTATACGGCTGGATATACGCGGAAAAGAGGCTATAAACTACGTACATACGCGGTTGTTTGCAAAACAGCCACGTATGCCGCCGCGCAAGTGAATTTACAAGAATCTAATGGACAATTGGGTAATTTCTCATGCAGTATGGTGCTAGAATGGAGAGAGCGTGAGCATGTTGAGGTAGAGGAAGCTGTAAGGGCCGATGTAAGGGCTCAACAAGCTCTTCGAGCATGCGGACTCTACAAGTTCTGGTGTCTTGGTGGTTTGAGGGCCAAACCAAGACTGCTAGAGATGCTGGTAGACTATTGGGACCCATACTCAAAGTCCTTCCAGATAGATGGGATGTCTCTCACCATAGAGGTGGAAGACATATACTTCATTACAGGTCTATCTAGACGAGGGGAGGTGGTGAACCTTCGTTCCCGAGGTGGGCTAGGTGGTGGGATTACTATCAACGAGTATGTACCTGTGTACTGCTACCCAGAGACTGAGAAGGTGGGGAGCCAAGTCCCTACCAACACTATACAGGTGCTGGTCCTAAAGGCCATACTACTGACGCTGGACAGGATAGCAGGCTTAGCCTCACTCCATCAGGCCTCATGGCCACTGATGTTCTACGCGATGGAGTGTATGAGACCAACCATATACGACTGGAGTACTACACTACTGAGCAACATGAAACACCAGCTTAGTGAGTGTAAGGCAGGAAGGATATGAAACTTCAGGTTCAGCAACCTATTGAACATGTTCCAGGATTGAGCCCTAGAGTGGACGTTCCTCTCCACGGGGTTCGAGATCCGGCCCAACGACGTTGGGAAGATGCTATGCGTAGACTGGCGGGTGGTAGGGTGGCCAACCCATATCCAGCTGACTTCTTTCCATGGTGGCGATGACAGATTGTTGCCATAGATGACTATCCCTATGGAGGGATAGATTTCTGGGGGGATGTGGACATGCCATTGCCACTAGTATCGGCATACAGAGAGACAGGTATCGAATCTCAACTCTCACTCTTTTTTAAATTTTTTGAGTTATTTAATTTTTTTGTATTTTCTTGATTATGTGAAATCAAAAAGACATGCTTTTCGGTGACAACACATAGTGACATCTAACATTCATGTGCAGATGTTGGACCACGGCGCCTAGAGGGCTTCCCATGTCATAGACGGAGGGGAAGAGTGGATGAAATCACAGGTGCGGATGCGAAGTAGACGCTCTAGAGCATTCATACCAACTTCGTGCGACTAACTCATAGAGTTTCCATGGCGCAAGTCGAGGACTTGCCTGAGGCCATCCAGCGACAGGTGGTGGGCATGCCACGCGCATGGTTGTGTTTATTTCGATAGCTAGCTAGAGCCGTAGTGACGTATCATGATCACAACCCTCCTCCTCCACAAGACTAGCTACCTAGGAGTGTATATGTTTTGTGCGACTATGTATTATATGATGGAATCTTTGAAAGCTCCACTTTTGTATATGACACTATTTATTACCACATTTTTTATATATATAAAAAGTTTTATGGTGATCGGTTTATTTATTTACACATGTAAAAATGTTTGTGATTAATTTATTATGAATGAAACAAATGCCAATCTAACACGTAGTTAGCATATGAGTCGGCAACTTGATTATCATTTCTTGGAATGTGTATATATGTTATACTATCAAATTGTCGTTCTAACAATCTCACACGTAAGAATCTTCTCAATAACGTCGAATCTCTAACATGCTACAAACCATTGAGCTGTGACACTACTAACTCCGAATCAAGACGTACCTCAAGAGATAGAACGCCATGTGAAATGGAATCCTGTAGAAGCTCAATAACGGCGGTATATTTAGCAACATTGTTGGAAGATGGCCGTAGACATACACCTCCTGAAGACAGTACCTGACCCATAGGAGTATAAATCACCCAAGCGGTAGAGGCTGAGTGCTGAGTGTGACAGCTTGCACCATCTATGAATCCTATGTAGGTGGAAGATTCCATTGACATCTGCCACAAGAAAGGAAAACTAATCACAAACCCCATCACAATAATAAAAAGACCTAACTATGCAAAGCTATACAATAATATACAACAAGCAGCCTTGGCCAAAGATCACGCATAGTATTTTTTAAGATAGAGCCCATTTCTAGGCTTCGCCAAAGCCGTTCCTTCGTAATCGACTAAATCATAGGCACCCTTCTCTAAGACATGCTTAATCACGTAAGGACCATGCCACATAGGATTAAATTTCCCTGCCCCCAAGGGTTCTTTCGATTGATCCCACAAAAGGACCAAGTCTCCTTCACTAAACACTCTTGGACGGACAGACTTATCGTATTGGACCTTAATGCAACGTTTATTAACCTCTAGAGCCACCAAGGCATCTCAACGCTACTCATCAAGTTGCTCGAGGTGGACCAAATGCTCCTCCAAAGGCGAAGTGTCTGGTAAGAGTTCCACAGCTAGCTTCAATGAAGGAATCTTGCATTCAACCAGCAATATCGACTCCACTCCATGCACGAGCTGATATGGAGAAAAACTAGTGGCAGTCTTAACAGCAGTTCGATATGCCCACAAAGCAGGGTATAAAATAATATGCCAATTCGTCTTGCTTTGTGCAATGGTTCATTGGAGAATGGACTTAAGTGACTTATTCACTGCTTCAACCTGTCCATTCGCTTGGGGGTAATAAGAAGAGGAGTGCTCTTGCTTATACCCTAACTTGGATGCCAACTCTTCCATCATACATTTCTGAAAGTGTGAGCCATGGTCAGTGACAAGCTCTTTTGAAATCACGAACCGAGTAATGATTTGGTTGAATATGAAGTGAGCGGTTGTCTCACCATCGAATTTTACTGTAGGCATTGCCTCAGCCCATTTCATGAAATAATCCACAACCACTATAATATGATGGTGCCCCCTAGCTGAAGCTAGGTTGCAATCCATAAAATTGAGCCCCCACTTAGTGAAGGGACCGACAGTGATAATAGGGTGTAACGGGGCAGGCTTCGAGCGCATATTTCATGCGAACACTTGGCAAGGGTGGCACCTCTTGACTGCATCAACACGATCTTTAAATATCGATGGCCAGAAATAACCCACTCTCAAAATATTTTGAGCTATAGAAAGCCGAGATAAATGACCACCACACGCCCCTCCGTGGAAATCATTCAGCACAACCTCAGCCTCCTCATGAGTTAAACAACGTCGTAAAATTGAATCTACCCCACGGCGGTACAAATTATTGTCCACTATAAGGTAGTTCTTAGAGACGTGATGTAATCGTCGTCGTTCATCTCGTGAGAGGTGAGTAGGGGTCCTCTGTGTTTATAGATATACTATGATATCTCCATACCATGGTTCAGACATTGATATTAAGAAGATATGTTCATCGACAAACATATCCTCACAAACCAACTCCTTGGACTCGCTTGGGAAATCCAATATAAGTTCTGCAAAAATTAACGACTTCTTCAACTTTGCCGCCACAAATTCGAGATCGAATTCTTACAGAATGACGATCCATTTATTATACTTTCCCCCAATCATCCTTCATGTGAGGACGAATTGAAACGGATTGACATGGGCCACAACCAAGGTCTAGCGAAGGAGAATATAATGTCTCAAATGCTGAACTGCATGTACAGTCGCTAAAGCAAGCTTCTTTACATGAGAATAACAAATCTCTATGTCAATAAGGTTTTGGCTCAGATAATATATGACATGCTCCTGGAGCTCCTCATCCTCCTGAACCAACACCATACCAATCATCTCTAAAGACACGGCCACATATAATAGGAAATCACGACTATAATCTGGAGGACTAATCACCGAGGCCGATGCTAGGGCTCGCTTAAGTGCATCGAAGGACTCCTGGGCTCGCTCATCCCATTCAAAGGGAGTATCCTTCTTCAAGAGACACATAAAGCCTCTAGTCAAATTGGAAAAGTTGACCACAAATATTCGTAAGAATTTTTCCATACCTTGCAAACACTGAAGATGATGAATGTTCTTCGAGGGAGACAACTGAAGTATTGCCTCAACCTTTAAGGGATCAACTCTTATGCCCTCCTTTGACACGATGAATCCTAATAAACGACCTGAATTCACGCAAAAGATGCACTTATGATGGTTTAATCGAACTGAATAGTGCTGGCATCTTTCGAATACCAATCTCAAGTGATAGGGATGATGCATCCTCATACGAGAATGAGCAACGAGGTCATCCAAAAATACTTCAATAATAGACTTGAGATCATGGAAAATCAAGGTCATCTCTCGCTGAAATGTAGCTCCGGCATTTTTAAGGCCAAAAGGAATTTTCCAATATGCAAATGTTCCCAAGGACAAATAAATGCAGTCTTGTGTTGGTCCTCAGGTTTAATCTGGATCTGATTATACCCGGAAAATCCGTCCATAAAGGAGAACACCTCGCTACCTGCACACTCATCCAAAATATGATCTATAAATGGTGTGGGGAAGTTATCCTTAGGATAGGAACGATTCAAATCATGGAAATCAGTGCATATTCGGATCGCTCCCTGCTTCTTATCCACCAGAACGAGGTTTGAAACCCACTTCGTCAAGGGAACGGGATAGATGAAACCGGCTTTCAACAACTTCTCTATCTCTGCCTTAATGGTGGGTGCTTTCCTAGGATTCACGACGCGTAAACGTTTCTAAACAAGCTTAACATTGGGGTAGGTCTTAATCTCATGTTCGACAATCCGAGGGTCAATACCTAGCATCTCATCATAAGACCAAGCAAAAACATCATGAAATTCCTTGAATAGCTTGGTATAATCGAGAACCTCAGCTTGGGAACATTCCACCCCAATATAGGCATTCTCAATGGTTTCAGGATTTCAAGAGATGTTGATAGCAATCGTGGAATATATGTTCGCCATGTTTCCATCAGCCATCTAACCAGGAGAGTTTAATGGAACCATGGGACTACCAACTCTCTGACTAAGAATCTCCCTATAATCCTCATACTCCAAACGGTCGAACGGTGGAAGGAAATATGATCTATGATGACGTTCCTTCCATGGAGGCTCAACACCTGACATAGCCTCGATGATCGCTTCATCTGAAGGGAAAATCGTATCCAGGAAGTCGTGGGCATGAGAAGACTGTAATTCCCATGCCGGCAGCACATAGGGGTCTTCCTCCTCCATCTACGAAGAGGAAGAACAAGACTCTGCAACACTCTTAAGATTGGCTCGATAAGCTATCATGGCTGCAGGAAGCGGCACGTTGGTCTCGACAGGCTCACTCGAAATACTCAGCGTAGGGAGAATCCAAGGATCTTCCATATGAGTCGTGCCAAGAGACACTGAGGTCATAGAAGTCGAAGCCTTATCAGGACAAGACCCTATCATGAGGACTGGTGCAGGACAACTAAAGCTTCCCATAAGGGATGGATACATGCCTACACCCACACTCCCGGTTGCCGGCTGAGAGTGTTCAACGATTGGGACCAAAGCTCCCGAAGATGCAGTAACAGGGGAATTCTTGAATGCCATTTGATCAATCGTTACAATCTTCCCATTATGTGGAAAGCATACAACTTGAAACAAGGAAGGAGCAATGGCTTGGATACTATACATCCAGTTCTGACCCAGCAAGAGATTATAGTCGAGGGGCGCATAAACCACCTCAACCTCTATCGCAATGGTCTTCCCCCCCAAATGGACTTGGAGGGAAGGAAGGATGCCGTGCGGCCTGAAATATCTCCCATTAAAAGCAGTTAACATAGTCACTGATTTCGACAGCTCAAGAGAACTGAGACCCTTCCAATAGGACAAAGACATCACAGAAGTAGCAGCGCCCTCGTCAATCACAGTGCGCTTGATGATCATATTAAGACATTCTACATGTCCCAACAACGACACATAGTAGGGAAAGCGACACTGATGTCCTATAGTTTCAAATTTGATCACTGAGGAAGAATCATCACCTTTCACACCAAGAGAAGAAAGCAAAGCCTTCCTTTGCGAAGGACAACTCTGAAGCACTTCCAATGCAGACATCACACAAGGAGTATGGCCCAAATCCTCGACAACTGAATAATTCTGGGCGGCTTGGGAATTTGGGTTATGCCCCGAATGCATAAGTACCCCCTTAGGAATTCGAGGTGTACCCTCAGGTTTATCTGCAGGTTTCTCAATGCGCAAAGGGGTTCCTGGTGGATCAGGTTCTTTTCCTGGGCTGGGTTGTGACGATCCATAATCTTTTGCACAAGTCACAACCTTGGCAGCACGGACCATGTTAATGCACCCACGAGCACTAGTATCTGGTGGATCATTCTCACTAGATTTCTCCTGGGACTTCGAGTTCATGTTCTGGTTATGCGGTAAAGGGTTCGTTAGCATAGCTGGGCCTTATGCTAAGAGTCTCGAAGCTTCATCAATTCGAGGGCACAAGTAAGTGAGGTGATCATCCTTACATAGCTTGCAAGGGAATTTAACCTTATGTTTCTCTTGCTTGTCCCCCCCAGCATTCTGACTGTTCTTGTCATGATTAGAAGCATTCTCATTCTTATTCCCACCCTTTCGATTATTATTCTTACCCTTTTTTCTATTCCGTCCGGGCTGCTGGTTACCCTTCTGGTCCGACGATTACACAGAAAGTACATTCACCATTTGGGTGGGTTGAGACAAAGCCGTAGCTTGTCCCGACACAGATTGGTTGAGTGACAATTGACTAACTTGTTTTGCAACCGAATCCACAGGTTTCGCACTTACATAACCCACAATGCCATCGACATGTGGTCCAGGTTTGACCTTGGGATCAAAACTAGAACGAGGAGCATTGGGAATAATCTCATACAACAAACTAGACTGTGCATAAATCAAGTCCAGTTCCTAAGCCCTAAAGATCGCTTGTTCCTCATTCTGCACTCCGGATGTGGAAACATCCTTCGTGATATATGGCAATAAAGACTTGAGGAACCACTCGAGAAGGAACTCCGACGGTATAAAAGCTTTAATTAATCTCTTCCATCTACGCCACTCCTGAATATGATCAGAAATATGGGTGGCTTTATCTTACCGAAATGTCAACAAGAGTTCAGTACCAACATCATACCATACTGTTAGCTGGAAGTGATTAAGAAAAGTCATCACAAGATCGTCGAACAAGGTAAAGGCTCCCTTTGGTAACTCTATATACCATTTCGTAGCAGGCCCTGTGAGGGTATGTTTAAATAGTCACAAGCGGACTGAGTCCTGATGTAACGAATTCAAAGAGCACCAAAGGTGAAACGTGGTAACGTGTTTGCTCGGATCCTCTCCCGGTTTGCCTTCGAACTTAGGTATGTCCGAAGGAATCTTGGTAGGGACAGCCGGCCAAGCCTGGTCATGAGCCACAGGATCGTTCGTAAGTCTCGATAAGTCAGGAAGGTTAAGCGTTGCGAGGAAAGGGAGCTTAGCATGATGAGGTCGATGGACTGCTTCCTGGTTCACATAGGTTTGAGCACCACCATGGCCTTAGCCATAGTGTCCTCCTCCTGTCTGACCCGTATAGGGTGACATGGAAGTACCATGATAAGGTGGACCTTGACTAGTAGGAGCTATGAAGCCATAATTAGAAGAGTAAGCAGGTTGTTGATACCCGCCTCTGTAAGGTGAAGAAACTTTTCCATACTGCGTCGCGTAATAAGGTCCATAGGTCATCGCATGCGATGTCCCATGGGACACTCTGTAGGTAGGAAGATAAGCTCCGGAAGGGGGAACATACATACCCGAAGTAGGTATATATGTCTCGGATGTGACAAGCTAACCACTAGAAGGGTGAATATAGCCTCCCAAAGCAACGGGTGGTATATGAACATGAGACACAATCGGCCTAGTAACCGCAGTACGGACCTGACTCATAGCCATATATTGGCTCGAAGGACCACGTGGATAAGGTGGAGGATGTACATTTGAAGAACTCAGAAGCGAGGATGAAGGAATCTCAATAAGAAGATATGTACTAGTGCCTATCGTCACTCTTTTGGAAACTGGTATGCTAATCGGATCGCTAACCCTAGACCTAGGAGGGAGATAAGATGTAGCTTCCACCACTGGGATGGAAGGTGCAATGTGACTAGTACTCCCAAACCTCTCTGCAAGGTAAGGAATGGGATTTCCCCCAGGCATAGTGCTAGGCTCGGAGTCGGATTCGACATGAAATGTCAAATCGTGCATAGGAAAACCAGTCGTAGCATAACTACCGTAGCTAGTACTGGAGGGTGCAAAGTGAGTCTCGGCATCTTCCGAAATTCCATACCGGTAATGTGTCAATGGGGAATCATCCCTAGGGTGAGTAGGTCTATCATGCAAAGATCCTATTTGGGAAATCACAGGACCAAACTCAGCTAGTTCAGGCGAAGGATCGTATGTAGGAGTAAGTTCCCCATCGTCAATACGAACGGGAGGAGGAGGCTCAGGAATAGTCTCTGAATGATCCTCCATGGTGTGTGAATCAGTGTGTGACATAGTCCGCCCAGACTGTCTAGGTCTCTCTCCCAAAGGAGGAGGAGAAGTAGAAGGCGGAAGTCCTGCTAACCAATGAGAATGGCATGGAACCGCACTCGAATCCACAATGACTCAAAAAATAGCAAAGACTCTCTATTTACGTAAACCCTAGGCCAACTATCATGCACAGAGCAATCGCTAATAAAATCTAAATCCAAATGGAAGCAAACAAGGGCTGGATAAGTGAGCTCCCGAATGAAGCAGGTATGTCTCGCCTAGGAGAGGCCTAAGAATCCCATACACAACAAGCGGAGGTACGTAACCAATTATTGTGGCCCTTAGCTTCAATGCGTAAAGTGACTGTGCTGTCCGACCCCAACCTCACCGGGACACATGCAAAATAACTTCTACAAGTACCCCCTCGATATCCTAGGTAAGGTCACTAAGGTCACCTCAATATAATCAAAGCTCAGGCGGATAGTCGCAGGCGGGATTGACCGTATGGGTAGGGTAGCAAAGCCCAAAACTCCCGAAAGAGGCCCCAAATACGAATACAATTCTGGCAATATCGCCGGTGCTACTCAGTTATGACTAGGGGTCATCCCAATCAATAACCACTCACACTTCCTCGTGCTTAACTCTTGTTTGAGAGGAGGATCCTGAGAACGATAGTTATACCAAGGATTTCACACACTCCCTGGACAGACACCTAGATGTTGTTGTTTAGTGATCTTGGAGAATTAACTTACAATGACTATTCCAAGATCCTAAAACCTAAGCTTTTTGGTGCACCCTAGAAAAGAAGAGAGTGTAATTCATTTTAATTAGCGTTGATTTTAATTGGTTTTATTACTCAAAAATAGGATATGGTCGTGCAACTAGTGGTGTTATGACGCAACATGAAGTAAAACGCACACCATAACAATCAATGCAAATGCATTGTGTCCATGTAAACAGGGTATGCGTACTACGTGAAATGCACAATTCTTCTTCAAATGATGAATGCAAATTTTCCTATATGAAGTCCTAACTAGTACTCCAAAGCAAATCTAGATCTAGTGCAAGTACAATGCAAAGTGCAAAATGCAATGCATGATGATAAGCAAATGTTTTTGGATTTTTTGAAAATATAAGAGATGCAAAAAGCAAAAGAATGATTCTACCACCCTTGGACTCTACAAGCACACGTAAATAGCATCCAAGCACAGCACTAAGGTAAAAGAACTCTAATGCACTAATCTCAAATAAAAAATCGAAAATGCCATGACAAGAACTTTCCTAAAAAAAAAATTAGGGTAAAAAAAACGTTTCTGGTCAGAAACACAGGTCAAAACAAACTCAGGCAGTGCCAAAGGAGACTCAGCAACTAAGAGCATTCACCCAGCAACCAACAATCTTCCACAAAAAGGAAAAAACCAGGGTATACGTGACTGTTCGCAGTAAACCCGCGTGTATGCATGGAAATCACAGAGGAAACCGCGTGTATACGCGACTGTAAATCAAAAACCCGCGTACAGGAAGAAAAGGTACATAAAACAAGGCAAAAAGACAGGCTGAGATAGACTTCACTCCAATCAGACTCTACCAGGAATACATGCCCCCAAACCCGACACCGAAATAAGAGAGAAAGAGCAATTCAAATACATTGAATGCCGAGAAAATCACCCCCAAAGGACAACTACTAGGAACTCCCCAACAAAGTCGCCAATTCTGTTACGGAGAGAAATTCCTATGGCTTGGGTTACCACAACAGACAGCTTTGACTCCAAAAATCAATCTTTCCCAATATGTAATAGAAATAAAATGTCTAACACTAAAGGATTAGACCTCGTACCTTATTCCGGACGGTTGAAGTAGATCCCCGTTGAGCTTTCCATTCTTCAGCTTGAATTGATATAATACTTCCTCAACAACAAGTAAACAATACAAGCATACTATATATCATGGTGTTAGATCTATTCTAGCATATATAATCAATAATGTAAAAGCATTTGACATATTCCAATGGATACAACATTCAATCAAATACACATCATTGGACAGGAAAAGATAGTTCTTATTAATATAAATCAGAGATTACAAGATAGATACAACCTCTGATGGCATGTCTGTGAACCGAAGAAACTGAATCCCCCACTTGGGCCTCCACCACCTCAATCCTCCATCTCTCGATAGGAAGCTCACTAGCAAAGGCAAGATTGGGAAGAACACAAAAGTGCTCCAAAGGGACAAAGGGATGCAGACTCAAGTATAGTTCTGGCAACAATGGACTATAGTTTCTTTGCTTCAATCTCTCTATATGCCTTTAATGTACCAAGGGGTTCCTTATATAGCTTCACAAGGGCTAATGAAGGGTCGAATCCAAGCGATCTCAAGGCATATGGAAGGCCAGGATTCGAATGAGTCGGATCCATGTCAAGGAAAACTCCAAAAGGATTTGGATTATGCACACATCCCAATGTATGCAGTTATTGGGGTCAACCCCGCGTATGTACGCAGTTATCAGGTAAAAATCCACGTATATCATTTTTCATATAGTTTTATGGATGATCAAGGAAATATCAAAGCATAAAATATGGTCCATGGGGTCTAAAGAGTCTGCAGCGAGACAGGGGAAGGCCATACGAAGTGTGATTGACCTAGAGTGGTGAAATCTACTATAACAAGGATGTCGAGGACAAAAAACTAGTTCAGCTCACCTAGTCAAACTTTCCTAATTGCCTTAAAGCACTGAAAAAGCAGGCAATAAAGCAGAAAAAGCAGAAGGGCACCTAGGAGGCTAGGAATAAAGCAGAATTGATTCCTTGAGGTTTCCCAAGTGCTCCATGAGTCAAAATAGGCAAGTTTGACCACTATGGATAGGTAAATGACAACTTGCATAAGGTAGAATCATGAGACTAGGAAAATAAGACAAAACTAATTAATTTAATGTCTAAGGTAGATAACTATGGGTTGATTATTCTAACAGGATTCAGTACAAGAGTGTCCTATATGTGTGGCTGAATTCTGGATCACTCTTATAGAGAAGTGGTCAATCAGAAGTCTCGTGCCCATAAGAGTTGAGCACTGTGGTTATTGCCATGATTGGTGGTTGGCTGAGGAAGTCTACAACATTATTGGTGCTTCCCTTCTTGTACTTGATGTTCAAATGAAACTGTTGTAGATATGTGGACCACTTCAGATGGAGATCATTCTGTAACTTCCCCTGTGTCTATATGAACTGTAGGGGTCAGTGGTCTATGTGGATGATCGTTTCCTTCCCCAAAATGTAATGCTTCTATTGTCGGCAAGCTTGTACAATGGAATGCATCTCTTTTTCATAAGTGAGATATTTGTGGATTGTGTCGGATAGTGTCTCACTGTGATATGCCATGATAATCCCTTGTTGAGTAAGGAATTCCCCAATAACATAGTTAGAGGCATCTGTCTCGATCTCAAATGGTTGTTGCAAGTCTAGTAATGTGATCACTAGGGCACAACAAAGGCAATGTTTAAATTCTACAAATGCCTTCGGTTGATTTTCCAACCAGAATAATTTTGCTTTCACTCTTTCATTAGTGACTTGACTCAAGGGCCAAGTGATATGAGATAATTCCAGCACGAACCCGCGGTAGAAATTAGCAAGACCCAGAAAGTTGGAAATATTTGTTAGAGTAGTTGGGGCTAGCCAAACTCGAATTACTTGGATCTTGGTTGGATCCACATGTACCCCACACTCATCAATAATGTATCCCAAATACTGAATTTGGGTCATGCCAAAAGTGTACTTGTCCGAATTGGCACACAACTTGTTCTTCCGCAGTGTTTGGAGGACCTGTCGGATGTCGTGGAGGTGCTCTTCCCAAGTCTGGATGAATATCAGGATGTCATCCAAGTACACTACTACAAATGAGTTGGTGAATGAATGCAAGATGTCATCCATCAGTCTCATGAAGGTTGTAAGAGCATTTGTCACCATGAAATTCATGACCAAAAAATTGAAAAGGCCTCCTTAGCTTTGAAGGAAGTATTCCAACACATCAATCAGTTTGATTGGTACCTCGTGATCCCCAGACTTTAAGTCAATCTTGCTAAAATATTTCTCCCCTTTAAGTTGGTTTAGGAGGTCATCAATCTATGGGATTGGGTACCTATTACAGACAGTGATCTTGTTCAGTGCCCGATAGTCAATACAGAGTCTCCAAGTCCCATCCTTCTTCTGTACCAATAGGATCGGGCTCCCACAGGGTGATGAACTTAGCCGCATGTGACCCTTCTACAGCAACTCTTGAATTCGCCTCTTGATTTCATCATTCTTCATAATATAGCATTAATAGATTGGGTGATAGGGAAGTGTCACACCTGGGGTTAGATCGATGGGGTGCTTGACCTGACAGTGTAGAGGAACCCTTGTGGGTGAGGTGAATATGTCCCAGTATGCCTCCATGACCTTTTCCATTTGTTGTTGTCATGTGGAGGGGCCCTGTCTGGAGGTCGTGGCCATGATATTATTCTTTCCCTGAGGGCTGATCATCAAGAAAAAAAAATTCCCAGTTTTGGAAATGAGCTTACTACATTGTTTTGCAGTAACCAAAGAGATAGCGAGAGGAGGTGGCATCTCTACTATCCTGTACAAATTATTTCCCAATGTAATAATAATAGTGCGAGGCAGAGACTCATACACAACATGTTGCTTCCATAAGTATGGTTGACCTAATATTACATCACAAATATCAAGAGGAGGAATATCACATAATATGTCATTGATGAAGGGCTTGATGTTGTAGGGAAGGTGACACTGTTGGATGATGTAGAGATCCCATCCTTGGTGAAACCACCTGATGGTCTATGGTTTTGGGTGTGTTGTGGTCTACAAGCTCAACTGCTTCACGACCTTTGCTTAAATGAGTTTCTTTTGGCTCCCATTGTCGACAATGAACTATAGCGAGGAACCCTTTATACACATCTGGGAGTGGAAAAGATGCTCCTCCTCCTCTGAATCTTCTGGTTCTTCCTTTTGGATCTTCATGGTGGAAACAGTGGTGTTGGGCTCTACATCGATAATCTTATCCCTCTATAATTCCCCTTCTTGGGTCTGGTTTAGTGTCATAGTATGCATCTGATTCGGAAGCCTTTATCTCGACCACCAGTGACTGCATGGCCCAACACTCACTTGTGTTGTGAGTGGGGCTCATATGGAACTCGCACCACTTTCCTACTTCTTTCTTCAGCTTCACAGTGCTACTCTTTTCTTGCAGATTTGGCAAGTTATCTTGAGTCTCCATGAATTGGCTGTGTCCTTGGTTCTACAATTTGGGGGCACCTTTCGCTTGCTTCTGATTCGCAAATCCAAAGTCTCTCTTTTTCTGTTTGAATTTTTGCTCAATTTTGGCAGCATACTGGTATGTCGTACCAAGCGAGGAGATGTCAAGGAACTCCATTTCCTCATGAATTTATTTGTGTAGACAACTACGATATTTCAGCACCAAATGTTTCTTAGAATATTTGATGCCCAATTTGGTGTGCAGGGTATGGAACAATTTCGTCAACTCATGCACATCTTGATCTATTTGCTTTCGCAGCATAGTCCATTATATGTACTTATCCTCATAGCTCCCCAAGGGATAATATTGTCCCTTTATGGCATATCAAGAAGAATTCCAAGTGGGTATGGCCAAGAACAGAGAGGGTTCCTTGCTTTTCTTTCTCTCATAGTAGGTTTCCCACTAGTCCTTGACATGGGGGGAGGCTTTGAGTAGTGAAAAAGTAATCTTTTCCCAGTCAGAAAAGTCGTGAACCAAGAAAAATCCTTCCAATAGAGTCAACCATTTATCTATGGCATCTTGACCTATTCGGCCATCAAATATTGGAATGCTGAATTTTACTTGTACCTTAAAAGGGGTTCCTCCTCCAGAGTGGCTGTTAGATGCAGATGCACCGCGAGTGGGAAGTCGTTGAAGGATATAGGTGAATTTATCCATCATCGCGTTCCCTTTTTTTTCAAGGGCCTCTTTGAGCAACATTTTGATAGGATCGTTTGTACCCTCATCTTTATTTTCATCCCCCATGGGTGGCCGTCTAGATTTGCGAGGTTGATCTTGCAAAGATTAAACCAGATTGAGCCCTAACTCTTTATACCCTGCCCTCGTTGGGGACATGCAAAGAAGGATCGAGAAAGAGCATATTGCTATGATACCACTGATCCATATTTATGTAGGAATGCAAAAGAATAAACAAATAACCATAGAAACAAATATGCAGCAGAAATAACAATTCATTTCATTAATTAAAGAAATGAACTTGTTTACATACATAATGGAAATAAACTAGCTAGAGTGCTGGTAGCTTATATCTAAGAAGAGATGTGGTGGCTACATGCCTCTGAACTACGCATTACAATGATGATCAAAGGCCTATCTATTATTGAGAAACAATGGAAACCCTACACCTTGAAAAACCTAACCCTAGGAGGTGAAACGGCAGGATGTGGGCCCCGTCGAATAATTTGGTACATCAATTTCTTAGGGTTGTAACTTTGGCATACTACCTCTGTTTGACACGCATGATACATCCTTAGAAATATCTATTCAATGAATACATCCATCAATGAAAAATATTTAGTCCAAAACAGACTAATATTCTTCTGACCATTGATGCTAAAAAATTTCGCTAAGGGCCTCAAAATGGCTCCAAACGTTTAGGACCCCAAAAATTCAAAAATAGTAAATTGTGCTACAATTAAGGCAATAGAAAAACTAAAAGAAACAATGGTGGGGGTCCAAGTGGAATAGGTGGGTGACCACCAATATCCTCCTGGATTAGGGGCATTGCTACCGAATATAGTAAATGGAATTTAGATAAACCCCTATCGAGATATCTAGGTGAGGCACCATGATTGTGAAGCCGTAGAGTAAATAAAAAATAAAAAAATTGATAAACAAACAAAGTAAGGAGTAGGAAATCATAGCACAAAGAATTAATTGAGAAGAAAAGAGGTGCAAACCACATAAAGGATATCAAATGAAGGGTGATGTAGTCGAATTGGGAAAGAAATGGAGTAATTAAACTGACGAGCGATGATGCAAGTGGACGACACACACATTTATGCAGGAATTAGACCATTGGATTTGTAGAAATGATGACGTAAAGGGTTAATCTTCAAAGGATCTAGCTACAATTATTGAAATACTTTACATGGGAACAACAAAGGCTATAAGATTCGGCTAAGGGAATAAGGGTTGAACCATTGTCACAATTGTGAATTTGTGCATAGGAAAGCATAGGTGAGTAGTGAATAGTGACAATGAGATAGAATCTATGACCTAATTCATTTCGAGTGGTAGTGCATAGGGATCATCGAAAATGAGTGTATTGATCGTAGAAATGATTCCATAAATCCAGAATGTATTGACATGGATTCCAAAGAAGAAGAGGGGCATGAATATCACAAAGTCTCTATAGTGAAGGATCAAGTAAACACGAAGTGCAACCAGGGCCCCAAAATCATAAGCTATCCCATTAATGATGGGAGGAGAGGACTTGAAAACAAGGAAAGGACTGACATATGATGACATTACATTATATGTATCATCATAGGAGGAAAGCGCACCACTAGCTTGGATCACAAAGAATCAATAATACAACATTAAGATGACGACGACACCAAAGGGGGTACAGATTACTATGAAGATTCTGTCTCATAGCGACCATGAAGTTATGGGGTATCTAGAATGCACTGAGTATCTTTATATACCTCAAGCAGATGGAGGCATTGGACATGTCACTCACAAACTGAAACAATGGGCATTTTGTTTGCAGCAGTCAGGACTGTTGGAAATTACCCATATGGCACATCTCGACCCTTCAGTGGAGGTAAATGCATGTGTGAAGAATTTATTGTCATTCTTCTATCGAGGATATCTCTTGTTGGATACAAAATTACCCATCACATTCAACCTCATTTCCCAAATCACTGGACTGCCAAAGGAATGTTTCAATCCATCACAGTATTTCAAGGGAAAGGAAAATTACAAAAGGTTGACGTCCAAGTTAAATAAAAAATATGAGGTCATTCGGGACAAGCGGGAATATGTCATTAATACTATCAATGACAAAGAAATTTGAGTTGCAACAAAGTTGTTGGCTATAAAATTTGTGCAGAAAAATATACAAAACCAATGCACGTTAGGTGTTATTTAATGTGTGGAGTAGTGTGCAATGGGGATTCAAATGAATTGGTCCCTATTTCTATTGAACCAACTAATAAAAGATGGCATATTTGCATAGGACGGAATAATGCCATTTACTTATTCCTGTCTTTCGATATTAATCACACTTGTGGGCTTGATGGAACCCAAGTTTTACCAGGGGATGGACATTGAATTAGTTAGCACCTATAGAGGAGCAAGATACGAAAAAGAATGGTGGCTCGAAGATAAGCTGATGAAGATAGATTGTAATGCATAATTTTACCTATACTACAATGGACTCTGGGATGAAGCAGGAAAGTTCCCATGCCTTATAGATAAGGAAACGACCAAATATCGAAGGGTGGTGAGATTCCTAATTGATCCCCATGCCATATGAAGAAGGGAGGACAAAGCAAATATTCAAACAATGAGAAGCATGCAGTACACCAAATATGGAAGAAAATCCAGTAAGCTAGATATTGGTCGTGATTACTATCATGACCAATGAGATTCAAGAAAAAATGAAGAAAAATTCCATGGAGTAATTTTAGCAAGTAAAGTCGTTCTTGCAATCCCTAATGAGTGCTATTCTAGAAAATATATTGCAAACTGATGTGCTACAAAGAGAATCTGAGATAAGTACTGGTAAGTGAATGTAGATTTTACAAATTCTACCATAGGAACTTATGACAGCAGGTGAGCATGTTGATGGGACTATGAAAAAATTTCACTTGATTAGAGTTGATGTTAATGAGCCATCAATGAAAATGCTAGCATGATTCCAGAAGGTAGTGATTCAAGAAATTAAGGACCGCGAGGGAGTTGTGCAAGATCAACTAGTTAAGTAATGAGAGTAGCTAGTGCAAGAAGAAGCAAAAATATACCAAATAAATAAGGTACAAGAGGTGAAATTAATTGAGAAAACCAAGGCTTTTGATGATTTGCAGCGGTTGGAGAATCAAACCTCAATTTCCTGTGAACAAATCCCATATGTTACACTAGAAATATTTTTAGAGGTAAAGGTATTGCGACTAGGATTCCTAGTCACTGACTTGAACAGGGAAAATGAGGAGACGAAAGTGCGGGAAGTACCAAGTACACTATTATAAAAGGCAAGAGAGAATAAACAAACCATCTATTTTGTTGGATTTGTGATGTGGGATTTATTTCAAGGGGGGGTCTCTCCTACCTGTCCATTTCCCAGTTACCTCCGTACATGGTGGTTTCTGAAACTAGGGTTTTGCTCATTAGGGGACAATGCATTTCATGCCAAGGAGGGAAAAACTTGGAAAACCATGCACTATGGGGTTGTGGTTGGCATTCCCCTATTTTCAATTCTCAAATATGCTATCAGGATTTGTTGAAATTTAAAATTGCATCTCCCTGACCTTTTCTGCACACCGGGCACAAGTCCACCAAGTGTCCCTGAATGGTATCTAAAGGTGACCTGCAACTTGCCATATAACAATGATCGAGCCTCTTATTGACAAACTTTTGATTCCATTGGATTCATGACATGGGATTTTAGCTAGGGGGGTACTCTCCTTCCTGTCCATTTCTTGGTGACGTCCGTATATGATGGTTTCTGAAACTAGGGTTTCGCTTAGTAGGAGACATTTCATTTCATGCAAACGAGGGACAAACTTGCAAAATCGCACACGGCAGAGCTATGGTTGGAATTCCCTTATTTCCCATGCCCAAACACACTAGAAGGATTTGACGAAATTCAAAATTGTGGCGCCCTAATGTTTTTTGCGTACCGGGGACAAGTCCACCAAGTGTCCCATAATGGTATCTGGAGGTGACCTACAACGTGCCATGATTGATGGTCGGTCCTCTGATCAATGAACCATCAATTCCACTGGATTCATGATGTGGGATTTTATCTAGTGGGGGCCTCTCCCGCCTATCCATTTCCTAGTGACCTCTGTTTATGGAGGTTTCTGAAACAAGGTTTTCGCTCAGTAGGGGATAAATCATTTCACGCCAACGAGGGCCAAACTTGGGAAACCATGCACGGTCACGATCTAGTTGGAATTCCCATATTTCCCGTGCCCAAACTTACTAGTAAGATTTGACGAAATTCAAAATAGTGGCTCCTTGACTTTTTTTTCACACTAGGAACAAGTCCACCAAGTGTCCCTCAATGGTAAACGAATGTGACCTGCAACACACCATAGCTTGATGCTAGGGCCTGGCATCAACGAACCGTTGATTCCATTGGATTTGTGAGGTGAGATTTTAGCTAGGGGGAGCCTCTCTAACATTTTCATTATCTGGTGACCTCCATATACGGTGGTTTCTAAAAATAGGGGTTCACTCAATAGGGGACAATGCATTTCACACAAATGATGCCCAAACATGGAAAAGCATGCACGATGGGCTATAGTTAGTGTTTCCATATTTACCATGGCCAAACATGGTAGCAAGATTTGAAGGAATTAAAAAATGTGGATCACTCACAGTTTTTGTGCACTAGGCATAAGTCCACCAAGTGTCCCTAAACGGTATATGGAGGTGACCTACAACTCACCATAGATCGATGGACCGGCCTCCAATCGATGAACCATCGATTGCGTTTTATTCATTACATGGGATTTTAGCTAGGGGGAACTCTCTCCCACCTATCCATTTCTCAATCACCTACGTATATGGTGGTTTTTGAAACTAGGGTTTCACTTAGTAGGGAACAATGCATTTTACGCCAATGAGGGACAAACTTGGAAAACCATGCATGGTGGGGTTGTGGTTGGATTTCCCATATTTCCCACGCCTAAACATGCTAGCAAGATTTGACAGAATTAAAAATTGCGGCTCCCTCATATTTTTTGCACACGAAGAACAAGTCCACCAAGTTTCCTTGAACGGTATCTAGAGGTGACCTGCAACTCGCCATAGATCGATGCGTGTGCCTCCAATTGAAAAACCGTTGATTCTGTTGGATTCAAGACATGGGATTTTATCTAGTGGGGTCCTCTCCTACCTGTCCATTTATTGTTGATCTCCATATATGGTGGTTTCAGAAACTAGAGTTTTGCTCAGTAGGGGACAATGCATTTCATGCCAACAAGGTCCAAAATTGGAAAACCATGCATGGTGGGGCTATAGCTGGCATTCCCATATTTCCCATGCCTAAACATGTTAGTGGTATTTGAAAAAATTCAATATTGTGGCTCCGTGACATTTTTTGCGCACCGGGAACAAGTTTACCAAGTGTCCATGAATGGTATCTATAGGTGACGTGCAACTCACCATAGATTGATGCTAGGGCCTCCGATCGACAAACCGTCAATTATGTTGGAATTGTGACATAGCATTTTAGCTAGGGGGGGCTCTCCCTCTTGTCAATCTCCCAGTGACCTATGTATATGGTGGTTTTTGAAACTAGGGTTTATCTCAGTGGGGGACAACGTATTTCACGCCAACGAGGGGTAAAAATGGAAAACAATGCACGGTGGTGCTCTAGTTGGAGTTCCCATATTTACCATGCCCAAACACACTAACAATATTTGATGAAATTCAAAATTGTGGCTCCATGATGTTTCTTGGCCATAGGGCACAAGTCCACCAAGTATCCCTGAATGGTATTTGGAGGTGACTTGTAACTTGCCATAGATCCATGCTCGAGCTTCTGATCGATGGACCATCAATTTTGTTGAATTTTTTATGTGGGTTTTTAGCTAGAGGGGAGTGCTCTCCCACCTATACATTTCTTGGTGACCTCCGTATACCATGGTTTCTAAAACTAGGGTTTCACTTAGTAAGGGACAATGCATTTCACGCCAATGACGGCCAAACTTGGAAAACCACACACGCTGTGGTTGTGGTTACCATTCCCATATTTCCCATTCCCAAATATGCTAGCAGGATTTCACAGAATTCAAAATTGCGGCTCCATGAATTTTTTTGTGCAATGGGCACAAATCCACCAAGTGTCCCTTAACGGTATCTGCAGGTGACTTACAACTTGCCATAGAGCGATGCTCGGGCCTTTGATCGATGAGCTGTCAATTCCTTTGAATTTGTGACATGCGATTTTAGCTATGGGGGCCCCTCTCCCTCCCATCCATTTCCCAGTGACCTCTGTATATGGTGGTTTCATAAAAAATGGTTTCTCTTAGTACAGGACAATCCATTCCACACCAATGAGGGCCAAACTTTGAAAACCACATGCGGTGGGGATGTGGTTGGAATTCCCTTATTTCCCATGCCCAAACACACTATAGTGCTATTAGCTTATCTCTAAGAAGAGATGTGGTGGCTACATGCTTCTGAACTCCCTATTACAATGAGGATCGAAGGCCTATATATTATTGAGAAATAATGGAAACCTTACACCTCAAAAAACCTAACCCTAAGATGTGAAACACTAGGATGTGGGCCCCATTGGGTAATTCAGTACATCAATTTCTTAGATTCGTAACTTTGGCATACTACCTCTATTTGATGCGCATGATACATCCTTAGAAATATCTATTCAAGGACTACATATGTCAAAGGAAAATATCAAGCCCAAAAGGGACTACTATTCTTCTGACCATTTGATGCTAAAAAACGTCGTTTAGGGCCTCAAAACGGCTCCAAAAGTTTAGGACCCCAAAAATGCAAAAATAGTAATTGTGCTACAATTAAGGAAACAGGAAAACTAAAAGAAACAATGGTGGGGGTCCAAGTGGAATAGGTGGGTGACCACCAATATCCTCCTAGATTAGGGGAATTGCTACTGAATATAGTAAATGGAATTTAGATAAACCCTTATCAAGATATCCAAGTGAGGTACCATGATTGTGAAGCCATAGAGTAAATAAAAATAAAAAAATTGATAAACAAACAAACGAGTAGGAAATCATAGCACAAAGACTTGATCAAGAAGAAAAGATGTGCAAACCACATAAAGTATGGATCTCGGGGATATTAGATGAAGGGTGATGTAGTCCAATTGGGAAACAAATGGAGTAATTAAACCCGACGAGCGACAATGCAAGTGGACGACACACACATTTATGAAGGAATTAGACTGTTGGATTTGTAGAAACGACGACGTATTTGGTTAATCTTCGAAGGATCTAGCTACGATGATCGAAATACTTTACATGGGAACAACAAAGGCTATAAGATTCGACCAAGGGAATAAGGGCTGAACCATTGTCACAATTGTGAATTTGTGCATAGAAAAGCATAGGTGAGTAGTGAATAGTGACAATGAGATAGAATCTACAACCTAATTCATTTCGAGTGGTAGTACACAGGGATCATCAGAAATGAGTGTATTGATCTTAGAAATGATTCCATAAATCCAAGATGTATTGACATGGATTCCAAAGAAGAAGAGGGGCACAAATATCACAAATTCTCTATAGTGAAAGATCAAGTAAACTCGGAGTGCAACCAGGGCCCAAAAATCATAAGCTATCCCATTAATGACAAGAGGAGGGGACTCAACAGCAAGGAAAGGACTGAAAGTTGATGACATTCCATGATATGTATCATCACAGGAGGAAAGCACACCACTAGTTTCGATAAAAAAGAATCAATGATACAACATTAAGATGATGACGACACCAGAGGGGGTACATATTACTATGAATATTATGTCTCATAGTGACGACGAAGTTATGGGGTATCTAGAATGCACTGAGTATATTTATATACCGGAAGAAGATGGAGGCATTGGATATGTCACTCACAAACTGAAACAATGGGCATTTTGTTTGCAGCGGTCAAGACTATTAAAAATTACACATGTGGCACATCTCGACCCTTCAGTGGAGGTAAATGCATGTGTGAAGAAGTTATTGTCATTATTCTATGGAGGATATCTCTTGTTGGATAGAAAATTACCCATCACATTCGACCTCAATTCCCAAATGACTGGACTACCAAAGGAATGTGTCGATCCATCACAGTATTTCAAGGGAAAGGAAAATTAAAAAAGGTTCGTGTCCAAGTTAAAGAAGAAATATGAGGTCATTCAGGACAAGAAGGAATATGTCATTAATACTATCAATGAAAAGGAAATTCGAGTCACAAGAAAGCTATTGGCTATAAAAATTGTGGAGAAAAATATACAAAACCAATGCATGTTAGGTGTTATTTAATGTGTGGAGCAGTGTGCAATGGGGGTTCAAATGAATTGGTCCCTATTTTTGTTGAACCAACTAACGGAAGATGGAATATTTGCGTAGGAAGGAATAAGGCCATTTACTTATTCCAATCTTTCGATATTAATTACACTTGCGGGCTTGATTGAACCCAAGTTTTACCAGGGGATGGACATTGAAGTAGTTAGCACCTGTAGAGGAGCGAGATACCAAAACATATGGTGGCTCGAAGATAAGATGATGAAGATAGATTGTAATGCAAAATTTTACCTATACTATGATGGACTCTGGGATGAATTAGGAAAGTTCCCATGCCTTATAGATGTGGCAATGACCAAATATCGAAGGGTGGCGAGATTCCCAATCGATCCCCATGCCATACATATCCAGGGAAGGCATGATGTGGATTGAAAGTGGCTAACACCAACATACAAGATGAAATATGAAGAACTATATTTCATTATTGATGAATGGTAAGACAAATGGAAGGTTCTGGTCAGTTTTGATGAGTTGTCAAATACAGAAACAGGAACACCACCCATTATTCTGGATGAGAAGGAGAAAGTGTAAGAGAAGGAATTTGAGGAGGTGTCACATGTAGAGTAATTCATGACTCCTACATATTCATAGCTTGAGAGGAAACTATAAGAAGGGAGGACAAAACAAATATTCAAACAATGAAAAGCATGCAGTACACCAAATATGGTAGATGAGACGGTAAGCTGGATATTGGTTGTGATTACTATCGTGACCAATGAGATTCAAGAAAAAATGAAGCAACATTCCATGGAGTAATTTTAGCAAGTAAAGTGGTTCTTGCAATCCCTAATGAGTGCTATTCTAGAAAATATATCGCAGACTGATGTACTACAAAGAGAATCTGAGATAAGTACCGGTAAGTGAATGTGGATTTTACAAATTCCACCATAGGAACTTACGAAAGGAAGTGAGCATGTTGATGGGACTATGAAAAAATTTCACTTGATTAGAGTTGATGTTAATGAGCCATCAATGCAGATGCTAACACAATTCCAAAAGGCAGTAATTCAATAAATTAAGGATTGCGAGGGAGTTGTGCAAGATCAACTAGTTAAGTAATGAGAGCAGATAGCTCAAGAAGAAGTAGAAATATACCAAATTAATAAGGTACCATAGGTGAAAGTAATTGAAAAAACCAAGGCTTTCGATGATTTGCAATGGTTGGAGAATGAAATCTCAATTTACTATGAAGAAATCCCATATGTTACACTAGAAATGTTTGTAGAGGTAAAGGTATTGTGACTAGGATTCCTATTCACCGACTTGAACAAGGAAAATGAGGAGATGAAAATGAGAGAAGTACCAAGTACACTGTTATAAAAGGTAGGATAGAATAGACAAACCATCGATTCCATTGGATTTGTGATGTGGGATTTATTTCAGGGGGGACCTCTCCTGCCTGTCCATTTCCTAGTTACCTCCAAATACAGTGGTTTCTGAAACTATGGTTTTGCTCAGTAGGGGACAATGCATTTCACGCCAACAAGGGACAAACTTGGAAAACCATGCACTATGGGGCTATGGTTGGAATTCCCCTATTTCCAATTCTCAAATATGCTATCAAGATTTGTTGAAATTTAAAATTGTATCTCCCTGACCTTTTCTGGACGCTGGGCACAAGTCCACCAAGTGTCCCTGAACGATATCTGGAGGTGACATGCAGCTCTCCATAGAACATTGCTCGGGCCTCTTATCAACAAAATTTTGTTTCCATTGGATTCATGATGTGGTATTTTAGATGGGGGGGTCTCTCCTTCCTATCCATTTCTTGGTGACCTCCGTATATGGTGGTTTCTGAAACTAGGGTTTCACTTAGTAGGGGACAATTAATTTCATGCAAACGAGGGCCAAACTTGGAAAACCACACTCGATGGGGCTATGGTTGGAATTCCCTTATTTCCCATGTCCAAACATGCTAGCAGGATTTGACGAAATTCAAAATTGTGGTGCCTTGATGTTTTTTGCACACCGGGCACAAGTCCACCAAGTGTCCCATAATGGTATCTAGAGGTGACCTGCAACGCACCATGATCGATGGTTGGTCCTCTGATCGATGAACCATCGATTCCATTGGATTCATGACATGGGATTTTATCTAGGGGGGGCCTCTCCCGCCTATCCATTTCCCAGTGACCTCTGTATATGGAGGTTTCTGAAACTAGGTTTTCACTCAGTAGGGGATAAATCATCTCATGCCAATGAGGGCCAAACTTGGGAAACCAGGCACAGTGGGGATCTAGTTGGCATTCACATATTTCCCATGCCCAAACATGCTAGCAATATTTGACTAAATTCAAAATAGTGGCTCCTTGACTTTTTTGTAGAATGGGAACAAGTCCACCAGGTGTCCCTCAATGGTAAATGAATGTGACCTGCAACTCACCATAGCTCGATGCTTGGGCCTGCGATCAATGAGTCGTCAATTCCGTTGGATTTGTGAGGTGGGATTTTAGCTAGGGGAGAGTGTCTCTAACATTTTCATTATCTGGTGACCTCCGTATATGGTGGTTTCTGAAACTAAGGGTTCGCTCAGTAGGGGACAATGCATTTCACGCAAATGACACCCAAACATGGAAAAGAATGCACGATGGGCTGTAGTTGGTGTTCCCATATTTACCATTCTTGAACATGTTAGTAGGATTTGAAGGAATTAAAAAATACGGCTCCCTCATAGTTTTTGTGCACTGGGCATAAGTCCACCAAGTGTCCCTGAACGGTATGTGGAGGTGAGCCGCAACTCACCATAGATCTATGGACTGGCCTCTGATCAACGAACTGTCAATTTCGTTTGACTCATGACATGATATTTTAACTAGGAGGGGCTTGCTCTCACCTGTCCATTTCTCAGTCACCTTTGTATATGGTGGTTTCTGAAACTAGGGTTTCACTTAGTAAGGGACACTGCTTTTTACACCAATGAGGGACAAACATGGAAAACCACGCATGGTGGGGTTGTGGTTTCCTTTCCCATATTTCCCATGCGTAAACACACTAGTAGGATTTGATAGAATTAAAAATTGTAGCTCCCTGATATTTTTTGCACACCAAGCACAAGTCCACCAAGTTTCCTTGAATGATATCTGGAGGTGACCTGCAACTCACCATAGATCGATGCACATGCCTCCAATTGAAAAAATGTCAATTCTGTTGGATTCGATATGTGGTATTTTATCCAGTGGGGTCCTCTCCCATCTATCAATTTATTGTTGATCTCCATATATGGTGGTTTCAGAAACTAGAGTTTCCCTCAGTAGGGGACAATGAATTTCACGCCAACAAGGTCCAAACTTGGAAAGCCATGCATGGTGGGGCTGTAGCTGGAATTCCCATTTTTATTTTTCCTAAACACGTTAGCGGTATTTGAAAAAATTTAATATTACAGCTCCCTGATATATTTTGAGCACCAGGAACAAGTCCACCAAGTGTCCATGAATGGTATCTGCATGTGACGTGCAACTCACCATAGATTGATGCTCGGGCCTCCTATCAACAAACCATCAATTATGTTGGATTTTTGATGTAGCGTTTTAGCTAGTGGGGGGCTCTCCCTCCTGTCCATTTCTTGGTGACCTACATATATGGTGGTTTCTAAAACTAGGGTTTCTCTTAGTGGGGGACAATGCATTTCACACCAATGAGGGCCAAAAATGGAAAGCAATGGACGGTGGCGCTGTGGTTGGATTTACCATATTTACCATGCCCAAACACACTAACAATATTTGATGAAATTCAAAATTGTGGCTCCATGACGATTTTTAGGCATAGGGTACAAGTCCACCAAGTATCCCTGAACGGTATCTGGAGGTGACTTGCAACTTGCCATAGATCGATGCTCGGGCCTCCGATCGATGAACCATCCATTTCCTTGAATTTTTTATGTGGGTTTTCATCTAGGGGGGGGGGGGCACTCTCCTACCTATCCATTTCTTGGTGACCTCTATATACTGTGGTTTCTAAAACTAGGGTTTCACTTAGTAAGGGACAATGCATTTCATGCCAACGAGGGCCAAACTTGGAAAAACACACACAGTGGGGTTGTGGTTAGCATTCCCATATTTCCCATTCCCAAATATGCTAGCAGGATTTCACAAATTTCAAAATTGCGGCTCCCTGAATTTTTTTGCACAACGGGCACAAGTCCACCAAGTGTCCCTGAATGGTATCTTGAGGTGACTTGCAATTTGCCATAGATCGATGCTCGATACTCTGATCGATGAGCCGTCGATTCCTTTGAATTTGTGACATGCAATTTTAGCTATGGGGGCCCCTCTCCCTCCTATCCATTTCCCAGTGACCTCTGTATATGGTGGTTTCATAAAATATGGTTTCTCTTAGTAAGGGACAATCCATTCCACATCAACGAGGGCCAAACTTTGAAAACCACACTTGGTGGGGATGTGGTTGGAATTCCCTTATTTCCCATGCCCAAACATGCTAGCAGGATTTGAATAAATTCATCATTGCAATACCCTGATGTTTTTTACGCACCAGGAAAAATTCCACCAAGTGTCCCTCAACGGTATCTAGAGGTTACCTACAACTCACCATAGATCGATGCTCCGGCATCTGATCGATGAACCATCTATTCCTTTGGATTCACGATGTGGGATTTTACATAGGGGGGGGCCTCTCCCACCTATCCATTTTTCGGTGACCTACGTATACGTTGGTTTCTGAAACTAGGGTTTTGCTCAGTAGGAGATAATGCATTTCATGCTAACAATGGACAAATTAGGGAAACCATGCACGGTGGGGTTATGGTTGGCATTCCCATATTTCCCATTCTAAAACACGCTAGCAGCATTTGACAGAATTCAAAAATGCAGTTCCCTTACATTTTTTTCACACTAGGCACAAGTCCAGCAAGTGTCCCTCAAAGGTATGTGGAGGTGACATGCAACTTTTCATAGATTGATGCTTGGGCATCCTATCAACGAACCGTGGATTCCATTTTATTCATGACGTGGGATTTTAGCTAGAGGGGGGCCTCTCCCGCCTGTCCATTTCCCAATAACCTCCTTATACAGTGGTTTTTAAAACTAGGGTTTCACTCATTAGGCGACAATCCATTTCACACCAACGAGGAACAAAATTGGAATGCAATGGAAAGTGGGGCTTTGGTTTCTATTCCCATGTTTCCCATTCCCAAATACGCTAGCAGGATTTGAAGAAATTCAAAATTATGGATCCCTAATCTTTTTTGTGCACCGGGCACAAGTCCACCAAGTGTCCCTCAATGGTATCTAGAGGTGACTATTAATTCTTGCACATGATCTAGGAACTAGGAATCAAAATCATCAAAGAATAATTAACAAATACTCATGAATTGGAAATAACTGGAATACCAAATAGGTTTCCTCTCTGTATATTATATAAACAATAAAGGATTACAATACCATGCATGAGCAATGGCTTAACTCAATGAATAATTCAAATACCTAAGAGGACATTTCGAATTCAATGAGTGAGTCTAGCTTGACTGACTCTTTGCCATGCAATCTCACTTAGTTAACCACTTAACCAAAACCCTAATTGACTCACCAAACCCTAACTGAAGTTGGAGTGCAATAAATGACTGAATCTTAACTGAAGGAGATCAAACACATGTCATAGCAATCCAATCATCAAGTTCTAGTACTGCATGACTCCAATAAACCCTGATGAGGTTAACTGAAGCTGAACTGACCATCAGAAGTTGGTGAAGGCGCCTTGTCCACTCCAGTTCATTAAAATAATATTAAATAATCATTAAATAATTATTAAATAATATATTTAATTCATGGAGGCGCCTTAACTGACTGTAACTGATTGGTTGAACTGAAAGTAACCCCCAGTTAGCAATTAGGTGCATGAATGTCACACAGATCACCCCTGGAGTGCTCCAGTTAGCCTCCTTGACTATAGGAAAGGATAAGTTAGCCTCCTTGATAGCACTTGGTATGGTTCAACCCGGGGATGATGGTAATTAATGCTCCACTGATGTCACTTAAACTTAGGATAGTGGTTTAACTAGGCCAATTTGACTGAAAAGTGAGGATGAAGGTAAATGTCTCCAACAGTGACATGCAAATCGCCATAGATAGATGCTCGCTCCTTCAATCGACAAACCATTGATTCCATTGGATTTGCAACATGGTATTTTATCTATAGGGGACCTCTCCCTCCTATCCATTTCTCAGTGACCTGCGTATATGGTGGTTTCTCAAAATAGAGTTTCTCTTAGTAGGGGACAATGTATTTCAAGCTAACTAGGGATAAAGTATGAAAACCGAACACACTAGGGCTCTAGTTGGCGTTCCAATGTTTCCCATGCCGAAACACACTACCAATATTTAATAGAATTCAAAATTGTGGCTCCCTAACATTTTGTGTGCACCGGGCACAATTCCAGCAAGTCTCCTTGAACGGTATCTAGAGGTGATTTGCAACTCGACATAGATTGATGCTCAGGACTCCAATTGATAAACCGTCGATTCTGTTGGATTCATGACATGGGATTTTAGCTACGGGGCCTCTCTCTCGACTGTCCATTTCTTGGTGATGTCTGTATATGGTGGTTTTTAAAACTAGGGTTTTGCTGAGTTGGGGACAATGCATTTCACACCAACGAGGGTGAAACTTGGAAAACTGTAGCCCTAATTAGGGTTTTACTGTTTAACATGCATGTTCCATAACCACAACCCTACTAGGGAAACCCTAATCCTAACCATAATCTTATCTTACTGTCATAACTCATTTCAGAATCAATCTAATGTCCAATTCAACTTTTTCAAATCCGATGGACTTATTCTTCAAATCATGTTGATTCACGAAGTTGGTTCCTAGTCTTTGGATTCTACTATAGTTTTCTAATGTTGAGTGATTAGTCATTTGGTGCATGAGGTTTGTTGAAATTTTTGTTGGTCGTTAATGAAATGTGAAGCATGTATTGCACTTATTTTTATTACATTACACTTGAACGTTGACTTAACTTGTAATTTAATCATCCAAACTCACAATTTTTAATTAGACATATCCAATTGGTGTGCATGTAGTGATTTCATTGAAACCTTGAAATACATTGTATTTCACTTAGTTTTATTAAATTACATGAGCAAGAACTTTGACTTTGCTTGTAATGATCATCGAAAATCACAATTTCAAATTAGATATCCAATTAGTGTGCATGTAGTGAGATCATTGAAACCTTTAAATATAATAGTTTGTTTTTTTGACATAGTGCATTCATAAGTAATAGATAATCCACACAAATCAACACAATAGATTGACAGAAGAACATGTGGCAACCAAAGAACAACTTCAAAGAGAAATGTATCATTCATTTATAAGTGAAATGTCAATGTACATGTCTCCAAAAGTACATGTATAGAAAACTATCCAAAACTATCCAAGCCACATGTACATGTATCGAAATGTACATATATCCCATAAGACACATCAAAACTCAAGCTTCCTCTTGTTATTTCCTAATGTTGATCCTCTAGGCACAACTCCAGGACCAGTGTGCATCTATGGATCCTGCAAATTAAATATCAATTGTTAAATTCAACTAACTATGTACTAATACATTAGCTCAATAAAATACCATATCTAAATTATCTCAACAATTATCAACATGTTCATGGACATTTCATTAAGCAATTGGTCGTTAATGGACATCTCACCTTAACGAGAGACTGTGACAAAGGGGATTGTGTTCCTTGTGTAGTAGATGGAGTTGTTGGTTGAACATTAAGGATGGTCGCATCCATGGTCGAACCTATGGGGGTAGGAACTACTGGTGGTGGTGGTGGATACAATCACCAAATATTGAAATAGTTAGATGTGTGCATGAATAAACAATAGACAACAATAACAAACTATGTCTAGATCATGTTCAAATAGTTGTACCTCTGTGTGGCTTATTGTTATTGCAAATGCCACATTGACTGCTGCATCAATAACTCCTGTTGTTGGTGTCTACAATCACCAAATGTTGAAATAGTAATACATGCATGAATAAACATTAGACAACATTAATAAACTATGTAACGATCATGTTGAAATAGTTGTGCTTCGGTGTGACTTGTTGCCATTGCAGATGCAGCTCTCACTGTTGCATCAACCATCCATGCGAGGTTTTCAATAGTAAACTTTGGCTCCTGATGCACTAAACATGCAAATCAAACATTAACAAAACATTTTATGCGTTGCATTTCAAGTTCACCAAGAAATATCGTCGAAGAATATACATTACCATGGTATCAGTAGATTCATGGTCATGGACAACTAGAATCTTGCTAGGAGTAGGCCACCTCATATACACATGACCCTTGTTCACGTATGGCCTATGAGGATATAAAACTCCAGCAAATGGTCCAGGTGTTTTGGTTGCTTCTTATAGTCAGCAAGTGTTCATGTAGTTATACATGCACGATTCAATGAACATACATGTATTTTAAAAATTACATTTTTAATTGTTTACCTGGAGCGTAGATGTTTCCTCAATCGATACTACCATGGATTCTACCTCCATAACTTCTTTCCCCCATGAAGGATCTAGAATTTGCAAGTTTAATAATTGTAAATATTAGACCATATATAGCATTAGTGAACTAACAAGTACAGTACATGGAAATTAACAAATTAACAAGTATTAAAAAACTGAAATTTTGAAATGTTTACCTTGGTATGAGATACGACAATGGGTGCTATATGAATCTCTCCACCAAGCAAGGGATTAGTGGATGGAATGTCATGCCCCCCTATAGAGTGTGGAACATGAAACTCTAGGGCATCACTACCGGCATAAATCATCAACTGCAAATTCACAAAATTAATATATTACCTCAAACTATACATGTGTACAAAGAGGAAAATAAATGAATAATTTATTACAATTAACCATCTACATACATCACTCAAAAACCATCTAAAGACAACATCTGAGGAAATACCATAGTAGGGAAAACCACACGATGTGTACTCATGAGGCTCAAAAGTAGGCTGGGGATGTGCTGATGGTGCTACACTAGTGGATGGTCCTACACTAGTGGGTGGTAATACACTAGTGGGTGGAACTACACTAGAAGATGGTCATACACCGTGACAACTTTGTGTATGTACCACACCAGGGATAGATGTCCCTTCCTCACCGATATGCTAAACCATAGTGCTATGATGAACAAATTCCCATTCCAAACTCAAATATGCATCACGTTTTTGTGGAATAACATGATGTACATGTGGCACATCTGGCCCAGGAAACTTCCTACGAGGTACAGGGATAGGACGATAAAGGTCTCGAAGCATGGAATTGGGTCGGTTTTGCAGCATCCCCCCACCAATCCCCTGAAACTGCAAGATATCAAAATAGTTTATGTGTTTACCCAACACGAACTATGCATACATCTTTTTAAGGAAATACAGGGGGATTTCCCTATTGTTATGTGGTGGCATATCAAAAACCACATACCATATGTCTATCCAGTTATCAACAAATGGCTGAAATGTGCACCACTCAATAGAGATATGAGGCCTATTTGCATTTGGAATTTCCCCTATGCAAGGCTCCCTAAACAATGAAAATATATGCTCTTTGGTGATTTTCGAATTTTTGTTTGCATTGTAGTCTAGCCCATCAGCGTACTCTTGTCTTTTTATTTCTCTATATGATGTAATATCATATAGTATCGTTCCTGACAATTAAATAGTCTCAACAATTGCATCCAAAGTGGACGCAAGTGAGCGGCAGATCCTGTCACCCCACTAAAAGTTGTACTAAGCCCCCTGAAGTGGGCAAGGTCAATCAGAATTTCAGCATTTGTGTCCATAGATGCAACTTCAATAAAAACATCAATAAGAAAATCATTAGAATCATATAAATGGTATATAATCATGTCTCTTCGAAATTGAAAATGTAAATTAAATCCAACTCAAGTACGCAATTTTGATGGCATTCACTTACATACATTTAACAGTTAAATAGTAAGTTTCTTTCAACTTTTTTCTAGAAGTTAAGGCACTTATTAACCCTCATTGGTGACTTTTCCATGCACACTTGGGTTTAAACTTCTTTGAATTTAGGAGTGCTATTTTGACATGTTTTGGCCTTTAAGTCCTTTGGATATGTAAAAGAAAGGTGCAAGGGACTATTGGGACATGTAAGGTAAGAAAAGGGGTGATACAAGGCTACCACGGATCCTTTAAATATAATTGACTTGATCATGGTTGGCAACACTCGCATGACACACTCTAGGTAGTTCATGGGTGTTCACCATTTCCATTGTTGTATAAACATAAAAACCAACCAAAAGTGACATGGAAAAATGAAGAATTTGTGGACTCGAAAACAATTGGTTGTAGATGAGCTTAGAGATGCTATTTTAGAAAATGGTTGATAAAGCTAGTGATGCAGGGGCATAGACTGTTTGAGTAAAGTCATTTATGACTTTTCTAGGTCAAGGGATCTTAGGGAGACCCAGGGTATCACATGTTTCTAATTTTCTTTATTATGTTTATAAGATAAAAGAAGCATAATTCAAGCTTGATTTAGTTTAGGTGATGACCTTTAATTAATTAGATTTTTGGTAGCTCAATAGAGCTAGGATCAAAACTGCATGATGATTATGAACTCTTCGTCAGTGTGATGATTACCAGAGTTGTATGTTTCTGTAAGGATGTGTTGACTTGTAATCGATATCATAGTGAGAAGGCTCGTTTATTTCAACTTTTTTTGTCATTGCGATAAGGCCAGGGGCACGAAGGGTAAGTCATATATGCAGAACAATAGAAAAGTGTCAAGGAAGGTATAATTAAAACACAAATGAGGTGGGTGCTATAACCAAGAAGTGCAAATATTTTAGTAGAAAACTCGTGGTGGCTGATAAAACTAGAGGAAGGAATAAAACTAGTCATAGTTACTAGTTTTAACTCTGTGTTTATATATATATATATATATATTGTTGATTTATATATATAAAACTATTTTATGCTTAAAAGGGCAGGCGGGAGAGGAACTTTGTTAATGTGTTTTGGCATTTAGTTAAGGGTGCTTAACTAAGAGGCAATGCATAACTAGATACAATTTTGATGAAATTTTGATTATGTTCATGGACAAATGATTGTGTCAAAAATTTTGAGAAACAAAGTTACTTATTTTTTATGCATTTTTTCTATTCACACTTGTGCATGCATTTCATCTTGTTATGGATAGTTCCAAGGAAACTTCTTCAATTAGTATCATGGGGGAATGGCCTTTAAGGGTTGGAAATTTGGGTTTCATGTGGATGGATACATTGTATAAAGGGAAGAGTTCTATATTTTTCGATTTTTTGTTGCATTAGGAATTCTTCAGTTCTTGAAAAGGAATTCATTGTAATTATTCACTCATCTTGGTTGAGGGATATGTGAAATTAATTAGTGACTGGGTTATTTCCAATTTGCTCAATAATGCAAAATTTGGTTGTTTTAAACTATTAAAAAACAGTATTTTAGGTTTAGAAATGACAAAAAGAATGCTATGGGTGAATGAATTACCTGATTACATGACAATTGACCAATGTATTTTCCGCCCTTCCAACTAAATTGAGCTCCTCATGGACAATTGACACAGATATTGACTTTTACTATCATGGATAATTTATGTACCCAAATACAATTAACTTAGATATAAATTCATACAAGGATAAATTTGGGCAAACAACTTGAGCCTCTAATAAATTTAATAGTGAAATCTTATTCAATTGTTAAGAGAACAAGACTGTACCACAAGATATGGATAGACTCTCAACTAGACATCAATGTTTTTAAAATTATTCTTTATTCAAATATAAGTTCTCTATTAAAGTTTGTTAATCCATTTCAATGCTACAATAGCTGATTTTTTTTATATGTTGTGACTTTGCAATGGGCTATATTGATCTTATAAAAATTATTAAAACTGTAATTTTGTGGTTTGGATCTCTGAGTAACTTTACAATTAGACTAGTACTAATTACATATATGCAGCCTATTATTGTTAATAGGATTAATATGATATACTAGTTAAATTCTTATTTTCTTGCATTGCATATGGGAAGAAGACTTAAATTCTCATTTCCTAGCATCATAGGATCGTCTCATTTTTATTAATAATATTCCTTTCATAATAACATCCCCTTTTTTGGATTTGTAGATGGGAAATTCTTCATCGTTGTAGGCCAGAAGCCATCAAGATATTGTGCAAACTTTCAAATTTTTGCTCCATGACCTTGTCTTCTTTTAGAGTTTGAATCCTCCAAAACCATGCATGAAAATCTATGTGTAATTTTTTGTATGCAACAATTATTTCTTGTTGGATGGGACATGTGCTAAAATGTATGGTGGTTTCACTACTAGTCATGGATTCATGATTTCAGTAACTTTGGCTATTTTGAGAGTCTCAAGGCTTGGAGCATAATTGAATGGGACTATACATTAAAATATTAATGGAGGAGAATGGTACAACAAGATTTCCAAACTATACAAAGAGTGTCTACATGTGATGCATGGAAGTCATAGTTATACACCATTTTGATATAGATATATGTTGCAATTTTTTGTTAGAAAAATTGTCTAAAATGAAGGGATTCGAATGAGAAAACTTATTAAAATAAGGTGATTTGATAACTCTTTTCATAGTTTAGTTTTGATGGAGATTTTTTATTAGGTTGACAAATTTGATCCTAACTCCATGATTTTATAGCTTTCCACTCTTTTCCTCAATATTATAATTAGTAATCACATATGAAACACCTTGTAACCCTAACCGCCAAGCATTAATTAATAGCACCTCTAGTAAGTTGGTAGCCTAGTATCAAGTAAAGCTTCAATTGACAATATGTTGTGGTAATCTAGTATCCTAGTAGAAAATACATGCATTAATGATGATTGTGTAACTATAGGATATCACAATTGAAACCAATTGGAAACATGCTTCAAACACTTAATGTAGCTTGACAACTATTCCTTCTCAAATCCCAACCAATATATGTGGTGTCTATGTGTAAATTGATTACATAATATATTAATTGAGAATACAACCACATAATCTAGAATTAAATTGTGCACTCCATGATAATAAATTAGAATTAGAATTCATCATTTTTCGCACTAGTCTATAATTAATGTAGTTGAATGATTGGAATTAGGGGTTATGGATTCTGAGCCATGTTCAATCAAATGGTTATTGATATTTGGGGATTTGATTATGAAAGTGGATTTGGAACTGTGGTTTATCAAATGGTTATTGGATTTTGTAAATGCGGTCATGAATGTTGAAAATTTGTAACTTAAGTGGTTTTAAACATTTAAATTTTGTTTATCATTATTCTAATTTCCAAACTCATCTCTTAGGTTGTGCCTACTTCCACCATCACCATTGAATCTTGAGTCTATTTCAATTTCATATCTATACCTTATTTCTTGTTTTAGTACATGCTAGAGTTATTATAATTAGATAGGGGGGAAGCTCATGCTAGTGCATATGTAGTTTTGAGCTTCAATTTAAACTTGACAGAGTTAGCTTGTTGGTTAGGCAAACATAAATAATTATCAGGGCTCATGTTTGAAAAAGTGCCTTGATTACTTTTCAATCAGTATTTACTTCATCATTGAGAAGTGAGACATGGATATTTATGCTAGTAAGCAAGAAGGTGGGTCACTTCCTCTTTCATTGGGTTTGTGAATGGTTGATCTAGATACTTGACTAGAAGAGCTCATCCAAATATCTTGAATGGATCCATTGGTATTTAAATATAGACGAATTTACTTCTCAAAGGACCCCAAAATTCATAATAGGAATACATGCCTTTTGGATTGATATCACAATTAGTTTTTGCAAGAATCATGATCGACTGAGCTTCTCCTCAAATCCTTTGGTGTATGAATTAGGATTCAAGGAGAAGAGGTACCTTAAATGTTTAGTTCCTATCAAAATCACAAGTTCAAATTGGAGTAACTCTTCACCCTTGCTCATATTGATTCAACTATCGAGTTAAGCCCTTGCTGAGATTGTTTCCACCATCACCATCAACCCTTTCTTAGGCTACTTCCACCCTTTCTTTCACTATTAATTCATAAAGTATAATATACCCTCTTTAGACTCTAAGGGCTTTGTAACACGCCGGTTTTGACCATTTTGGCATTTAAATAATATGATGTAAATAATCATGGTGTGGAGCTAGGAAAAAACTCCACCATTGATTTAGTGTTTATCTTTTAGGAATTAAGGTTGAGCCGATAGTATTTTCTTATAGCTAAACATTAAAAAATGGGACATCATGTTAAAGTTGTAATTTTTAATGAAAAAAATACAACCATCTATGTCTACGAAACCAAATGAGATGGGGGCATGATTTTTCCTAAGGATAAGGGGGGGAATTAGAAGAGTTGGTAGAAATTCGAAATGGGAAAAGCACCATTTCTGGAAAAACTTTTTTAAAATTTTCTTGGGCAAGAAAACACCAAAAACGACTACCTTTCCCTCATGCATGGGAGTTTCACATTTCTTTCATGATTTTGACTATGTGTAACATTTTTGGATCCCAGTCTTCATTCATGCAACAAGCAAAACCACTATGAGTCTGAACCCTTGACGATTTTCTCCTATTCAACGATCTGGATCCTTCACATTTTGGGTTTTCCTGTATGGATTTGTTTCTTTTCATGTTTCTCTAGTCTTCTATTCATTTTCTTGAACATGAATGCCGTGAATTCGATTTTGTGTCTTTGATTTGAATAACCAACAGATGTTTTTGTTTTGGTATTTTGCAGTAGTTGGTATGGCACCGACAATGTTAAAAAATTTGTAAATTACTGTGTGCATGTGTAATTCCTTGGCTTCTGCCTACATTTGGTAATCCCAAGACTGAGATCACAATGTGTGCATCCTCGTTTGGCATCTGAACTGATTTGGGAAATGGAAATGGAGTTTGGACTTGCTTGATAAACCTAGTGTGTGAAGGCACCTCACAGACCTATTTACAAGGCTAGTTTTCTTCTTTGCATACCTTGAATAATATTGGAAGGGAAGGCATGGCTTGAGGGACTATGTAGCAAATAAGGGAATGCTTCATTGTGTTGGGTGTGTAATTTTTTAGAAGTCAGGCTAGATCTGGTGTGGGTGTTCATATCTCTGGGGTTGAGTTCACTAGATTAGCAGTCAGTCTTTCCACCTCCTTGGAAACTTGATAATCCCAACTGGAAGGATGACATGGTTGGTAGCCTGATAAACCCATCTGTTGGCTTGGTTGTATCTCATGTGAAATGGGGTAAGTGTAAATCACTACTTGTGTAAGTCTATTAAACCCAACTGTGTTGGCTTGACTAATTTTTATTGTATCCTTGGTTATGGCCAAGTCTACTAGTGTTCCTTATTACTTGGGGAAAATCATGCCCAGCTTGGGGGTGACAGTGTCGCTGAGAGATTAAAGAGCACACTGGCCTATGTTTGGGTGGAATATTGCAGTGACATAGCTGGTTGTGGGACAAGCTTCATTTAAATATAAGTATTCTCTTATATTTTATTTTCTGCAACTCCAATTTTTTATGAATTACTATGAATATGATGAATGCTTGAATGAATGATTTTGCTTCTGCTATATGTTAATAATTTATTCGTCTATGTATGTTTTAAGTTCAATGCATATATATATATATGTTCATGGGGCTTAGATTGCCCGGGTTGATAGATGTTAATCGCGTCCTCTCCACCGAGTTGAGGTTGGGGGTGTGATAGGCTTGTTCTAAGAAAAGGAAGTACACATCCACCCTTGGAGCACTAGTCCACCACCAACCTCCATAAGTGTACATCTCCACTTGAGAGAGAAAATATACATTTGTTAATGATTATTTCCTATAGGGGAGTATCTCTCTCCTTTGATTTGCTAAGTTAAATGCCCATAAACACATACAAAGGGAATCCTTCTCTCAGTGGATCTCAATATTGGTTGGGTTGTTCTTGCACTTAATGATTTTTCAAGTATGTGCATCATGAGAATAGTTGTTTTGTTGTGTTATTTTATAAGTATTTATTTTCTTCTTTTTGTAAAGGAGTGAAGTTTGTTATTGAAGTGATTCCTTATAATAGTTTTTGTATTCATGAACATATTTTTTAGGTTCACTCCATCTTTTATATTTATCAATATCTATGTTCAATCGACATTGTATAGATTGTATTTCATTTTCATCCAACCTTGACTTTTCTGCTAGAACGTTTACTACTTTCGAAGTCATTCTCGATTGGTTATAAATATTTTTCAATTGATTTCTTTATATTGCTGGTATTTTTTTATGTTTCTAAAATTTCCTCTATATTGTTTCTTGGGTTAATTGGGATACACATTACTTATTAAAAAATGTATAGTAAAACAATGCAAATTTTGTCACTATATTAAGGAATTTGATTATATTTCTTTTAATATGCAATAAAATTTTGATGTATTACTACATTTTCAAATGAAATGCACAATAAATTTTAACATGTTATCATTTAAAGGTGGAATATATCATAGCCCTTCAAAGTGAAATAGGACCATAGCCTTCAAATTTGATCCTGAACCTACAATAAAACCATCAAATCAGATGCACAAAATTTCTTATTCGAGCTCTCATATGGATAATAAAATTCTGACATATTTGGTAGTACTATATTTTAGTAGAGGCAAATAAATCGGGAATAAAATATATTCATGACACAGTCTGTAACTCCTATAAGGATTTTAAGAATAGAGACGATAAGACAAGACAACAGATCATTTGTAATTTATAATAATAATAATTTATAAGAGATATATGTTGCGATTAAATGTGGGTGATGATCACATGTAGGCATCCTCTTTTATTTGACAGGTTTATCAATCATGTCGCTTCCTGGGTCCTGCAACATCTTTTTTCGTGGGACTGATAAGACGAGACAGTAGCAGGAATTTTTTAGAGGAAATGTATGTGTCTGATTTGAATGAGAGTACTGATCAGATGTAGGTATGTTATTTTATTTGATAGTTGTATAAGTCATGAACATTATTGGGCCCTTAACATCGTTCTATGACAGATTAGTACATCCCAAAAGTATTGTAGGGGAAGATAAATTATTCATAAAGGCGACAGAATTGGAGCAACTGCCATTTTATAGCATCATTGAAAACAACATGGCATGGATAAAGATGTAGACATGTTAATAGCTCTAGTGACAAAACTGTATGCCAGCGGAAAAGCTGCTAAAACAATCTAAAATATCACTATGATAGACATTTTGGCTTATAAGGTATTATAAATTCTTTGTAAAGCATATATATATATATA
>LPNX010622237.1:0-16707 GCA_001517045.1 Pseudotsuga menziesii
ACTTAGTGTCTCCGGTCTATTTCAAACCTCTCAACCATGGAGCCTCCCCACATGGTTTGTCTTGGCTGCTAGGAACTTCACAGTCTCACTAGCACCTTTCCCATTACTGCTCATTCTGAGCTCTTCAGGATAGTCACATGTCCACATGCACCCCTAGGATGCTTTCATAGTCCTCGCTTCCAGCGATACCTATATTCAAACATTGAATAGATTCACATGTTTAGTTTATTTTCCTCGGTTTTTATCTCTTAAACAAGAGCCTAAAACATCATAACCAAATCATATACACATGTATATTCATAAGCAAGATATTGCAAAATAATCCAATACTTATTTTTATTGTGCGCTTCCTTGTTGGTCCACAGGATCCTGCTTCACTTTGCAAGCTTTGGGATCGCCTATGGACTTGGATATTAGGTCATCACGCAGGCTGCTTTACAAAATCCTTTTATATACATATATCAAGCACAGTCAAGCCAACCTTTGGTTGGGTTTATTAGACCCTCAACAAATCGCCTATACTTATCTCAATAATACACTTATATCAACAACCAATCATCATCCAAGCCAACACAGTTGGGTTCATCAGGCCCACAACAATAACACATGCACTTATATCAACAATACATGACCATCTCCAGGTTTCATTTCTAGTAGTGAGTTCTAATTCCACTACCCCATATCACACAAGAGACCACTCCCTTCTCTAAGTTGACAATCCCTCAAGAATGTCTCCTTCTCGGTGTTCTTTAGTAGAAGGTAGGATGAGCTCAAGCCATTGTCCATTTAGTGTACAACACTAGACTACATATGTTTAGCTTGACAACATAAGCAATATAAGCATATTCGTTAGCATTATCGCTCTAAAATTGTAACCACATTCCACACCATTCACTATCAAGTATTGAGACACCAGGAGTGCATCCACTCCCTAGGGTGTAATCAATATTGAAAAACCCTTCCATGATCTAGCATCGAAAAAGTGTACACCCTTTTCCGGTGTGTGCCATGTAGGCCCTATTCATACTCAAGCAATCGGTCATAATGGAAATAAAATCTGGCATATTGAATTCAACAATTTGACGTGCATATTCTTAGCTGGGGTTATAGAACACTTATCCATTCACCGATGCAGTATCCCTTCGTTAAGGAGGAATGGGGGCTCCCTTCTCTGAGTTAACAGCCCTCGTTTTTCCATCCCCACTCCTTTCACATTCCATATCCACACATGTCTTACCGACATAATCTATACCATCTCACTCATGTTGCTTACCAAACATGCAGTGCAGATGGGGCATTTCCAAAATACCCAATGGAGTTTTACCTAAAACCCATTTCCAAGGTAGGGAAAACCTTCCCATGAAGTTTGGCTCCTGTAGGCCATCACACATGATCTTCCTACAATATGTACCCCTATCACATTCATTAAATATCCAAACCGTCAATCATTATCTGATAATACAATCCAAATTGATTGTTCCATAACCAAGCAATGACATCAGTATTTAATTTCAATAGGAATTTGCAACTCTGTCTACTACAGAAATTGATTTGCTTAGCAATGAGGTGATCCTCATTTGTGGGTCTCTTGTAAGCAGCATCACTATGCCCATTATGATTTTATGCTTCCTAGCATAACATGAACACCCAGTTACAATGCATCCTCCTGACACAATCTTATGCAAGTCAATAGTGATTAGTAGTTGTCAGCAATTTCTTAAATTCGAAATTCACAATTCCAATTTAACAACCAATTATGCATACAAACTATTTTCACAGCTATGAGACTCTTCTCATAAGGTTTGGCTCTTTCACATGGTAGATTTCGACATTTGTCATGGTCTTACTTTCATTCCCATGCTCCAAACAATATACATGAAACCTAAACTTCAATTAGCCAAACACTTTGTAAGTCTTGATGCATATAACTTTTTCATTGCTGCAACAATCACTGAAGCATTTTCAGAATTTATAAAATTCAAATACTTCCAGCTGTTAATCACGTCAACATTACCAAAACTCATTTACTTCACGCAATCATTATCATACTAAAATTTGCAATGCCACATCATTTATGCCACAATGAAATGTTCAGATACTTCTTACTTCACAAGCGTATCATTGTACCACCTTGCCCTTCCATAGAGCATTTCCGAAAGCCAACCGATCATGACTACCCTCTTCATGCACTTACTATCCTGCATTCATAACAGCTCTTGAAATGGTTCTAGAATTGTCATCAATTCATCATTTCAGCCATTACTTATTCATAATAACTCATGCACTATCTCTATGTACTCATGCATTGTATCGCAACAGTTGCACCCATACTTATGTATGCATATCTACAACATTCACTCATACTTTTCATATGCATCCATTCAATGCATAACTACAAGATTTATAAAATCTTTTAATGTGTATCCACTCAATGCTACCTTGCATTGATTCACGAATACAATGCATTCGAACATACCATGCATGGCCTAACCATGACTACTTCATATAGGATGCATGACTATAATCAAGCTCATAACAACATAATACAGGCATGACACATTTCTATATGAATGCGGTATAAAATTCAAATACCCACATGATATGAGACTTCTTGCGTTTACCACTCTATGCAATTGTCATAATTAAGCTCTTACCTTTATGGGTCCTACTTACACCCTTGACATTACCAGTTTGGTTGGTCCTTTGCAGGAGATTTGCAAAATTTGCTCACCAACTTTTGATTCTGGACTTGTTGCCTTATCCCTTTCTTCATAGGGTTTCTGGTCACATTCATCAGCATCAGCAACATATTCAGCCATGTCCAGGTTGTTGTTGGTTTTTCCACTAATGCCAACACCGATGCAATAATTATCATTAGTGGCTCATTATAAATATATAATTCTCACTACTCTCACCAACATGTAATATCCTATGCATGCAAGGCATATCTTTATACATTTCATGTATGAAACTTATAAATGTAATTATAATTAGCAAGATAGGGTTTAAGGAAATTTCCCTTTCCAAGTCCATCATCCTTGCATGGAACTTCTCTTCCACATAACTGCTGGTTTGACTTCATGGTCTTGCTACCTCTAGGCATGCAATTCTCAGATAATCATCCAGCACATTTCTTTTTCAATCAATCACTAGCATTTTTCTGCTCCACACTCAAATTATGGTGACTCTCCCTTGTTCCCTACTAGATAAGCTTTCCAACGCCTATCCACATGCCTTGTTCTGACCTCGGGTGTGAAAACCACACCACTTCTAACATAATGATTTTCATCAAATTTAGGCAAAACATACAACTATATTTTGGTCTGGAATGCTAACTTCAGCCACCTAGGATTTTTCTTCCTTTTTAGCCCTGAAATCTACTGACAGTTTGCTGAAAAATCCACTGAAAAATAGCTAGAACTTACTGAGAAATACACTTTGAAAACTCAAAATTTCTTCTTCCCTACCGAGTCTCTTTTCAACTAAGTTTTTGACGTTTGAGCGGCCCAAAGCTCTAGTTTTCTCCGTGCTCATCAGCAGCATGTTCATCTATTTCCTTCCGCTATATTGGGCCCAAAGTCATCTAACCCTCTGAACTCTATCGGGGAGAAAATTGACTAACCGCTGCATCGGCGTTCGGATGCTCTGAGCATCAGGTGGCTAACTGCCTATACTTCCACAACAACAGCCAATCGATCCTTTTAAGAGTTCTGCAAATCACAGCTTTGTCAGTGATTGGAGCGACATCCCACTATGGCATCAGACATTTAGTCCCCTAGACATCTGCAACAGCAGTTCATCAACGCTGAAAACCTTTTTCGATCGGCGATCAAAACTTCTAGTCATCGGAATGATAGTTCAACTGACAGTCGCAACTGCGGAATCCTAACGACTAAATTCTTCTGACGATGCTCATCAGCGGTTTCATCTACTAATCCTTTTTGACGCTTTCTACACTTTGAGAATTTTTGGAAATTTTTCTTCCCTTGTCTATCGCTGCGTCGGCTTTCCAAACAACTAACTCTCACCGAAACCTCCAGTTATATCTATCGACGATCCCATATTCTATTATCCCCTGATGTATCGGTGGTTCAAACAGCAACTTTTTCCCGCCGCATCGGTGATCTGAAACACAACTATCATGGCATCGGCAGTCAGAGCGTTTGTCCGTCGGAAGGATAGTGCTCTAGACTTCTGCAACAGTGACGCGTGAAACATTAACTTCTTCCGACGTCCATCGGCGACCCATAGCACTAACATTTTCCGATGGCCGATGATCCTGTGCCTTAGAAAAAATTTGGAAACTTTTTTTCTCCTCTATCTTCTGCCACGTCGGTTGTTGGAGCAACTATCCATCGGGTGGATAGTCCATTAAGTAGCCGCAATGGCAGATGCATCATCAACTAACCACCGTCGATGTGTCGTCGACGATCCCTTTATCTTAGTGGTGCTGATCGCCAACGGTTTCTAACACTTAAGAAAATTTTTGAACTTTTCTTATCACTGCATCAGCTGATTCATCCTTTAATTCTCGTCGATACTTCGGCGATCTTCAGTGGACCTTCACCGAAACTGCGTCTCCCACTTCCACTAAGTTTTTTTGATGGCCGACGGACACTTAGGAAAATTCTTACAATTTTCTTCCTCCGTCGTTGTAACATTGGCGGGTCATTATACTAAAATTTTGCCGTCGCTAGGATCTTCTGTATCGAACAGCCGTCAAACTAGTCTGTCCGCTGTGTCGGAGGACCTTCATACTTAGTCCTCCAATGGGCCAACGGTTCCAATACTTAGAGAAAATTTTCAAATTTCTCAAAATTCTCTTGTCATGCACAGATTCCTTCTGATTTCTGTTGGATAGAAGGCAACTTGCCTCTTCTAGCTGACATGTCATGGCCCATTCAGGCCCATGCTATAACCTTTAGCTCTGATACCATTCTACAACGTCCCCAACCCTCTGACTAGCAAAGAGGATGCTACTATCACCAAACATATGGGCAAATAGCCCCCATGAACATGAACAGGCATATAATGCTGAAATAAAAAGATTAAAACATAAAACATTCTAAGATGCATAATCCTTCATATACATAGCAGAAGCAAACATACATTCATTCAAGCATACCACATGATCATTATATTCATTAATCAGTAAATATAAATGCAGAGACAAAATAGTCAAGGATACTTATCTTAAACAGAATTCGTCCCACAACCAGCTACGTCACTGCAACGTTCCACCTAACCATAGGCTAGCGTGCTCATCAATCTCTCGGCAACACTACCACCCCCGAGCTAGGCATGATTCCTCAAGGAATAAGGGTCAAAGCAAGCTTACACATAGCCAAGGTACATAAATCAGCCAAGCCCCCACAGTGGGGTTTATCAGGACGTCAAGGAGTTAGGAAAGGATAAATGCTAAGCTGGTGGCCTCAATGGAGAGCTAAAGATGCCTATACCAAAGTTAACCTGACTTCTAAGACATCCACACACCTGACACCAGGAATCAATCCTTTCTTTGCCTCACAGTCCCTCAGGCCCTTACTTCCCTTTCCAATATTCTTCAAAGGTGGTGGAGAAGAAATCCAGCAGTCTCACTCTATCTAAGTGGCTCCAAACACCAGTTTCTCAAGCATACTCAGCCTCTAATCCTACTCTCAATAGTCCGAAGACCAACCACCGCATATTGCAGTAAGACAACCAGTTCACAGCTCTATGAAGAGGATGAAGACAACAGGGTGACAACCCCAAACGAAAAGGTGAACTCGACTCAAGTCAACGAGATGACTCAGAGTTGTTCTTGGCCCTAGCATGGCCAAAACAACTTAGCGGCAACCCAACAAGGTACTTGCATACACAGCAACCCAAAACCAAGGAATATCAACAACCCAATTCGATAATGAAACAACAGGAACCTTACACGGTCCACAGATGGGGAAGAAGACAAATTCCCAACCTTGAGAGGGAAAACATACACAGCAGCCCAAAACCAGGGGAAGACAATCCCTGAGTTGTTCTTCACCCTATCATGGCAAAAATGACTCCCCAACAATCTGCAAAAGATACCACTCTGATAAAGGGGAAAACACAGATAGCACAACATGAATGAGGCCACAGCCAACGGTCCATGAAGAAACCACAGCAAATCCCAATTCAGGGAAAGACTTGTCACGTCCCCATGCCTCCGACCGGCAAAGAGGACGCGACTACAAGCTTCGAACACATGGGCTAAGAGCCCCATGAACATATGCATACATGAAAATTGTTGAAACAGAATGCTTAACAAATATTTTGAACTAAAAACATGCACATATGCAGTTACTCATCATACACAGCGGAAACCAACAGCATTCAATCATGCATACATTTATCATGTTCATCATATCATTAACAGAAAGGATAGTTACAGAAGTAAAATGCTCAAGATCACTTATCTTATGAAGAGCTTTGATCCGCAACCAGCTACGTCACTGCAACGTTCCACCCAACCATAGGCCAGCGTGCTCCTATATCTCTCAGCAATGCTGCCACCCCCGAGCTGGGCATGATTCTCCAAGGAATATGGGAATAGCAGGCTTACACATAGCCAAGGATACACAAAACAAACAGCCAAGCCAACAGAGTTGGGTTTATCAGGCCATTCAGGAGCTGGAGAAGGCAAATTGCTAAGCTGGTGAGATCATTATAGAGCCAAGAACACCTACACCAGAACTAGCCTGACCTCTAAGACACCCAAACACACCCAACACAAGGAATCAGTCCCTTCTCTGCTACACAGTCCCTCAGGCCCTGCATTCCCTTCCAGTGCTATTCAGGGGTGATGGAGAAGAAGGCCAGCCCTCTAGCTCTATCTGTGTGGTTTCCAGCCACCAGGTTTATCAAGCAAATCTAAGCCAACATCCCTGCTCCTCTCACAGTCCGGAGACCAACCATTGCACTCAAGCAATTAAGTCAGTTGTCACAGCTTAAACAGAGAAAATGAATTCTGAGTCATTCTTGGCCCTATCGTGGCAAAAATGACTCTCAGGCGAATTTATAACAGTCCCCAACATGTAAGAAAGACCACAACAGCCGCAACCAACAACGTGGAAAACACAGCCCATCCTAGGCAACGAGATCACCAAGAAAACATATACAGACCATGCTGGGGAAGAAATTACAGTCTCTCGGCCTGTGGGTGAGCGTGAGCAACAATGCAGAACCCACAATCCGCTCGTGAGTAAAGGATATGGCCTCACTATTCACAAATCCGCAAAAGAAAACTACTGCGTGGGTAAATCCAGCAAAATCATGTGCATGAAGATGAAAAAATGGGAAGGAATCCCTCTGCGTGAGAATGCACGGCAATGGAGAGGACGCGAAATTGAAGTGCCTGGGTGTTTTGCAACTCGTGGAGAGAGGAAGAAGTGTCTACGTGAGGGGAGGAACAACAAAATCATGGGTAGATTGTGCGTGTGGGTGAGGACTGACAATCCTGCCACCCCACTCCCCAAAGCCATTAACTACCTCAACCACTAGTAGCCATTATTCAATGAAGGTGGTTGGAATAAAAATAATGGAAGAAGACACATGGGTATTTCCCTAAATGACCCAAGGTTTAACAACTTCCCCACCCCTATCCTTGTGAAAATCATGCCCCTTTCTCATTTTAGTTTCCGCGATCGTATCTGGTCGGGTTCATTTAATTAATTATAGATGCATATTTACATGATGACCAACATAATATATGCCGCATGCCCCAATATACCATCGGTGACAATTCAAATCCAAAACATAACATAATCGATCAATGGCGGGGTCTTGGACTTTAGCTCCACACCATGATCATTACAATTTATACATCATATACATCTAATGTAACGGGGTCAAAACTGGGACATTACAAGAACAATAGCCTCAGTTCCCGATGGAGTAACATGACATTACATAGTCCAGACACAGCCAGCAACATTACAAAACAATGGTCCTTCCTCAACAATGAAGCCATGACACATTTTCACAGTCAGCAATGGTGGAGTGAACAGAGACTCCCTGCGTGAATGGAAGGAAGAACATAACCATAGACCAATAATCGGTGTGAGAGAGAGAATGACTCCCTGTGTGAGGATGAACAGACGATGGAGAATCCCCCAAACGGTGTGCATGAGGAAGCAAAATCTCTCTCTGCGTGAGGATGTCTAGAACGACTCGCGGTGGAAGGAAAAACCAGAACCGCCCTGCGTGAGAGTGAGCAAGACCAAAACCATGAAGAAGTGGGATCATGGGTGAGTAGAGTGAATGGAGAGAATGTTTCTTCTACCCCACGCGACATGAAGAGGTAGAGTCCGCTAGTGGAGTGGGCGCTTGGGAAAGGACTGAAAGTCTTGCCACACCCACCACTACTCAGTAATAACTACTCCCAACTAACAGACAACAGAATTTTAATGGGTGGCCGACACATGGCAAACTCCCAATGACCCCCACGGGTTGGACAACCCCCCCTTAACCTTAGGAATCATGCCCTTTTCATTCAACGTTGCACCATCATAGCTGGCTATAGGTTTATTTTAATTGATGTGCGTATTTACATGATGCCAAAACTATAATGTGTCAGATAGCATGATATACCATCGGCAACAATCCCTATTGCCGAAACACACACAACCAAATTGATGGTGGGGATTTTTCCGTTAGCTCCTCACCACGATTAATTAGAAAATATACATCATGTACCTTTTAATGTAACCGGGGTCAGAACCGAGGACATCACATCTGCGTTTGAAATGATGAGATAGAATCTAACTGGAGAATATATCAAGATACTCCCCCAGATATTAGAGCCACCATGAGAAGCCTAAGGGCAAAGATCCAAAGTTACAGAGAAGATAATGAAAGTATGGTTAAATATCAGGAAGAGAAAAATCATATGAATGCAGCCATGTTGCAGAGTTTGACAGGCATCCAAAGGCAGATGAACTCTAGGCATTGGGAAGCAAATCTAGAAGGAAGTAAGAGGAGTTACAGAAGAAGAAAGAGGTCTTCTAGTGGATCATCTGACTCTGAAGGATCCATTGGGGGTTCAACCTCTTCATCTCACATGAATAGGAGAAAGAGGCGTTACAGGAATAGTTCACATGATGAATTTAAGAAGGCAAGGTCGCCTACCTTTAATGGTGAGATAAAGACTGTTCAAGAAGATGAAGCTTGGCTTCTTGGGATGAAGAAATATTTCCAAGTCCAAGACTACTCTAGAAATATGAAATATAAGGTATCCATCTTTCATATGAATGGAAGAGCCTCCATATGGTGGGAGCACCTCAGGAAAGTGAGGAAGATCCATGATAGAAAGACTATGTGGAAGTTGTTCAAGAAGTATTTCAAGTAGAAGTACCTCTTTGATAGGTACTATGATGCTAAGTTTAAAGAGTTCCATGAGTTGAAAATGGGAAAGATGACCATGGAATAATATGCAAACAAATTCTTGGATTTTTTGAGGTATGTGAAATACATCAGAGATTATAAAGTGAAAATTGAGCATTTTCTGAGTGGGTTACCTCAGTCTTACAAAGATAGAATTGAGTTTGATGAGCCTAGAACTCTAGAAAAGGCTATCAGGAAGGTTAAGTATTGCTATGATAAAAACAAAGGAAAACCCGATATCCATAAGGCTTGGAAGGACAAGAAGAAGGAAAAATTTGACCAAAGGAAGAAAGTTTTCAAACCCTCTAACTTCCGAAATCAGTGAAGGAAGCCATCACAAGCTATGACTATGCCAACCAGAGTGATGGGAGACGGGGAAAGAGACCCAAAAGAGATTAGAGAACCACTCCAATATTGGAGATGTGGAGTAAACCATGTGCGCAGGAACTATCCTCATGCGGAGGGGTATGTAAGACTAGCTTACAACGTCCAAGAAGCTAAAACAGTGGGTCAAGTAGTAAGGACTGTCCCTAGAATTTATGCATCCCTAGAGGACCATTAGGCAGATCATCAATCAACTATGGTTGAAGTTGAAGTTAAGATTTCTAAGAAGTCTATTTCTTTTTTTATTGACCCTGGATCTACTCACAGTTATATTACTCCTAGAATTGTTGAGATTTGTTCCTTTAAGAAGTTAAAGCATAGAAAATCACGGTTAGTTCAGCTAACCACTAGAACCAAGAGAAAAGTCAGTGAAGTGGTAGAGAAATTCCCATTAGTCATGGATGGGTTAGTCACTTATGCAGACTTGAATGTTATACCACTTGGTTCCTATGATATCCTCATTGGAATGGATTGGTTGGAGGTGTACATAATTAAGCTTGATTGTTATAATAAGACTTTTGAATGCATTGATGAAGAAGGAAACCCAAGAGTTGTAAGAGGCATTCCAAAGGTGATTTCTATTAGGCAGATTTCAGCAATGCAGATGAAGAATTTTTGTAGGAAAGGTTGCAGATTGTATGCAACCCATGTTTTGGAGGTAGCAGGGAATGGATCTCCTAGGTTGGAGGACTTTCATGTATTGCAGGAATTCAGGGATGTTTTTCCTAATGAAATTCTAGGACTTCCTCCAAAGAGTGAGATTGATTTTACAATTGACTTTGTGCCTGGAGCAGCACCAGTGTCCAAGACACCCTACATGATGAGCACACTAGAATTTCTAGAGCTGAAGATCTAGCTGGAAGAGTTGTTGGAAAACAAGTATATCAGGCCAAGTGTGTCTCTATGGGGAGCACCAGTTCTATTTGTGAAAAATAAAGATGGTACTCTCAGGTTGTGTATTGATTACAGGCAGTTGAACAAGGTCACTATACAGAATAAATACCCTTTACCTAGAATTGATGACATTTTTTTATCAAATGAGAGGAGCAAAGGTATTTTCCAAGATTGATTCGAGGTATGGTTACCATCAGGTAAGAATCAAGGATGAAGATATTCATAAGACAGGCTTTAGAACAAGGTATGGCACTACAACAAAACCCTGTGATTAGCGTCTCTTTTAGCTTCCTTTTTAGCGTCCACTATCACTTTTAGTGTATTTTTCATTTTTTTTGGACAAAGTGGATGCTTTTCCATGGGATGGTGCTTTTAATGGCGTTATCTGCTCCTCTTTTTAAAAGTTGGCGCTATTTTGGATGCTAATTAGCATCCCAATTAGCGTCCCAATTAGCACCCCAATTAGCGTCCCAATTAGTGTCCCAATCAGCATCCCAATCAGCATCCTTATTAGCGTCCCTTTTTAAAATTTGACACTATTTTGGACGCTAATTATCATCCCAATTAACATCCCAATTAGCATCCTAATTAGCATCCCCATTAGAATCCCAATTAGTGTTCCAATTAGCATCCCAATTAGCATCCCATTTAACATCCCTTTTTAAAAGTTTACCCTATTTTGGATGCTAATTAGCATCCCAATTAACGTCCCAATTAGCATCCCAATTTGCATCCCAAGTATCACCCCTTTTTAAAGGTTGGTGCTATTTTAGACAATAGTTAGCATCCCAATTAATGCCCCAATTAGAGTCCCAATTAGCATCACAATTATCATCCCAATTAACGTCCCAATTAGCGTCCAAAATAACATCCCATATAACGCAAAGAATAGCCTCCAAAAAAACATCCTGAATAGCATAGCACCATATATTAATCCAAGGTTAGCGACAGAAATTGCTCCATGAATTTCAGCAGGAAAAAAATTCAACATAGCATCAAGTATAGAGCCAGGGATTGCGCCTAGAAAACATCACCATCATCTTCATTATCATCATCATTGGATTCATCATCATTGTCATCGTCATCGTCGTCATCATCATCATTGTCGTCGTCATCTTCATCATCATCATCATCATCATCATCTACATCATCATCTTCATCGTCATCGTCATTGTCATCATCGTCGTCGTCGTCGTCCTCATCACCCTCTTACCCATCAACATCTTCATCATCATCGTCATCATCATCATCACCGTCATAAGCATCACCATCATCATCATCACCATCATCGTCGTCGTCGTCATCACCATCTTCATCATCATCATCATCATCATCATCATCATCATCATCATCATCATCATCATCATCATCATCTTCATCATCATTGTTGTCGTCGTTGCCATCATCACGATCATCATGATCATCATCGTCATGATCATCATCATCATGATCATCATCATTATCATCATCGTCATCATGATCATGATCATTATCATCATAATCATCATCATTGTCATCACCATCATCATCATCATCAATATTGTCATCATCAGCATCGTCATCACCCTCTTCCTCATCAGCATATTCATCATCTCGATTATCATCATCATTGAATTCATCATCATCTTCATCACCGTGATCATCATCATCATCATCATTGTCGTCGTCATCTTCATCATCATCATCACCATCGTCATTACCATCATCATCATCATCATCTTCATCATTATCATCGTCATCGTCGTCATCACCCTCTTCCTCATCAACATCTTCATCATCATCATCATCATCATTGTCATCATCATCATTGTCATCACCACCATCATCATCATCACCATCATCTTCATCATCACCATCTTCATCATCATCATCATCATCATCATCATCATCATCATCTTCATCATCATCATCATCTTCATCATCATCTAGATCATCATCGTCACCATCATCATCATCGTCGTCGTCGTCGTCGTCGTCATGATCATCATCATGATCATCATCATCATCGTCGTCATCATCATCATCATCATCATTGTCATTGCCATCACCATCATCGTCATCATCAATATCGTCGCGATCATCATGATCATCATCGTCATCTATTAGGTATTATTGTCCTAATGTTGAAGTCGAGCATCCTACCAAGTGGGTTATTTTTCTTCCTAAATATTATATTAAAATAATTCTTATTTTAGTGATTCGGATGGTTGCATAGCATTTACAAACAAATATAAGTATAAATATGTACCATTTCACAATCTATGTTGAAAATTTTGATTATTGAACAAAAAGAGATTTTCATAAACTAGTGCAGACCATAACAAAATTGTTGCATTACAAATTCTCATTCCTCAATATCACTCAATCAAAATGGAAGTGTTTCTCTCCAAAGGCTAGTCTAAAATTGTTTTCTCCTATCTTCAACATTGTGTACATGTACTCCCAAATGATATAATGATTTCTATCCACCTATCATCATCACGTGGGTAGAAAAGAAACATTAGAAAATTTTGAAAAGTTTCTTGAGAGATTATAATCAATGGTATTCAACTAGAATAACATGGACAGAAAAGGTCTTTTAGAAACATTTGCAAGGTTTCTTTCAAACTTGGTGTTGGACACTTCCACATAATTGTCCCATCTTGGTGTACTATGGTAGATTGTGTTTATGTGTTCTTAGATATGTAGGTTGCATGATGCAAGCTCTAGCACTCTTTAGATGCTCCTTAACTTGACATGGGGTTTTAACATGTTGTTGTTACTCTTAGCCAATTGTGCAAAATACTTGGTCTTTGACATGATATTTCTTTGAGACATTGATGCTAGGCATATGTGATAAGGGATTAAGAAAAACTTAATAAGTGTACATGCTTGAGATTTTGATTTGGTTTTTTCTCCTATCAATATTGTACTTTTCATTTGAATGTCGTTTTATAGATGTCCTAATTGTCAACAAGGACTTAATGGAACCTTTCATACAGTCTATAAGTCCTTTTATGTGTGCTCTTAGATAACCATTTTTATAATGATTATTTTAGGGTGCAATAATTACTGCATATATGTCGTATTCTTCTAAATGAGCATAATTGTGCTTCCATATGATGAAGTGCTCAATTTTACATTCCCCTTTTGTAGTAGCATCTAGATTAGTGTTGGATTTCATCATTCTCCAAGATGGGTATGAAATGCATGGGTCCACTCAGTACTGAAACATTAAGGACTAGATAAAATGAATGGTGAAGTTATAAGTGTAAAGGAACACCACTGGGGTCCTTTAAAACATTATATTTTTCTTACAAAACCATGTCATGTTTAGCCCATGTTGTGCACATTATTCCACAAAAGAAATTATGCATGTATGGGTCAAATTTTTACATGGTTACATGGTGGTAAACCTAGTTGTGCACCTTCTATTCTTCCTCATTTTATCCCACTATTTCTATCCCTATTCTTTCACCTCTGACTCAATCCATTGTTTTGGTTCCTCTTCCATCTCCTACACCCTCCATGTCAACATCTCTTCTCCCCCTCTCTCTCCCTTTGATCCAAACCATCTTTTCCCCTTTTATCTCCATTACTCCCTTGGCCGAGTTAGTTCTTTCTTAATTTAGTCAACCCTATGCTTTATCTATCCAATCCTACCCAATCCCAACTTAATCTTTCATATCCCAAGGTTACATACTTTCCCTACTTTAATATACCACATGCTATGTTCTTCATATTTTATTCATAATTCAATAAAAATATTAAAATTAAATATATAAAAAATAAATAATATATAAAATGAAACAAAATAAAAACACAAAAATAAAAAAATAAAACAATTCAAAATAAAATAAAACAAAACAAATATATATACATAAAAAAATACAAAATCAAACCATATTATAATATTTCGTCCATCCAATTCAAAATAAAACAAAACGAATATATATATATATAGATATAGATATAGATATAGATATAGATATAGATATATAACACAAAAGAAAAACATATTATAATATTTTGTGGATGGACCTCTGACAAGCAAGCAGAGGGTGATAGCTAGGGCGATTTGGAGTCCTCTATAGCATTTCTCCCATCCACAGTATCAGCACCTCCAAAGAGAAAGCATAACCTCCGAAGAGCAAGAATAAGGAGATAGGTGATTTGGAGGGAGAAAAGGGTTTGAGTTCAATTGTGATACAAAGGCTGAAACCTGGGACCAGTGGATTCCATCATGAGCCCATTCCTCCCTTTGCCAACGAGCCACCAAAATATTGCCTCTGTAAAAATATTAAGATAATTTAACAAGTACCCAATTTCTATGAGGAATTGACACTATTGTGGCATCAAGGGCAGGGAAAAATTAATGGTGTTATGGAAATTGTGGAAGAGGAGGACTGGGAGGGTGTAATTCTTGTTTAGGGTATGGAAGACAGGAATAATAATAAGGGTTACATTTTTCGTTGCCATCAGGGTTTTACAACATGGCACCGATTAAAAGAGGAGGAGGAAAAATAGCTGTGTGCAGACAATGGAGGCTCAAAGATTTTGTGTTGGCCAAGGTGAAGGAATTTCTGGCATGGCTCGCTAAGGTACGCCAGTCTATTGTTCATTCCCATTTGTTTGCCCTTATTTGATATATGCGATGTGGGTGAATCCGCGGACCTGGGTAACACTTTTTGGCAAGCGCATTTCGGCAAAAATAGAAAAACGTACCTCGGTCGAGGGTTTAACAAGCCCTCGACCGAGGTCTTAATATCTCGACCGAGGTTTTATCAAGCCCTCGACCGAGGTTATTTTCAGCCCTCGACCGAGGTATTTCTTAACCCTCGGTTGAGGTATTAATACCTCGACCAAGGGTTAAGAAATACCTCGATCGAGGTATAAACCTCGGTCGAGGTTGTAGTTAAATTGAATTTTTTTGTTAATGTGTCCCGGGCAAGCCGAAATGCTGCCCGATTTTTTTCAATCCTCCGTGAATTCATGAAGGATTGAAAAAAATCCATAAAACACCAACTAAACAAACCTATATGAACCATAGAGACAATTAATCAACTGTAGGCTCGAGACAAATAATAAATTTAAAAATTTATTTGAAGAGGACGTCACAACCCTAATACTCCTACTTATTGGGTTTACGACGATGATCCGATAACTAGGTTTAGAATGAAGAGGATGTCATGCGATTGTTGCAACTTGCGTTTATTGTTTTCAATGTAAAAGTGAATATTGGGTAGTGATGATTTCGATTCAATTTCTCAGATCTCACACATACATATATAAATGTATAAATAGGCCGCCCATCAACCCAAATAATTTTTTTAATAAATATGATTAATTATAACCTGTATACATGCAAAAGTAATGAGTATTATCGTTCGGACTGTTTAATATCTTCATTAAGAAAACAACCAAGGATTTAGAGAAGAATTGTTGTGGTAATGACTCATGGAGGATTGAAAAAAATCCATAAAACACCAACTAAACAAACCTATATGAAATAATAAATTTTTTATAAAAATTTATTTGAAATTGGTTAATAAGTTATAATATTAATAAAAAATCCTCATACCCCACCCCCTTTTTTCAAAACATAAATTAAACTTACCATTTAATCTAACCTCACTAACCCTACTTAACCCCCCCCTCAATATTACTACCTTACCCCCTACTAACCCCTACTAACCCTATTCACCCCTACCTAAATTCATATCTAAACCCTATTAATACCTTACTAAATCCATATTAATACTAACTTAAACCCCTACCAAACCCCTCAATTCCTTCACACTTCATAACACTATAGTGGGTCGATGTACAACCTCCGTCTCTCAACATTTATCCCGGGTCTTCTGCCATGCGCCTACTCTTGTTCACCACGTGTTTCATTCTATTAACACATGTATCCTAGGATCTTATGTTAATTGTTACATTACACATAAAAATTGTTTGCAATAAAATTAACATAAATGTTAGTTTCTCATGTCTAGGAGTAACAATCTAGCTTCCATAATATTTAACTTTCTAAAATTTGTTCTCACA
>LPNX010622237.1:18408-266041 GCA_001517045.1 Pseudotsuga menziesii
TCTAATACAATAAAATCAAACATAAAATGGTTGCATCAAATCTAAAAAAGTGTCATGGAAAATGAGTAATTCATTTAAAACTAAAGTGAAGCATTATTGGCAACTACTATTGCTAAGGGAGAGCAAACATTGAGCGAGGCCATAAAGTAACCTGATGGAAGCAAGTGCATGAGTGTTATTAGACAAAACAACTAGAATGTCCATTTACTAGTATCACAAATATCATTTATATCGTGTGGTGTTAGAGTGGTGATATTAACACCACTTATATGTGGAGTAAAAATGGTGACATTAACACTATTTATATTATGTAGTAAAAATGGTGACATTAACACTATTTATTTATATTATGTTAGTGGTAAGTATAATAAAATGATAAAAATTTGAACCATAAACACAACAAATTCACCAATAATTATTTCTAAATAATTGAATTCAATAGTTTACCTTTTATATTATTCAAGCAATTCAAAAATCGAAATTTATCTATAAGGATTTGCACTATAAAGAACATATTCATAAAACATTTATTTTATAAATAGTAGAATTCCACCTTTTATTTTTCACATTATCAAATAAATACATAATCATGCAAAATTATGTAAATATTTCATTTGTAAATATCTCAAACAATTATTTATTATTTATAATTGCTTCAAACAAATAAATAAATGCCCATTATAAATAAAGTATTGAAAAAACATTATTCACCCATACCTTGAAGAAGAAACATGTAAAAACATTACTACTTTTGCTTCCTCCAAATTTTATGTGTAGATCTGTAGATATGGGTCGAGGAGTAATAGGAGTCATAGATTTGATCAATCATATCTATAACTCTTAATACTCCAAGACCCATTTCTTCAAATACTCCGAGACCCATTTGATCAATCATATCTAATACTCTTAATACTCCAAGACCCATTTTTATAACTCTAAAGATTGACTAGGACCTCAACCGAGCTAATACCTCGGTTGAGGTCCTAACAAAACCTCGACCGAGGGTTTGTTAAACCCTCGGTCGAGGGATTTACAAACCCTCGGTCGAGGTTTTGTTAGGACCTCGACCGAGGTATTTAAATACCTCGGTCGAGGTTAATACCTCGGTCGAGGGCTTAAGAAAATAGACTTAGCCCACATTCAAACAAATGAAAAATTTTATGTACCTTGCATAGGTGTAAACCCTACCATTCCTAGCACATAACTGAGCGGAGTTGATACCGATAAATTCACCAAAGAATCTTCTATCCATTGAGGTATCATACACGCATTTTGGCATTCATATGAAATTTATTTTTTAATTACTTCTAAAACTTATACTTAGAAAACCACACTACAAATTCGAAGCAACTCAAAGAAAAATCCGTAGAGTTAAAAATACACAGCCAAAAAATTCTTAAAAATGCACACATCACATATCGATGTGTCCTCTTCAAAAGGGTATCTTCGGTTTTTCAATTTTTGAAAAAATAGAAAAAATTGCTTTACGTGGACAAATATGTGTTTAAAACGATGCTGAAATCGAATGTGGTCACTTTCGAAAAATAATAAATAATTGTATAATGCGAAAAAAATTAACAAAAAAATATGCACATCACACTTCATTTTATGTAGATCATGCTCATATATATATTTTTTTTAAATTATTAATGCAAGATTGAATTACTCTACATGGACATGAGCCACTTATTAGCTTCTTCAAATTTTTAAGGTCACACAATTCATTAAATGCAAAAATTTACACATTAAATGACATCGGAATATTTTTAAAAAAATATCACTATGAAGCCAACATAATATTCTACAATTTGTTTTTTTACTGCAATTCAAAATTCACATGGCATATATGCGTTTTGAGGGCTTCTATCTAGCACATGAGTAAAAAATCAGGTTTTCATCGCCAAATTTGGCCAAAAAGTGTTACCCATCTTCATGGAATCACCCATGTATGTTGTTTCTGTTATTTGCATTTGCCACATCAAATTATATAATTCTTATGCCCTGATGTACCCTATTTTCATCCAAGGGTTTGTGTGAATGTTTATAGATTTTGATAGGGTTTTCCATTGTCTCGATTGCAATGACTATCAGCATATTTTTCGATTGCCCAATATGTGCCGATATAATTTGGTTGCTACACAGGGATTCTCTAAAACCCTACACGAGAAATCAAACCCTATATTAGATATTATTCCATGCCCCCCAATAGTGAGAAGCCCCCCCTTTCTTAATAATATTTTTATTTCTAAACGAAAAATACCGAAGCTTCCTAAGGAAGGTCAAAAATCCGTTCGTTGGGTGTACTTTTGGTTTTGCATTCTCCGCTGCGGGATACAAGCTCGAAGCTGCAAGGATGATGTGCAAGGATGATGTGTGGGCCGAGAGGTAGAACCAATTTACCATTAAAATATTTGAGAAGCTGGGTGTAGTGGGTGAGGTGCTCTCCCCCCCTTTTTATGCATTTCTTCAGGAGACCCGATTGAGTATCACTTCCTGGTAAAGGTGGCCAGATACATACTCCGTGCTTACTGTTTCCTCTAAAACGAGATATTAGTGTTTAAACCCAAGCGATGGATGCAAGTTTGTTCTTTTTGGTGTTTAAACCCAAGTGATGGATCCAAGTTTGTGTTTTTTAAGGTGGAAATTGCTTTTGTCTAGCTCCAAGAGGATTACAATTGACCCAAATTCAGCAGGCCCACAAGTGGCATGTTCTTATCAATACAATGGCCCTTAAAAATCTGAATTAGTAATTACAACTAATTTTCATTTTCATTTGGCTAAGTGCATACTATTATGCCATAATCACCCAGGACTTGCACCTGGAATTTAACCTGACCAGTAGACTGATATTCCACTGCTGAAATACAACAAAGTAGAAATGTCAAAAGCATTTGTTAATAGAAAGAAAAAAAAATTGCAAGTGTTAGATGAGGTACACAACTAAATTGAGAAACCATCAAATATCAATTGATGTCTCATCTCTGACTTTAAAATTATCTAAAAATGTATCAGTCAATTGATGTCATGCAATAATTTTACTTCAACTTCACTTGAAAAATTAGTGCATCCTACATAATTAGCATTAATCTTGACAATGCTGAGAAACACCTTCAAAATACCTCTCTCTGCACTAGTTCTCTGGGAAGATGAGACCATCCACAGAAGCCAATCAAAATGATCACGACTTCCTTTACAATGATGGAAAATAAGGCTGCGGCAGGAAGCTGCAATAGACTCATAACAGGAGATGCTGTATCATTCTACGACACAAGTAAGTCCTGTATATTAACTAGTCCTGATCTACATATTCTTATTTACATAATAGTATTTTCTCTATGACATATAAGCTTCATGGGTTAGATATTAATAAAAAACCCATATCTCTGGATTAGCCAGTATATTATTTTAAACCCAAGCGATGGATGCAAGTTTGTGTTGTTTAAGGTGGAAATTGATGCAAGTTTATGTTTTCTAAGGTGGAAATTGCTTCTATCTAGCTCCAAGAGGATTACAATTGACCCAAATTCGGCAGGCCCACAAGTGGCATGTTTTTATCAATACAATGGCCCTTAAAAATCTGAATCAGTAATTACAACTAATTTTCATTTGGCTAAGTGCATACTCTTATGCCGTAATCACCCAAGACTTGCACCTAGAATTTAACTTGACCAGTAGACCAGTAGACTGATATTCCACTGCTAAACTACAACAAAGTAGAAATGTCAAAAGCATCTATTAACAAAAAAACAAAAACAAAATTGCAAGTGTTAGATGAGGTACACAACTAAATTGAGAAACCATCAAATATCAATTGATGGCTCATCTCTAACTTCAAAATTATCTGAAAATGTATCATTCAATTGACGTCTTGCAATAATTTTACTTCAACTTCACTTGAAAAATCGGTGCATCCTACATAACTAGCAGTAATCTTGACAATGCTGAGAAACACCTTCAAAATACCTCTCTCTGCACTCGTTCTCCGAGAAGATGAGACCATCCACAGAATGCAATCAAAATGATCACGACTTCCTTTACAATGATGGCATATAAGGCTGCGGTAGGAAGCCGCAATAGACTCATAATAGGAGTTGTTGTATCATTCTACGGCACAAGTAACAGGTCCTGTATATTAACTAGTCCTGGTCTACATATTCTTATTTACATAATTATAGTATTTGCTTTATGACATATAAGCTTCATGGGTTAGATATTAATAAAAAATACATATCTCTAGATTAGCCGATATATTATTTTAAACCCAAGCGATGGATGCAAGTTTGTGTTTTTTAAGGTGGAAATTGATGCAAGTTTGTGTTTTTTAAGGTGGAAATTGCTTCTGTCTAGCTCCAAGAGGATTACAATTGACCCAAATTTGGCAGGCCCACAAGTGGCATGTTTTTATCAATACAATGGCCCTTAAAAATCTGAATAAGTAAGCACAACTAATTTTCATTTTCATTTGGCTAAGTGCATACTCTTATGCCGTAATCACCCGAGACTTGCACCTGGAATTTAACCTAACCAGTAGACTGATGTTCCACTGCTGAAATACATCAAAGTAGAAATGTCAAAAGCATCTGTTAACAGAAGAAAAAAAATTGCAAGTGTTATATGAGGTACACAACTAAATTGAGAAACGATCAAATATCAATTGATGTCTCATCTCTGAATTCAAAATTATCTAAAAATGTATCAGTCAATTGGCGTCTTGCAATAATTTTACTTCAACCTCACTTGAAAAATCGGTGCATCCTACATAACTAGCAGTAATCTTGACAATGTTGAGAAACACCTTCAAAATACCTCTCTCTACACTAGTTCTCCGAGAATATGAGACCATCCACAGAAGCCAATCAAAATGATCACGACTTCCTTTACAATGATGGCATATAAGGCTGCGGTAGGAAGCCGCAATAGACTCATAACAGGAGCTGCTGTATCATTCTACAGCACAAGTAAGTCCTGTATATTAACTAGTCCTAATCTACATATTCTTATTTACATAGTAGTATTTGCTCTATGACATATAAGCTTCATGGGTTAGATATTAATAAAAAAGCCATATCTCTGGATGAGCCGGTATATTATTTTATGGTTAGTAATTCAGGGACATTATTACACTTGAATAGAAAATATATACTATGAATTACCAAGTGTAAAGTATGACCATTAAGGGTTAACCAGGAAAATATGGATAATACAAAAAGCAATAAGATCTCGTCGTTCTTGATACAATTTATTACATAAAGCAAGAACCGTGTCTGCATAATTATGGAGTAATAGATATAACTCGAATTAGTCTATGAACCCTTAATTAGTTATGTTTCTATGCTTGATACTCTATTGCTAACCTAATTAAACAATTAGTCAATATATTAATTAACTATATTCTAGTATTGCACGTTTTAGGCTAATTATATGGATACCTATGACACTGTTGTTAACAATTACATATATTGGCTTATCTTTACTAATGATAATTAAACATCCTAGATAGTGTTTGTCTTCCACCAGAACTAACAACAATGGAGTAAATATAAGGCCCACAAGTATATTTAGTGTTAACTCGTTTACAGGCTTTAGCTTAGCACAACTAAGTACACTACTAAGCACCCATGTTCCTTTGCCTTAAGAGCCTACTTACAAAGCGGTTCAGGGCTTCTTGGAGATTTTGCTCACAAGGAGTACTTAGACGCAAATAAGTTTTATTCACTTTATTTTAGAAACAAGTGGGGTTTACGAGATACAAAATCCAAATTGCTTTCTGCGTATTGGTTCGGTTGGTTACTGTATGAAAGTTTCACTGTGGGGTGTACCATTTTGCTAGTTTTTTTTATCTATTCTCACAGTAAGGGGATAATGCTAATTCTAAAAGGGATTATATAACCCAAACTATTTCAGGTGAGCAAAGTTTAACGTTTCATTTTATTTGCAAATCATCGAATCACATAGAGTCGACCCGGAAACCCTTTTTGTCACTTCAAAGTCAAATTGTGAGAGGAGCATTGTTACCGCATGATAATTAAAGAGACAGATTGCTTTATGTGCCTTTATGTGTATCGGTTCAACTAGTGTCTATTGGTCATCTTTCCATCCAGCTCCACACTCAGCTATCGATCAAAAAAAACCCATCCATCCGGCTCCCCCTCCAGCCAGCTAACAAGATCTCCAGCCCAGCTATTTACCCCATATATATAGTAGGAGTAGGCCATTGAGAAAGAGCATAAGCTATATATATAGTGAAGGAATATTAGTTAAGGATGGAGGGAGGAATAGCATGGGAAATCGTTTCATTGAAGAGAGTAGTAGTGTCTTAGGGCGTAATTTTAGATAACAATGTTAAAATGACAAGTAGTAAGTCGAATGGCTATTATACTTTACTTATTTGTCATTTATATCAAGTTAAGGTCTTGGACATTTGGATTCTTAAATTAGTGTAAGGTGGAAAGCTACTTTTGATAGTGGAACCAGGATTATATGGGGAACAGGCACATGATCCAGCCCTAAGACATTGGAACTTGGAAGGATCAAGCTTCAATGGGCCCCTTTGGCTCAAAACATCGATAAATTATTTCTACTATGGGAAAGGGTTTTACTCCTTCCTCTTCAAGCATAACAAGGATAAACATAAAATCATTTGGAGAGGGTCATGGATCATAGGTTTGAATAGGTTGAACATAAACCACTAGTCTCTCAACTTTGATCCAAAATATAAGGTTCCAATAAAGGGTTTGGGTTTGCCTGCATTTTTTTCCTTGGATTATGTGAGACGATATAACTGTTAACATTAGCTAATACTGGAACATGATGTGAAGGTATATAGAAACCACAAGCTAAGCAATGGTATACATAAGTGCAAGAATTTGTATTAAGTTTGAACTAGAAAATGGCCTTCCAAAGTAACTAGATATACAACTAAAAGATCAAATTATGTCCAAAAATAAGATTAAGAACAAATACTATTCAAACGCAACTTCTACAATGACTACGGTCATTTTGTGAAGGATTTCCCCAAAATTTCTCTCCATTAAGAGGATGGATTCAAGAAGGTTGCAAACTAGAAAAGAGTAAAAAGAAGTAATGACAAACTCAACAAAAAAAACAACAGCCCCCTAAAGATGGGAAAATCCCTCCTCTAGAAACTGCTAAAACTGCAGGAACAGAGCCTACAGCCTCAGATTCATGTCTTCAATCTCCAATGAATATTGTTGAACAAGGAGTCAAAATATGGGACCTCGCCACCACCAATCCCACTTCCCTATTCACCACACTAAGATGAGTATTGGCCTCCTCTTTCCCCCAAGGAGAGACAACAAAAGAATAGAAGGATGGAAAGCTCACAAGGATGCTATAGAAGAGGAAGCAACCAACAATAAGTTGTTGGCAGTGCAATCTACCATAATCTATGCCTTTGCTTCAAGGAAAAAATCCAAACCAAATAAAGTATGAAGTTATTATCTTAGAACTATAGGGGGGTTGTATCCCTAATAAAAGAAATTCTCTAAACTCGTTGTCTAAAAATATTTCATGGTTATGTTGCAAGAAACAAAGCTTAAAGCCAAGTTTTTTGCATCAGTAAATATAGGGATTTGGAAAAAAAATGAATGGTTTGTGAAGGAGGCCGTAGATTTCACTAGAGGACTAGCAATCCTATGGGATACAGCCATTATCCACATAGATAATGATTTAAAAATTGGATCACTGGATCTAACTGACTTGTGAAATAATCCAAGCCAACCAATCATTTCAATTGTTTTGTGTGTAAGCTGCACACAATGCAATGGAAAAAGAAAAAAGAAATGTTGGATCTTCCTTTCTGATTCTCTCACTTCATCACCTCCTAAGAATGGAATCTTAGCAGGATATTTTAACCTCGTCCTAAACAGTAAAGAGAAAACATGTGGTTCTCTTGTTCTTGGCCCATGCAAAAAACAAGTACAGGACATTATAACAAATTTGGTTTCTTTGACATCAAACCAAGAAGGGGTAAGTAGTAATACACCTAGATGAACTGCAGAACTAGAAAGACTCTCAAAAAAATTTGGGTCATTTTTACTAGTGGTTATTGAGGTTGTACTAGCTAATTGTTGAGACATCATATGAGATTCATAAAATGGGTGATTAATAATTATAAATGTGAGGCACGTGCAAAATATTGTGCATTGTTATAAGAACAGATTTCCATAAGATGAAATCTCATTGATAGATTAGAAATTTTTTAAAATAATATACTATTTGTCTGTTAGAAATATTGCTCAAGACTAAAACATCAACTTGTTGTGGTACCAGAGGTCCACTGTATGTTGTTCCAAAGAGAGCAGGTGATATAGAGAAAGGAAAATTAGGTTGTTGGATGATAGAATTGAGTAGTTGAGACTGTAAAACTGAAACATTTGCGACGCTTCCATCAATGAAGCTGTTCTGAGCACCACTGGCTGAAGAACTGCATGTAGATGCAGTGCTGCTAGAAGAAAACATAGCTGTAGTTACCAGAACATTTCCTCCTGTTGTGTTAGAAGCTCTTGCACTAACACCACTGACAGAAGTTGCACCAGTAAAAGGCAAACCAAAACAGATCCATTCTGCAAAAGAAAAGGAAATATTACAATGCTGAAATTTGTTATCAGCATGTGTATTCATAAGATTAAAGTTTTAAACTATAATTCAACAGTCCCTTAATTGTTGACTTAAATTTCCACCATACCTGAAATACTGGGCTCTTCTTTGTGCTGCTTGAGTTTGCTGTTGTGAATTAGACTTTATTTCTGGTGCATCCATGCATGCATTACCTTCCCTATTCTTTTCCCCATTTACATTTGCAGCAATAGAATCTCCATCATCATGTCCTTTATCCTTTAGATAATTCCACAGTAAGTCATGGGACCTACCTTCATGTCCTAGAGCAGTAGTTGCAAATTGTTCCTATTAAACCATTTCCATATAGACCAGTTGAGCTTCCACATGGAGCAGCCCACAAGGGATTAGATTTCATTTTCCGCTGGCAATCAATGAAGTGGGTAATATACACATGTGTTGTGTAGTGCTTCCATGAATGTCGTGTGGGGAACATAAATGAGAGAAGTTGCACAAAATATTTGAATATGCAATAAGCACACTATGCAATAGCTAAAACTTAACTGAAATGAATATATAGAAAGTCACCTAGGTAGGTAAACCAATATATAGAAATTTGTAATTAAAAAAATCTCTTCATGCTATGATCTCTATATTTTTGTAAGCATATGAAAGTTTTCACAAACATGTGACAAACAGCTGATCCTTGAATCCATTGACAAGTAAAAAGTTCCTTTACCAAGTCATCATTCTGATTGCAGATCATCATGCCTCGCTCTCAAACTTACTTTGGATTAATTTTTATAGATCTTTTAATATCCAATGTTTCAATGCTTAAATAAGAATCTGTGATGTCATAGCAAAGAAGCATTGCTCAGTGCAATGGCCTAATTGAAAAGCACCACCATGGTTATCTTACAGCTTAGATGAACAATGTCCAAAGCAAAAGTTCATATCATTCTTCACATAAAATCAGAAACAAAAGTATTCCACCAAACAATTTTAAAACTTTGATGTCAGATCCTTAAATAAGAATCTATAATGTAATAAGCATGCACTTATCACAGTCCATTGGATTCAATTTTAATGCTCTGTAAGCAATTTCAGAACAAATAGTTAGACAGAAATGCTGCATCAATGACATCTTAGTGCACTGATAGACTAGCCAATTTTCAGTTTTCAGTATACATAGTGCTTATATAACACAAAGGTACATCCAACAGTCACTTAGAAAACTGGTCATATGTGATCTATAAAATTTTGCAGGCAACAGACTACTAGAGACTTGGGCTGAATATATGCATGTTGATCTGCATCCTCTAAACAATGCTAGAACATGTGAACCTAATAAGTACAGGGAATACCTTTGAACCATAACTGAAAACTTAGTTAAAAGAAAAGAAAAAAAAGAAAAAATGGTTGGATAGGACTTGCCTCTTCTTCTGCTCTTCTTCATGTACAGCTTCTTCCATAACTAGGTTTTCTGTAAGTTCACTATCCACATGCATTAGACCATTAAAATTTGCAACTGTATGATTTTCATGTGGATCAGATATGATTTTTATCTCCTCTGTTGCAGAACTGCTGGTGTCTATTTTTAGTTCTTTTCCCTTGGCAGTTGAATAGTTCTCTGAATCAACTTTGGTGTCAGCCATCAAGCCTATCACAGTTGGAACTAATGTTACTCCTTGAGGACTTACTTTCGAGTCCATGTTTGATAGACCTTTGTTGGAATGGAAACAGAGATCTTTCTAACCAACAGCCAGTTCTAGTGACCAGCAAAGATCTAAAATTGGCATGGGTCCTTCTTCCTTTGTTTTAGAGCTCATTCAATGACGTTTTCTTTTCATAGTTGCATACCTAAGATCATAATAAGCTTCTCTATGATTATGTAGCAGATGAACCCAATCTTAGAACAGATTGCAATGTGATAAATAATAGACCAAGCGAGATTTGACATGGATGCTAAAAAACCATGCTTGAAATGAGATCCAGACAGAAGAAACATGAGAAACATCCTATTTCTTATTTTTAACATATGATAGGGGCCTAGGGATCTATGTCTAGCAAAATTGAAATATCATCAGTGTTTAATTCCTGCTACCTAGGAGTCAATTTATCTTTAGTTCAACATTTAATTTTGTTCATATTCACTCATCAAACATGCATTGATATTTTGTAACAAAAAAACATTTATGGTTTTATTTTCTATTTCCATTATTATTCCTATTTTTTTAATTTTAGAAATTTGTTTATTTTTATTGCACCGAAGATGTGTATTCTACAGCCTAGTAGGGGAGAGATGTGTAACTCCTTCTGTGCTCATCCTAGAGTTGACACGTGTCCTTTATAAAAAAAATTGTTATTAAAAATAACATGTCGGCTTAAATTAAATTTAAATTATTTAGAATTTCAAATATATATAACAACATAAATTAGATAAACTAAAATCATAAACATTGGATTACACATTTCATCAACATTTCCATTCTAAAAAAGGGTTTGCAGATTGAGAGATTCGATCCCTCTCGGTGCTTGGTAGATCCTCTTTTAGATGGATCTATGCTGGTAGTATCGACAGTTCAGATATGTTTGTGCCATTCATTGCTGGTTCATTTCTTTGAGATGAGCTACAATTGCTATAATATTTTTAGTTTATTCTATGCAGCATTTTGGTGCCTCCCCCTTGCCTGCTTATAAACCTGTTTTTGATTGGGAGAATGAGAGGTCCTACATCTTTGGACTGAGAACACTAGAAGTTCCACCAACTATATGTGGCAGGTTTTTTGTTTACTTGATGTAGTGGCAATATGCACTTGCCTTCACTTTCACATGAAGGCATTATTTATGCTATTTTTTCAAAGGCCACATATTCTTGAAGTTCATAACTGATATCTTCCAATTGACATGCCATTGTTGTTTCTGCCTGTATTTTTGGATATAATTTATCTGAATGGTTTTTAGTGGACTCAAGATATACATCAAGGATTTTGGCCTTTCAAGTATGTTTTGTTGGTGAGTTCAATGAGTAGAATAGCCATCCATCTCTCAGAGATTCATTAACTATGTAATAAAGCATGAAATGCAGAGATTGATTAGATTATATCATTCATTTTCAGCATACATGTTTTACTATTTCAAGTTATTACCTTTGGTATCCAAGATATTGAAACTCTCATCCTAATACACATAGACATGTCTATATGTATGTCTTGTTACAACCATTTGAGGGGATTCATATATTGGAGAATGAGGTCCGTTGTCACTTCAACAAAAGGAAAATATGCACTTGTCTTCACTTTCACATGAAGGCATTCTTTATGCTAATTTTTCAAAGGCCACATGTCTTCTTGAAGTTCATAACTAATATCTTTCAATTGACATGCCATTGTTGTTTCTACCCGTATTTTTTGATATAATGTATCTGAATGGTTTTCATTTTCAGTGGACTCAAGATATACATCAAGGCTTTATCTTTGGCCTTTAAAGCAGGTTTTATTGGTGAGTTCAATGAGTAGAATAGCCATCCGTCTCTCAGAGATTCATTAACTATGTAATAAGGCATGAAATGCAGAGATTGATTAGAATACATCATTCATTTTCAGCATACATGTTTTACTATTTCAAGTTGATATATTACCTTTGGTATCCATGATATTGAAACTCTCATCCTAATACACATAGACATGTCTATATGTATGTCTTGTTCCAACCATTTGAGGGGATTCATATGTTGGATAGTGAGGTTCATTGTCACTTAAATGAAAGGACAAACTTCTAATATGCATTGTTATGTTCCTATGAGAGATTTACTTTCTCAAATGGTAAGAAATTTTGTTTTAGGAAACTAATTGAAGTTTTCTGCCTCTTTCCAGAGCCTTTTTATGGTACAATATGTTTATATCATAGAGAAAGGAGAGAATAACTAACACAGGACTTCTATTTCCAATTCTTTCCCAATGAAATGCAAAATGTAAGTACCGTTCAATTTTTCCTATTATGGGAGCAGTTGATTTGATTGATTTTTAGTTAGTTAGTTACCTCATTTTGTTTCCTATTCTTAGTTCATTATGCATGAATGTTCTTGGCACCCTACTTATCTGCTGCATTGCCATTTTTGAAATAATATTTTGTTTCTTGTTCTTAGTTCATTATGCCTAAATGTTCTTGGCACCCTGCTTATCTACTTCATTGCCATTTTTGAAATAATATATTGATGTCAGACCAATAATTTTTGAGCTTGGTTTTATTTTCGAAGATTCACTGATGACAAGATGTTTACGATAATATGCCAGGGTATGGTGCCAATGCCGTGCTATCTTTTCTTTGGACTCCCCATATGCATCTGTTTGCCTACTTATTCAGTTGGAAAAGCCTACAACTAAAGGAGTAGTGACACCATTAGTATACTCTCGCAAATAACCTGTAAGTACATTTCCATCAAATGTATCTTCCTTTTCAGTTGTTTCCTTGTTTGATGAAGTTTACTTAACATTCTTTGCTCAGTGCTAAATTTTTCAGCATGGCCATGTCAGTGACAGTGTTTCTTGAACTTGAATTTTGGACTCATATATTTATGCCAATATAATTTAGATGTTTTGTTTCAATTAGAGTTTTCCTTGAATAAATGGAAGTTGTCTTTCTCTTTGAAATATCATATAAATCTTATATTATTCCCGATGTGACATTCCATTGATGTTCTATTCTAGTGCCTTTTGCTTTAGAGGATGATTGAACAATTTTTGTTTTTGTTTTTTGTAGTTAATTAATATCTTTGTCTTGTTGAATTTAAAAATTCTTTAATATGTAGTTTTTAGATACCACAAAATTCTCCAAACTTTCCCAAGCATCTGCCTCAAGACTTCTACATTGCTCTGTTGAGTTTGAGGATTTTGAGAAAACCCAAGTGTAGCCCTATACTGTGAGGATGCTGATACATTGTTGATATGTATATGTAACCTAGGAAATGCACCAGAGAAGACAACAAATCTGATATCATTTTCTACAAATTGTTGTTGTTAGGTCTCATATAGTGGTACACTTACGGTTGCTAGGGAATAGTGATTTTTGCAATTCCATTAAGCCAATTTCTTGAGTTTTGTTCAAAACTCCTAGAAAAGGTTTATGGATTTCATAACCTGCTTGATCATATATTGTGAACTTATAAAATCTATCATCCTTTGCTGACCATTAGATACTCAAAGTTGTGTATTGATCCTTTTTACCATTATAGAGGACTCTATAAGTTAGGTTCCCAAATTCTTAAAGGGTGCTAGCTCAATGGAAGAGCACCTGCCTTACAAGCAGGAGGTTGGTGGTTCGATTCCTTCATGCCCTAATGATATTATAATACTAGTTAAAAACAACTATATTAGTAAGCAAAAAATAAGAGACAAGTGACCAAACAAAATAACCAAAATTCGTATATAAAACTACTAAAAACGACTAAATTAGTAACAAAAAAATGAGAGAAGCGAAAGCTGCACCAATTCTGAAAGCTGCAGACCCAGAAAAAGATTTTGTGGTGTGTACTGATGCATATAATCAAGGACTTGGAGGATTTCTTATGCAATACAACCACATGGTATGGTATGAGTCAAGAAATTTGAAAGAACATGAGAAGAACTATGCTACTCATGAATTAGAACTTGCAACCATAGTACATGCTCTCAAGATGTGGAGGCATTACTTAATTGGCATAAAAAATGAGTTAAGGATAGACCACTGTGGTCTGAAATATTTGTTTGATCAGCCAACTTTAAATGCTAGGAAAGCTAGATGGTTGGAGTTTTTATGTGAGTTTGACTTTGAAATCAAACACATAAAAGGAAAAGAAAATAAAGTGGTTGATGCACTCAGCAGGAAGGTGCATGAAATGCATGTGGCATCTCTTAGTAATTGCCAACCATATTTGAGACAGCAGATTGCTAATCATGCTGCTAAAGATGAAAGGTATATACATATCAAGGACAAATTGCAGCAGCAAAGTCTTGAAAAGAAGTATGAGGGATATAAATTGGAAGAAGATGGGATTCTTACTTATAAGAACAGAATTTATATTCCAAATTTGGTAGACTTGAGGAGAGTTGTTATGGATGAAATCCATCAAGCTCCATATTCTGGTCACCTAGGATATCGAAAGACAGTTGCTACATCCAGAAAGCAATATTTTGGGCCAGGAATGAAAAAGGACATTGCTGAGTATATTTCTAAGTGCTTGAAATGTCAGCAAGTAAAGGTTGAGCATCAACACCCAGCAGGTTTATTGCAGCCTTTGCCAATTCCAGAATGGAAATGGGAAGTTATTTCCATGTATTTTATTACAGGATTTCCGGTTACTTGGAGACAACATGATTCCATCATGGTTGTAGTGGACAAGTTGAAAAAGGAATCACATTTTATACCATTTAAGTCCACATATAAGACTTCTTCCATTGCAAACATATTCATGAAGGATATTTTCAGGTTGCATGGATTGCCTAAAGCAATAATTTCTGACAGGGATCCCAAGTTCACTTCCAATTTTTGGAAGGGTTTATTTGCATATTTGGGTACAAAGTTGAACTTCAGCACCGCCTACCATCCTCATACTGATGGACAAACAAAGAGAGTGAATGAAGTGCTTGAAGACATGCTTTGCATGTATGTGATGGACAAACCATCCAAGTGGGAGGATTATTTACACTTGGTAGAATTTTCATATAATAATGGACAACAAGAATCCCTGGGAATGAGTCCATATGAAGCTTTGTGTGGAAGAAGGTGTAGAACACTAGTGACATGGGATAATCTAGTGAACAGGATTGTGCTTGGTCTAGATTTACTCAAGGAAATGGAGCAAGAGGTTGCTAAGATCGGGCATAACCTAAATGCATCCCAAGACAGATAGAAAAGATATGCAAACAAGCATAGAGTACACAGAGAGTTTTGTTTTGGGGATCATGTTTACCTTAGAGTGAGGGCAAGGAAGAGCTCCTTGAATCTTGGAAGTTGTGCCAAGTTGTCACCTAGATATTGTGGGCCTTTTGAAGTGCTTGAAAGAATAGGGCCAATTGCATATAGACTTGCATTACCTGTTAGCACTAGAGATCACAATGTTTTTCATGTTTCTTTTCTTAAGAAATATGTACATGACCCTAACCATGCGATAAATTGGGATGTGATTCAGGTGGAACCCAAGGGAGATTTCCAAACCAAGCCATTGTGCATCCTTGATAGGAAGGTCACAGTGCTCCAAAATCGAGTCGTTGGATAGGTAAAGGTGCAGTGGAAGCACTACGGTCCTGAGGAGGGTACATGGGAGTTGGAGGATTCCATGCGATTGGCACATCCAATTTTGTTCAATTTTGTAAAGCATTGAGGACAATGTTAATGAAGGGGGAGGGGAATGTAACACCCCAGTTTTAATCCCAAGGGGAAGGGGACTATAATGCCCTAGTTTTGACCCCATGGTATTGAAATTGTACATGATGTATATATTTCATTTGAATCATGGCAAGCAACTCAAGGGCAAGGCCCTGCAATTGATTTGTTGTTTTGTGTATAGGTGATCAAGGTTAATGCCTATGGTTATAGTGCTTCTCAAGCAAAGAGCATTTTGAGATATCATATAGATACATAATTTAATCAAATACCACAACTAACTATGCACTGAAACGTGAAAGAGATGGGGGCATGATTTCACAGAGGAACAAAAAGGGAGTTAACCAGACTGATTCCAGGTGAGTGATTACAGGTCCAATCCTCACAAAACCCGATCTAATCAGCAGAAAAACCTTCGCTGATTTGTCATCCAACTCACCCAAGAGGACTCAAGCTTAGATTAAATTCTTTTGGGATAGAAATTTTGTGCCCACTAGCTGAGTTAAATACCATGCTAGTTGACGCTACGAAATCCTTGTTGACCATCGGATCTGTGTCCCCACCAGATCAACGATGGACTCCAAATTTGATGAGGTAGATTTCATGGAAATTTCACGCACACCAAAATTTTTCTAAGCCACGCAAGTTCACTCAGCAAAATCGTTGTGCGTCATTGACCTTTTTTGGTGGTCAATCTCAGTCGTATATTTGTTCTAAGTTGTCCGTCCTTTAGCCGTGTCCACCCTGGTTCGTACCATGTACTCAGTCATTCAATTTTATTGCAAAAATTGGTTGAGGCAATGAATGCCTTGGGCAGAGCTAGGCATGGCATTCGATTTCGTGACTGAGCAAGCATGCAATTGCAGAAGTCGTGCTCTTGCTCCTAAAGCAAGTAAAACCAGAAATTGTGTTCCCAGTCCATCATCTCGGTCTTCACCTGAACGTTGTTGGTCATTCTCACATAGGATTCGGTTCATTGTTCACTCACCTAGGTCACAGAAGGTCTTTATGTTCGTGGTTGAACAGTGTGGTTCATGGTGGAAATTTCCATTCCACATTGAGATTGCTCATAGTTTTTCATTATTGATCACTATCTTGAGTCGCGGAGCGGGTTGTTCTGTAGTATTTCTCTGTGTTACAGAGTGGATCCTATGTTGTTGTGTCTCCCTGTGGTTTGTTGTGATGTGCACCCTGGTTTGAGTCTAAAATGTATGCAAGACTTAGGAGTGGAAGAGATGTAGAATGTGCTTGATAAACCTAGTGTGGAACCTAACAATAAGATAAGAGTGGCTGGTATGCACATCCTGAAGAGCACTAGAAGGGAAGTTATATCCCAAGGGACTTTGGAGCAAAGAAGGAGACACTTCCTTGTGTTGGGTGTGTAGGTATTGTGGATTCCAGGCCAGATAGATATTGTGAAGGTGTGTTTATCTCTATGGATGAGCTCACTAGCTTAGCAATTATTCCTATCCACTGCCTTAGCATCCTGATAAACCCAAAGATAGATTGGCTTGGCTAATTAAGTCCCGATAAACCCAATCATGCATTGGCTTGGCTGGGAAGCCAGATAAACCCAACTGGTAGTTGCCTTGGCTGTGTCTAAGTTGTGAACTTTGGCCATGTGTGTAATACTTGGTTGGACAGCCTGATAAACCCAACTGTGAATGTTGGCTTGGCTGAGTAAGTCCTGATAAACCCAGCAGTGAGATGGCTTGGCTATCTATCCTGATAAACCCAGTAGTGAGATGGCTTGGTTGCGTATCCTGATAAACCCATATGTTGGCTTGGTTGGTCCTTAATGTGAATGTTGGCTTGACTATGAGTAGTCTGATAAACCCAACTGGATGATGGCTTGTTTGAGTAAGTCTTGATAAACCCAACAGTGTTTGGCTTGTATGCCTGCAGCCTGATAAACCCAATTGTGTGTTGGCTTGGCTAGATAGTTTGATAAACCCAACTGAAGGTTGTCTTGACTGTGTTTGTTATGATCTAGTTGTGTGTGAGTCTGTTGTTCCCTAGTTCCTTGTCGAAATCATGCCAAGATCGGGGGTGGAAGTTGTGTTGAGAGATTAATGAACACAACTGGCCTATGGTTGGGTGGAAAGTTGCAACAACATAGCTAGCTGTGAGATAGCTTCATCTTCCAAGATAAGTATCTCTGTTATTATGTTTATGCATTGTATTTGCTTATGAATGAATATAATGAATTGATTATGATGAATGCTTGTTAATGCTTCAATGGAGTACTGTTGATTAAATGTTCCTACATTGCATTTGTATATGCCTTGTATGTTTTCAATGCTTTTTGCTAATGGTCATGGAGGCTGGAAGCTTGGTTACAAAGTTAGAACGCATCTTACTTGAGTTTTTATGCACCCCAGAATCCGCACCAAAAGGCAAAAGGTGGAAAACAGGGAAAAGGTAAGGCGAAATGTTGGTTTTCTGAGTTTCGAGTTCTACAGCGGAAGGAAAAAGCAGAAAAGAGATGAAAAATCTAAGGCAAAATGTTGGTTTTTCGATTTCTGAGTTCCATAGCGGAAGGGCGAAAAGTGGAAAGTGAAAGGTAAACAAATGAAGGTATCGATTTGTCGAGTTTCTGATTTTTGAGTTCTACAGCGAAAAGGAGGAAGGGAGGAAAGGCAGAAAGGAGGAAAGGAGGAAATTGATTTCCATCATGTTTTGGGTTTCCAATTTTTGAGTTCCGCAGCGGAAAGGAAAAAGGGAGGAAAGGCAAAAAGGCGGAAAGGCAAAAGGTGAATTATGTTGTGTTTTGAGTTTTCGATTTCCTAGTTCCACAGTGGAAAGGCAGAAAGGCGGAAAGTGATTTCGTTGATTGTAGAGTTCTGATTTCTGAGATACGCACTTGAAGGCATAAGGAAAAAAAGTCAGTTCAATGCGGAAGTGACTTTTCTATCTACAGATTGAATCTTGTTATGGTGGAACGACCGTTACGGTGGTTCTTAATAATGAGAATGAATGTTAAAGGATGAACATGACCCATGACTGTGTTTAAGAGAAAGAAATGAGAAGTGTTAAATCATTCTGCATATCAGTCAGGTGTATGGGCACTGGGTTCATGGACATCATGGTATCAGAAATAGTTGAAGTGTGTGTGCACAGCCATGCCCTGTGTTTGAAAACACGAACAAATGTTCTTTAAGCAAAATTTTTAATTCCGCATAGTAATCAGGGTGTGGGTACATGACAATGATCATTTTGAACATGACACTCGCTATCTAGGACAATTAACAAAATTATGCTAGAGTGACACAATTATGGACTATATTACAACATTTGGGAAATTGTAAATCCACACATATGGCTTCTCTGATTCTTTTTTTAGGTAATGTTTGAATAGTGGTCTCAAAGAGGAAATTTGAGCACATGTCATAATGCAACACCCCAAAACATAGTTAGAAGCTTGACATAGAGCAAGAGAATTTGAGATAGTGATCAATGTCCAAACCAAAATACCATTTACTACTCGTACTATGCCCCCCATGGAACCTACTCTAAGCATCTTGAACTCATTGCTATCCCAAAGTTGTCTCTATAAGTGATGGTTAAACATCAACCACTCATAATTTTATATAATTATGATGAATGATATTTCATAGGCCATAAATGTAAAATATATAAGTTATTCCAAATAAATGTATCCCCACAAGATCTCCCAAAATACAACAATTGAAAGCACTCAAAAACATGAAGTGGAGGATGTTGCTCCACCTATGGAAGATGACACCACTTTGCGAGCTTTGGTGAGGAACCCTAAATTTGTCTCCATGACTTATCAAGTTTTACAATACACCCTGAACATTGAATTTTATTGGTTACATTAAGAACCACGTATTATTGTATTAATTGATAGTGATAATACCCACAATTTTATTCATATGAAAGTGGAAAAAGAAACCCATTGCTAAGTCCAACCTATTTTAAATTTCCAAATTATGATAGAAAATGGTGGTGTTATGAAATGTGGGGCCTAATGTGAGATTGTGAAACTCCAAATGGGTGACTACCATCTCAAAACACATATGTTCACTTTTGAAATGGGTGGTTATGATGTAGTTCTGGGGGCATAATAGCTACAAACTTTAGGACTTGTCATCGATTATTTAAAGGAATATATATGAGCTTCTCTAAGAAAGGGTACAAACATCATATCAAGGGGCTCACATTGAGTTCTATGGAAATTTTCACCTCCCACTGTATGGAGGAGCATTAAAGAAGGGAAACCAAAGTATTATTACACAATTTAATATAATCCAAGTTGTGGACACACCCCCACAAGACATTTACATTGAATTGCAATCAGTTCTCTCTAAACATCAATGGGTTTTTAAACAACCAAATGGTTTACCACCGCCCTATGGGGAGCATGACCATGGTATTCTGCTAATTCTGGGGACTAAACCCCCCAATGTACACCCTTTTGCATAAAATAAGGAATGGAAAATATCATTCAGGATTTTTTTGAGGTTGATTTCATTCATCCATATATAATCCCTTATTCCTCCCCATTGGTTATCGTATTGAAAAAGGAAGGAATTTGGCACATGTGTTATGATTTTCAGACTCTCAATAAGTTGACTATCAATGATAAATTTTCTATCTTGATCTTTAATTCTCTCTTGGATGAGCTTCATGGAGTCAATTTCTTCATTAGATTGGACCTTCATTTAGGATAACACCAAATAAGGATTAAATAAGTTTCCATCCCTATGACAACTTTCCTCACCCATGAGGGTCACTATGAGTTTTTAGTGATGCCTTTCGTCCTTTGCAATGCTCCATCCACTTTTCAAAGCCTCAAATACAAGATCTTTAGACATGTCCTTTGAAATTTTTTGTTCGTCTTATTTGATAATATATTTATCTACAACACAACATGGGAATTCTGCCTAGAGCATGTTGATCATCCCTTGCAATTACTGAAGGACCACCAATTATTTTTGAATTGTTTCAAATGTGATTTTGGGGTAACTAAGGTTTAATACTTGTGTCACATTATGAGTCAATATGAAGTATGAGTGGACCCAAAGAAAGTGGCATCTATGCAATATTGGAAATTCCCCAAGATCCTCAAGAGCATGTGTGGGTTCCTAGGACTTATGGTATACTACATAAAGTTTGTGAAAAATTATGGAAATTTTGTAGCTCCTTTAACATCCTTGCTAAAAACGAATGGCATTGTTTGGATCAAAGAAGTTGATTTCAACTTTAAAGGATGGAATGTGCACTACTCTAGTATTATCAATGTTTGATTTCACTAAGACTTTTATCTTAAAATTTGATGCTTCCAGAAGAGGCCACAAGGAAGTATTGATGCAAGAAGGGATGCCCTATGGCCTTCACCATTCAGCAATTATGTGATCAAAATTTGGGCAAATCTACATATGAAAAAGATACTATGGTCATCCTTCATGTAGTTGAGGCATGGCACCAATATATAATAAGGAGGTGTTTCTATATCAACACTAACCATCATATTTTAAAATATGTTGTTGAATGAATGTTGTCATCGCCATAGCAACATAAGTGGGTTCCTAAGATGATGTGCTATGATTATGGGATTATATATAACAAGGGAAGAGAAAATGTGGTGGTTGATGCATTGTTCAATAAATTTGAGGAGGAGGGATCCCTATTTTCTTTATCCTTACCAGTTCCAAGTTGCCTCAAGGAAGCACATCAAGAATGGATGGTGAATGACACTAGAGTGTAACTCATCCAAAGGCTTCAGGAATATATGAACCTTTATACCGAGTACACATGGAATCATTGTAGTATAAAGAGTTCATTTTTATGGAACTAAATTCTACCTTAAGACAATGAATCTTAGAGTAGTTACATTCATCACCCATAGCAAGTCACTCAGGATTTCATAAAATCTATGAAAGGGTTGAGCAATCATTCTTTTGGGAAGGAAAAAAAAACATTCAAAACTTTGTCACATATTTTGACCCTTGGAAATGGCACAAGGGAGGGACAATAAAGTCATCAAGGGCCTTGCAACCAATTCTAATATCAACCCATATATGGACTTATATCTATATGGATTTTATAGTGGTCTTCCTAGAGATGGTAATAAAATAGAGATCGTGGTGGTTGGAAATCATGTTTCTAAAGACACTCACTTGTGTGCCTTGTCATGCCCTCTTACACCATCATTAGTTTCCCAAGTCTTCATTAATCATATTTTTAAGTTACATGTCATGCCAACTTCCATATCTCCAATCAAGACCCTACCTTCATGAGCAACTTTTGGCAGGAAATATTTAAACTTTAGGGCACCCAATTGAAACTCAACATGACCTATCACCCCTAGATCGATGGTTAAAATGGAGAAAACAATAACTTCTTGCAAACCTATTTCAGGATTTTTTATTCATAAAATTGTACCAATGATCACAATAGCTTCATCTTATGGAATGGTTATATATTAACACTTATCATGGAGCTATCAAAATGACCCCATATGAAGTGGTATATGGCCAAAATCTCTTGTTTGTGGTTTCATATTTACCTAGAACTTCCAAGGTCCATGGACTGGATAACCTACTTTGTACCAAAGAATATACTCTCTGCGCACTTAAGGACAATCATGTTATGGAGAAAAATAGAATTAAATAAAAAGGGGATCAACATCTATTCAAACATTCATTTATAGAACGGGATTAGGTGTTTATTCAACCTCAACCTTATAAACAAATGTTACTCAAAAATAACCTCACCACAAAATAGCAATGAAGTTCTATGGATCTTACAAGATCATATTGTGCATTGGATGGGCACCCTACAAACTCCAACAGAAATTAGTTTTGTATCCCATCGAGCATCAACTGTGTAGTCACATGGTTAAATAAGTCTTGAACCAGTGGAAAGATATGCAACTAGAAGATGTCACATGGGAACCAACATAGATTTTCCAACCATTTTCTCACCTTCAACAATGACGACAACATTTTTCTTGAAGGGGGAGGGCAGGTCAAGGTCCTACCCTAACCCCCTTTACTTTAGGCTACTTTAGAGTTAATAAGTTAATGTGGCCATGTCCTTTGAATAAGGCCAAGTAGATAGTAGTGGACACTTAATTAATGTAAAAATGATCTCTATGTTAATTAAGGCCCACTTGGTAGTTGGTGCTCATTAATTATGGATCGGTAAGTATTTAGGATGTTGTCTATTGGAAGCCTATATAAAGAGCTAGGAGGATTTTGAAGTTTTGTCGAGTATTGTAGTATTTGGAGCTCGACTCAAGTGAAAGGTCTCCCAACCTTAAGACGGAAGTGAAAATTTCTTTCTATTAGATTGTTGTAATTCAAGTGTTTATTCAACACCATTTCATTCCAATTGTTTTTATGTTTGATTACTCTACACTATAATTTCCAATTTCTTGGATCATAAATATTTGTATATCCATTTGTGCTTGAAGTTTAAGGGTTAACAACTCTACATACTTCAAATCTTAATTACATGTTTGTTCAAATGGGGTTCCCATGCCATGTAACTCCACCATGCAAAACTTGTAATAAAAATAATTAAAAGAAAAAATCAAAGTCTTTTGGGGACTAGAGTGTTATCTCCTTAATTTTGTACACCTATGCCATTTTCACATATGTTACTGAAAGATACCATACGGCATATATCATACAACTCACAAATATTGCTTTTTATCAATCATGAACAAGTGGAATGGAGGAATTAAAGCATGGATAATTTCACTAATTTGCTCGACCTCACAATGTCATGACTTCAGCGATATTGCCCATAAAATCCTTCAATACCCTATGACTATGCAAAAAATTGGACTTAGAAAGTCCATGGTGCATTTAAATCTCCCCAACTACGTTTGGGTGTCAATAGGTTTGAATTGGATTCATCTACCGTGTACTTGTGAATTTAATGACCCTCATTCTTGTACTTGGAAGCCACTTCATAAAGAAGAGCATCCATGTTGTGAACCAATTATTTGAAGACATCCAATTGGGTTATAAAAGGAAGCCATGGGTATGCATTTTATAAGAGAAAACTATAGCAAGTTTATGTTATAAGAAATACATTGAAAGACCTATATTCCTCACATTTTCTTTACATTCACAAGCTTCCATACTTCCTTGATTTCTTCCCCTAAGAAGAAAGTGTTTTCCTTCATTATTCCAAAGTTTGTTTGTAAGTAATTAGAGACATTAAAGGACCCTTCATAATGGGAGTGTTGGTTTTCCTTTTGTATGTTACATTCCTCGCGACGATTCCAATGTATACATGCTTTTCTATTGGAAAAGTACAATTTGGTTGAATTTTATCTCTTTTGTTCTTTTTTCAAATAATTTTAGTCTTTAAATTAGTTCATATACTCATTTCTGTGTTTATCTGCTTCAACACACTAGTATTTGTCACACCAACCCACTGATGATTTGTTTCCTTGTTTGAAACCTACAAGGAAATGAGAGTTAGCTCACCATTGAGACATTTTTCCCACAGCATAGGGTTATTAAGCCAAATACCTAATAAATAAAACCAACTATATATAGGGGTAAGTGGATACGCATTTATATAGAGAGTCCTTATTTTTGTTGGCTAGTCCTCTTCATCTCTAAGGTCATAGAGAAACCATGTTTGTTCATCCCTTTTAGTACTCTTAATCTACAAAATTTTCCCATAATATCACCACTTTATTTGTTTATCTGTGTATATGGATGAACCTTACTTCGTCAAAGTTCCTTGCAACTTTTGTTATCGGTGTAATCTATAATTTTGACTCCCATAGAAAATTGCTTTTTATATTATGTAATGAGTTAATGACTAGTTTTAATTCTTATTTAGATATCATCTTTCTATAGCTGCTACATAGGTCTATCATAACCCTCCAATAAATCATTCTATCTAGGCTCAATGGTGAATGTAACCCATAAATTTACAATGTAGGTGGTTAAGAAGTTGCAATCATGCTTTGAGTATCATTTTCGATTAGTCCACTTAACTTTTTTTTGTTTTTTTAAGAAACGGAATCAAAATTAGTTTATATCCATCTTTCTTAATCTTGAACAAGGTCTATGCCTCAATGGGGCCATTTTTTCCTTAAAGTTTTTCCTTTGACAATGCTAATTAATAATGAACTAGTTTGTATGTGGTAACAAGAAGAGATGCTAAGGAAGCAAGTCTCTGCCAAATGTATTTGTAGCAAATTACAACTTTGCTTTTCATGGATTGTCCAGTACCCAAGTAGGTATCGAGGTAGCCAGCCAGGGTTTAAGAAGTACTTGATACATTTTGGCGACCTCTTATGTGCTTCCTTCAATGCTTGTTGTGATCGTTGGCATAATAATATCATTGAAAGCTTGAAGATAACATGTTGAACAATGTAATAGCTAAATGCAAAGTAGAAGGAAATTGGGATGCTCGAGAGCAAGAATGGATTTGGAGATGTGGAGACCAATGTTTCTTGTTTCTCCAATTATGAGTACCTTGTTGTCGCTCCCCGTGTTAGCCTTCAAATTCAATTGTATGAATAACGCTTCTTTATTTCTACTAATCCCAATGGTGATAAGTTAAAATGGATCTAAGAAGCAAACTTTTGACGATGTTCAATCCTTGGGGTATGTCATGATCTGCAAGTAAAGGGAGGAAGCAACAATCAAAAATACCTTCACAAGCATGGGAAATCAAATAGAAGTAGGAAAGAAGACCAAAAACTAAGCCTTGATAACTAATGTTGTTTCTTGTAGTCGATTGATCTCTTGCAATGCCTCGAAAGTTTTGGTGAAAAAGGATATTCTATGCATTGTCAAAAGGTGTCATCACCTCTTCATGCTTATAGACTTACAATGCCTTGGAAAAATCGATACAGAAGAAAATGCACATATATATATGATTCAAGACCATAAGGAAAACCTGAGATCAGTAGGTTTCTAATATTTATCAATTAAATCCTTTAGAAGGACCAGATATCTTGGCTGAAGATGAAAATCAGGAATGTGTATTACTTGTAAACTTGACAGACTTGCACCATTTGAATTGTATGCGCCTATATAACATTGAGAGGGTTTTTGGAATTTCATCTGGTGGATCTGGTGCAGTCGTATTAGCATGTCTCTGCCTTGTTCCACTAGGTGTTGATCATGGAGGTAATTGGCATCCAAGTCTTCGAAAACTATTAAAAACTTCTCAAGCGTCAATAACTTATCTGGTCACTTATTGATTCTAGTAATAAAATACTTAGACTGCAAACAAAGCATGTGGAGGATTCAATCATGAAATCACTTAATCAATTAATTGACAGGTTTTGATGATTGGTCAATTTGTTTGGGTATGATAAGGTTAACACAAGTGTTACGATATTGTGGAAAACAATTGCAGATTTTATTCTTGGACTATCATTCTAGCTGTTTGTATATTTTATCCTGGAACAAAGTGATAGTTATAGCACTACTATAAAATAAAGTTGAGTTAAAGTTAACTTACCATTAAATTTGATAATGATATTTTAATGATAAAAATTTTTTTCACGAGAATTAATGATAAGGATTTATTTATAAATAATTATGGAAATATGGGAAGAAGTGAATAATGATATTTTAATGATACCTAATCAATACAATTTCCTTGTGTATATTAGTATGTCTCTTAATCAATCGACGAAGCTCGTTCCAGCCAGGTAAACTTGGTCACATGTTTGTTCTTATGTTGTTGGGAGATCAATTGGATCCAAAATGGGTTAACCCACAAGGAAAAATACTTGCTTTTATGTTACATGATCTACATAGGTTTTAGTTAGTTATGGATCAAAATTGGTTTGAAGATCTGAAGGCTATTAACAAGATTATATTTTAGGTAGTATAAGCATGATTCAATATTAAGAATCAGATTACAAACATAATAAAAATGCATACAAGTAACCCTAGTGTCATAATAAATCTAATACTATGATAGTGTAATGTCCCAATTTGAAAATTCTCAACAAAGGCAGAATTTTGGAAAAATTGTCATAACTAGTTTTGACTCTAGGGGATTCGAATGGCACAAGGTGATCTCGAATTTGGTAGGGACTAATGTGAGGATTATAATAACTCTTTAATGGGATCTCTTATAATTTTATGACATGTAATTATCATACATGACTCAAATTTGGCATGATGGAAAAAAAGGGTAAATTAACTAGCAATTTATGATGCAATTCCCCCCAGGGTGTGGGCAAAAATGACTCTCCAAATCCTTTGCAACCCTCCAAAATTTTAGAACAGAGTATGGGGAATGTAATTACACTTCATTTAATTTAATTTTTTTTGGTTAATATTTCTACAACTGAGTATTAAATCTTCATATCCGAATGCACAATTTCAGTGATATTTGCTTAAGGATAATGACACATAAAAACTCAACTTCGACTCATAAATGGTGGATATAATAGTTCATAACATATAAATATGAATATATACCATTGAAATCATTTAAATATCTCACTTACAGCACATAACATTGATCCAAGTCACAATATACATCATATACACAATCTCCATTGAAAGGGAAAATCATCATATGGAAACTAGTCACAATTAAGCTTGGAAATGTGGACATTTGCACTTGTATTTCTTCTTCTTTCAACTCACAGAGGATATTATAGACATATTACATATACATGAATCATTCATCCATGCTTGGGCATCAACTGAACTCAATGGGGTGCAACCACCAATCACACAAGTGCGCCTTCATGGAAAAAACTTGGAAATCTAGAAGTAGAAATTGAGAGAATGGGAGGAGAGATGGTCCATGAACAGTAGTAGACTCCTATATTCAACAAAACACTCCATGAATCTCCCAATTATATTTCTTAATGGCCTCTCCCATGGCCAACTTTGATGAGAATCTCACTCTCTCGAAATTGGCTTACTAGCAGGGTAAGTGTGCACTCACTGTGCAATGGACAAGCTAGTGCTCTCCAAATGCCAAAGGAAAATGTACAAAATGATCAAAATCCTTTCCATTCCCCATGACATATTTTTATAACCCTCACAAGGTCCTCCAAATTCTAATTCATTTACATAGGCTTCCTCCACCTCATCCTTGATGTTTAGTAACCTCCATGACACTTGGCCTTCTCCTCAACCCTTCATCTTCCACCAAATTCAAATGGTTGCCTCTAAATCCAAAATTCGACCTATTGGTGGCTATTTTTATCCATGTCATGTCATATTTGTAATATTTCAGCAATCAGGTCTGCAATCAGGTTTGACTTGTCATAGAATCTTCCATCATTGTTGTCATAAAGCGCAAGGAATATAGCTCCACATGGCACCAAGTTTCTTCCTAGACTCTTCCTCTTCTATTGAGAGTTACACCTACTCACCCATTCAAATCCTTGGGCTCATGATATGTAATTTTATGAATATTCACCTTCCAATTACCTTCCATCACTCATAATTTCGAATTTGGGATTAATTCATGACATGTGTAAGGAGGAATCTAGCCACCCAAGGCCCCCATGGACCTCCAAATGTCCTTATGAAGAAAGGACACTTTATTTTATCCATATTTATTATTTGTATGACCCAAATTAATGTTTCAATGATAAACTAAGGTTCTCATGGGTCCCATAGCTCCCTTATTGCAATATTTAATGCCTCCTACCCCAACCTAGTGAACTAGTAGGTGGGTGAAACATTGTCAACTAGTAGACCTATTGGAATGGGGACATGACAGTCCTCCCCACCCAATATTTCTTGTCCTCAAGAAATGCCAAGTTTGTATTCTACAAAATTTTCTCATATTCCCAAGCGGCCTCCTTACTAGACAAATCCTTCCATTATACCAAATATTCATTTATTATTCTGCTTCGTAGTCTTCTCTCCCTTGTTCTCAATATTTTGTTTGGAATGGGAACAAGTTGTCCTTCATAATCCAAAGGTGGTAAAGTATCTGAAACTGAAATGTGTTTCCCTATAACCTTATTTATACAAGAAACATGAAATACATTATGAATTTTGCTTCCCATGGGAAGCTCCAATTGATAGGCCACTTCCCCAACTTTTCGAATCACCTTGTAGGGACCATAAAATCTTGTTTTGAGATTTTTTGAACCTTTACCTTTTATGGTGGTCTTTTTAGGGATGCAACCTTAAATACAGCAATTCGTTCACTTGGCATTGTCTCTCCATTCTATGTTGATCTACATATTGTTTCTGGTGATTTTGAGCAACATGTAAGTTATCTCTCAAAAAATTCAAAATTTCTTGACTTTCTTCAATCCAATCCTTAGCCTTTGGAGCTCTACTATCACCAAAAATGTGGTCAATAAAAGTGGATACATCATAACCATAAAGTACTTTAAAAGGATACATGCCAATGGACATATGGAAAGTAGTATTGTAACAAAACTCACCCAAATGAAACCATTGTATCCATGTTTTTTGCTTCCCACTAACATAGTTGCTCAAGTAGAATTCCAACCATTGATTCACCCTCTCTGTTTGGCCATCAGTTTGGGGATGATAGCTTGTTCTAGGCATCAAATTTTTCCCCACCATTTTGAAGAGTTCTTGCCAAAATGCACTCAAAAATATGCTATCTATGTCACTAACAATGCTCTTAGGAAGCCCATGCAATATGAAAACTTAGTTATAAAAAATTTCAGGCACTTGTGCAGCAGTGAAAGTGGTATTAGAAGAAAATAAATGATCAAATTTAGTGAATCTATCCACCACCACCAATATGCAATCCTTACCGAATACTTTGGGCAACCCAGTGATGAAGTCCATAGAAATGCTCTCCCATTTTTGTACTAGAATAGGAAAGGGATGTAAGAGACCAGCTGGATGAGTGTGCTCCACTTTATTTTTCTGACATGTGGGGAATTCATTAAAATACTTCAGAACATTATCCTTCATCCCTTTCCATGAGAATCTCTCCCTCAACATTCGGTATGTTTTGAAGAAACTGGGGTGACCTGCTAGAGGAGAATCATGAGCTTTCTTTAAAATGTCCTCCTTCAATCCCAAATTAGGGAACAAATAGATTCTATATTTGTATTATATGATTCCTTTCAACACCTTATACCTATCATCTTGGTTATTCCCATCAAAAATTTCACAACAAAATTTATCCTTGGCATACTCTACCTCTCATGTGGCTTTCCCATTTTCTGTTACATCCCTTAGAGAAATAGAAGGTCTTCTAGATAAGGCATCAGCTACCACATTATTTTTTCCCTTCACATATTCAATATCACAGTAAAATTATTGAATCTTACTCACCCACTTGTGTTTCCTTCCATTTAGATCCTTTTGAGTGAGGAAGTACCTCAAGATGTTATGGTCAGTTTTGACCACAAATTTGTTTCCCACCAAGTATTGTCTGGACTTGACCAAAGCATGCATGATAGCTGGAATTTATTTAATAAATTGAGTAAATATTCTCATGTGGTTTTATCTTCCTACTCTCAAAATCTATTGGGTGTTGTCCTTTTTTTAGGACTGCGTCAATGCCTTCCCCTGATGCATCACATTCCAAGACAAATGGTTTAGAAAAATCGGGAAAAGCTAGAATAGGACAACTGATCATTACCTCCTTCATTATTTGGAAATATTTTTCAGCCCCTTCATGCCATTGGAAAGCATATTTATTTTTCAAACCAGTGAGAGGTGAAGTGAGTTGGGAGAACCCATTCACAAACTTTCTATAGTAGGTGAAAATTCCCATGAATCCTCTTAATTTAGTGAGACTTTTGGGACGAGGACACTCTAAAATGGCTCTTATTTTCTCCATACCCGCCTTCACACCATCTTGACCAATGATGTGTCTAAGATATAAGATCTTTGTCAAACCAAACTCACATTTTGATAGCTTAGCAAACAAAGATTGATCATGCAGAATTTTTAATACCAGTTCTAGATGATACAAATGTTCCTTCCAAGTTTTACTATAAATAAGAATTTCATCGAAGAAAACTAGTACAAACTTATGAATTTGATTATAAAAGATATTGTTCATGCATTATTGGAATGTGGCAAGTGCATTTGTCAAGCCAAAGGGCATGGAAACAAACTCAAAGTGACCATAGTGGCATCTGAAAGCAGTCTTTGGTATGTGTTCTTCTCTCCTTTGAATTTGGTGATAACCATATCTAAGGTCAATCTTTGAGAAGAACATGGCCCCATGGATCTCATCCATGATCTCATCAATCCTTGGAATGGGGTATCTATTATTTATTTTCTTCTTTTTTAATGCTATGAAATCAATGCACATTCTCAAGGTTCCATATTTCTTCTTAACCATCACAACTGAAGAAGCAAATGGGATAACACTAGGCCTTATGAGACCCAACTCCAAGAGTTCTTTAATGGCCTCTTCAATATCATATATAATCCTGTTGGGATGTCTATAAGGCTGCATTTTTATAGGTTGTGTTCCCATTCCTAACTCAATTCTATGCTCCACCCCACTATCTGGTGGTCTCCCTGGGGGAAGGCCTCCAAAAACCTTATCATACTTACTCAATAATTTCTCTATCTCTTTAGGATGCTTATCAATATTCAAGTGAGGTTTAGGAGATGTAATTAAACATTCAGCATCCCATTCTATGTCTCCATGCCTCAAAATAGACGTCATGTTGTGAGAAGACACCACTTGATTTAGGCAAGTGTGCATTCCTCTCAACAAGATGGGTTTCCCTTCTAAAGTTTTGAACCTAATTTCAGGGACTTGATAATTCATTGTATGCTCCCCCAAATAATACAACCATTGTACTCCCAAAACCACATTAGTATCAGCCACATTCACTACATAAAAATTGTCAACGATAGTATGATTTCCTAGAGTAATTTGAAGCTTTGGAATCCATTTAGTGCAATCCATAGAATTGGTACCTAGAATTATGACTTTGAAACCATCAAAAGTTTCATATTGCAACTTTCTCCTCTCCACTAGGGCTACATCTATGAAGTAATACATTCTGCAAATCCCTTGTCAAATTCATGGTATCCTTCAATGTGGCTGGCTTGTGGGATTTCACTAGCCCTCTGAAAGGTCCTGTCAATACTTTAGTAAAAAATAAAACCAAACTAGCCATGGATACATCAAAAACCATTACTGAAAGCTTTTCAAATTCTAACATATATGGTTCAGGAGTTCCTACTTGCCTCAATTGCGTTAGTTCTTTGAAAGAAAGTTTAGGGTCTTTCCTCTCAAATATTTCCATCAATACATTGGAGAAACCCTCATAAGAAAAAATATGATCATGACCCAAGGTTATAAGACCATGGAACCACCAATCACTAGCTTCCCCTTCAAGATGCAGAATGGCCATCTTCAATGCATCTACTTCAACCATAGGATTTAACTGAAAATATATACTTAATTTTTGCAACCAAGCACTAGCAGACATTTGTGAGGAACCATCGAAGGAAGGAATGGTTACTTTTCCAATGATGAAATTTAATTCTTGATTAATAGGAGATGTCATATTCCTGTTTCCTCCTTGCCTGAATTGAAGAGAAGCTCTAATGTACTGATCAAAAGGGAGGACTTTCCTACACTCATCACTTAATTGCTACCACTCATTTGCTACTTCTTTAACATCATAGGTGGTGTAAGGAACTTATTTGGACTCTAATAACTTAGTTATTGCAGGTCCATTCTTATTTCTAAACTCATGTGGTCTGTTATGAGGTCTATTCTTCGAAAAATTGGCTTCCCCATGGGTTTTCCTCTCTTCATGGGGTGAACTACTACCACTCCCGAATGTGGACTTACCCATAAGTTGGCTAGAAAATAATTCTAACCCTTGCATAAAAAATTTGGACATGCCTTACATAGATTTCTTAATGAATGTTTTAATGTCCTCATTGTTTTCTTTGTCATCCATATCTTCCATTCCTAGTTTTGCCTTAATCCTCTTGTAAAAAGAACTAACTTCTTCACTTCCTTCCTTTTCACTGTTAAGGTATCTACTCTTAGATTCTAATGGAGGGAGGTCAGAATTAGGAAAAATTAATAAATATCTCTATCAGGTGCCAATATCATGCTCTGATACCACTTGTAATGTCCCAATTCAAAAATTCCCAACAAAGGCAGAATTTTGGAAAAAATTGTCTTAACTAGTTTTGACTCTACGGGATTCGAATGGCACAAGGGAGTCTCAAATTTGGTAGGGACTGATGTGGGTAGTATTGTTAGGATTATTAATCCTCCTTTGTCCAATTTTGTCATATGTCTAAATCAGGAGTCATTTCTAAATTGGGAGTCCATCCAGTCTATTTTTAGTCACTAGCACCATTGGATCCACTTGGCCTAATTAGGGCACATGATCCAATTACTAAAGTGTGGGGAACACTAATTGAGGTCTACTACCACTAATTGCACTTGCATGCATCAGTTTAGGAGCCTCCTAGATCAATTCCTACAATTTAGGAGCCACTAGGAGTGTTGATACCAACCTTCATCAGTTGAGTTCAGTTAGTGACTAGTCAAGCTGAGTTAGGAGTCAGTTACATTCAGTTCTAGTCCTATACATTCAGTTAGCGCTAATTTTGCATGGCTGCATGTAGGAGAGGCACATTTCTCACCTACCATAGTTAGTTAGCCTCAGTCAACACTGAAGTAGACATTTGAGTTTTGTTTTAGAACTCCGTTGAACTCCGATAATGGTTTAGACAAGGTCAGTCAACTATTGAGTCCTCCGATAGTGATTTAGACAAGGTCTTGGTTACCTACAGTCAAGTAGAGTCTAATCAATTCGAATTTCCTCATGTGGATTCAAATTGTATGTTTCTATTTAATCCATTGTACTTCATTATAATTATTATCTAATTACTCTTTGATTAATGAAAAGCATTCACAGTTGCAAGTCATTTTTGCACTGTTTCATTCTTCAATAACTGAGTAAATTGTGTGATGTATCTTGTGAATTGTGTGTTTGTCCACAGTTCTATGTGCTCAATTTAATATGGTATCAGAGCCTTGGTGGACAAGGCACTTCTCCTCCTGGATCATTTTTTAGCAAAATTGCTCCTTCCAGCTCTGCACCAGAAGCAGAAGGTTTACCACTTAATACCCCAAATTAAGGAATTGTTGATCAAGCTTGCTTGATCAATTATGCTGGGTGTGATGAAAACCTGAAATGTGTAGGCTGTCCGACCTTATTTTGTCTTTTTGTGTAATCGTAGGTACAACTTCGAATGGATTCATCAGTTCCTCTTCTCACCCTATTCCCAAACTATTCAGAATGGAAGAAGAAGATGATTGCATCTCTGATGAGACGAGGTCTCTATGGGGTGTCTATTGGACTCGATGGAGAGTGTTTCAGTGAGAATGATTGGCTGAATGAATGTGATGCAGCTTTTGAAACAATGACACTGGCTCTTTCTCCTAGCTTGCGCTACCTCAGTAGATCTGTTGAAGACCCAAAGGAACTCTGGACAAGATTGGACAGAACCTTTGGAAATATTGATGAGGATCATAATAGAAATTTGGAGAGAACATCCAACACCATAATAGTTCCTGATCCAAAATTCTAAGCCTCTACTCTCTATGCTGAATTTGTTCAAAATAAAAAATAAGCAAAGTCCTCCTCTAGTGATTTTCCTTTGAATTCTGTGCAAAATTTGCCAGTAATTGCTTCTGAAAGTGAAGAGAAATTTGATTTGTATCCCTCTAATGTTGCTGCTGGTGTGAAAATATGTAATAACTTGGATATTTTGGAAGAAATATCAGATTACCAGAGTGATCCATTTGCTCCCCATGATCTAGATCTTCCAGCAAATTCCTGCAGGATTGCATGCACCAAAATTCAGAATTTTGAAGAAGAAGAAAATTGTGCATCTACCGTCTCGGTGGACCATACTCTTGGATCTGATATGAACCTTATTGGATCTGATATGATCTTATTTAGATCTGATCTGATATTTCTTGGTTTAATATTTCAAATTCATAATCTTTCAGTACTTCTTGTAGTTGTTTTCATTAATGGTGTGAAGAAACAAGTACCGCAAGTCTCCTACAAAACTGTTGTTGGGGATTTGATTTCATTTCACAGTTTTGGATCTATTGTGAACCTATTTAGATCTTATTTAATTTCTGATCTGATATTATTTGGTTCATATTTGAAAATACAAGATATTTCAGTCATACTTGTATCTTCTCTCACCAATTCCGATGTGAAAAATCAAGTACCGCAATTTCTCTTCAAAGCTGTTGCTGGGGATTTGGTGTTAGTTTCCTCTTATGAGGTTGCTGATATTTTATTTTGTGAATCATTATATATTTTTGAATATATATCAGAATATGGAGCTCAAGCATTCGCTCTCCATAGTCCCATTGCTTCTCTACCATTGATCACATGCTCATCTCCTCACAGAACTAGTAAAGAGGAAGACATTCTACATCCACCTAAACACTTGCTCCTAACACTTGGGGCTGATTTTACCACTCATGGTTTGTTGTTCATGGATGCAACATATCAGTTTCTTGGGTGTTTCTCACATGTTCTAAATCCTCAATAACCTTTTCTCACTTATCAGTTGACTTCAGTTACTCTACATGGATCCAGTCTTCATCTGGCAGCTGTCTATATTTCTGATTTAGTTGAGCATATCCTTCTTCTTCCAAAAAGGAATATTCCTCTAGAAATAATGATGGATATTTTCTCATGCTAGGCCCCAAGATACCTGTGCACAGAAGAACTAGATTGATTCTAATTCTACCTGCTTAATTAGAAGGGGGGCTTTTTTCCCATGTGGTTTTTTCCCCAACTCCTTATATTGAGCAGTTACTTTACTTTACTTGATGTAATGGGTGGCCTATGGTCTTAGTTACTAGGGCCCACAGATTTTCCAAGTTAGCATTCAAGGGGGGTGTTAGGATTATTAATCCTCCGTTGTCCAATTTGGTCATATGTCTAAATCGAGAGTCATGTCTAAATCGGGAGTCCATCCAGTCTATTTTTAGTCATTAGCACCATTGGGTCCACTTGGCCTAATTGGGGCACATGATCCAGTTACTAAAGTGTGGGGAACACCAATTGAGGTCTACCGCCACTGATTACACTTGCATGCATCAGTTTAGGAGCCTCCTAGATCAATTCCTACAATTTAGGAGCCACTGGGAGTGCTGAGACCAACCTTCATCAGTTGAGTTCAGTTAGTGACTAGTCAAGCTGAGTTAGGAGTCAGTTACATTCAGTTCTAGTCCTCTACATTCAATTAGCGCTAGGTTTGCATGGTTGCATGCAGGAGAGGCACATTTCTCACCTACCACAGTAAGTTAGCCTCAGTCAACACTAAAGTAGACACTTGAGTTGTGATTTAGAACTCCATTGAACTCTGATAATGGTTTAGACAGGTCAGTTAACTATTGAGTCCTCCGACAGTGATTTAGACAAGGTCTTAGTTACCTACAGTCAAGTAGAGTCTAATTAATTTGAATTTACTCATGTGGACTCAAATTGCATGTGGCTATTTAAGCCATTGTACTTCATTGTTATTATTATCTAATTACTCTTTGATTAATGAAAAGCATTCACAGTTGCAAGCCATTTTTTCATTGTTTCATTCTTCAATAACTAAGTAAATTGTGTGATGTATCTTGTGAATTGTTGTTTGTCCACATATATATGTGCTCAATTTAATAAGTTTGGTAACTCCTTAATGGGATATCTTATATTTTTATGACAATTCATTAGCATCTGCAACTCAAATTTGGTATGATGGAAAAAAGGGTAAATTAACTAGCAATTTAGGATGCAATTCCCCCTAGGGTGTGGGCAAAAATGACTCTCCAAATCCTTTGCAACCCTCCCAAATTTTAGAAAATAGTATTGGGACTGTAATTATACTTCATTTACTGTAATTTTTTTTGGTTAATATTTCTGCAACTGAGTATTAAATATTCATATTCGAATGCAGAATTTCAGTGATATTTGCTTAAGGGAAATGACACATAAAAGCTCAACTTCGACCCATAAATGGTGCATATAATAGTTCAGAACAGAGAAATATGAATATATATTATTTAAATAATTTAAATAGCTCACTAACAGCACATAACATTGATCCAAGTCATAATATACATCATATACACAATCTCCATTGAAAGGGAAAATCATCACATGGAAACTAGTCACAATAAAGCTTGGAAATGTGGACATTTACACATGTATTTATTATGATTTAGACTTACAAAGGATATGAGAGACATATTACAGAGCCATGAATCATTCACCCATGCTTTGGAATCAACTGAACTCAATGGGGCACAACCACCATTCACACAAGTACGCCTTCATGGAAAAAACTTGGAAATCTAGAAGTAGAAATTGAGAGAATGGGAGGAGAGATGGTCCACACATAGTAGAAGCCTCCTATATAATAATAAAAAAGCATGATATGAATCTCCCAATGAGAGGTATTAATTTCCTATCCCATGGAAAACTTGGATCATAATCTCACTCTCTCAAAATTTGCTTACTAGCAGTGTAAGTGTGCACTCACCTTGTAATGGACAAGCTAGTGCTCTCCAAATGCCAAAGGAAAAATCACAAAATGATCAAAATCCATTTCCATTCCTCATGACATATTTTTATAACCCTCTCAATTTCATCCAATTTCTAGTTCATTCCCATAGGATTCCTCCACCTCATCCTTGATGTTTAGTAACCTCCATGACACTTGGCCTTCTCCTCAACCCTTCATATTCCACCAATTTTGAATGGTTGCCTCGAACCCAAAAATTAGACCTATTGGTGGATATTTTTAGCCCTGTCATTTCAGATTTGTTATGTCATCAATCAAATCTGAAATCAGGTCTAACTTGTCCTATAATCTTCCATCATTGTTGTCATAAAGCACAGGGAATCTAGCTCCACACGGCACCTAGTTTCTTCCTAGACTCTTCCTCTTCTATGGGGATTTACTCCTAATCACTCATTCAAATCCTTGGGCTCATGATATGTAATTTGATGAATATTCACCTTCAAATAACCTTCCATCACTCAGAATTTCAAATTTTGGATTAATTCATGACATGTGTAAGGAGGAATCTAGCCACCCAAGGCCCCCATGGACCTCCAAATGTCCTTATGAAGAAATGCCACTTTATTTTCTCCATATTTATTATTTGTTTGACCCAAATTAATGTGTAAATGATAAACTAATGTTATCTTGGGTCCCATAGCTCCCTTATTGCAATATTTAATGCCTCCTCCCCCAACCTAGGGAACTAGTAGGTGGGTGAAACATTGTCAACTAGTAGACCTATTGGAATGGGGACATGACAGATAACCTATAAATAGGAAATTAATAAGGTTTTTAATTACTAGCACTATGGACAAGAACTTGGTACAAACACTACATGAATACAGTGATACATGGGTTCATGCTTGTGAGCACTCATCCAACCTAAAGTATACACTTTAATGTCTCTCTTGAGCCACTTTCCCTATGTTAGTTTTTCTTCTCTTCCGATTATGAAGTCCTTTTCATGTGCATCTTGTGCACATAGCTTAAGTATGTTAGGACCTATCCTCCTTTGAAATTTACACAACCACTTATCTTTTGCTCAGGTTTATTCTGAAACTGGTTTTCCCTCTTTGAATTTTGCAAGCATTCTACGAGGTCGTCTGAGGTAGTTTTTAGACCCCAATAAAATAAATAAGTAGAGGGAACAAAAGGTAATTACTCCTATAACAACTAAAGACAACATTTTTAGGAACCCGAAGGAAGGATTCATGGTTCCAGCTAGACTCCTTGTGTGGTCAGAGGATCAATTTCCACATGATACTAATGCAGACCAAACGCCCAAATATTTAAAGGTGGGAAACATTGATAATGTAATGGGTTCAAGCCATGCATCATCTGCTTAGCTCCCTAGAAGATAGAAAACTGATGAGCAGTCGACCCAACTCCAATAATTTGGCATAGATAGAGCCAAAGTTGTAGAAGTAGCAAGAGAAAAGTGCAACATTAGTTGTTGGATCATTCCCAGCAGTAGGGGAAGAGGAAACGACATGAGCACTTGTTTGTCCACACTATATAGAAAAGAAACTCAGCAATTATTGTCTTTCAATTCCCAAGCACAACGGTATTAAATAAAAATTTCATTGGTTGTTGTTTTAGGAAAATGGTTTTGTGACAGTTATAAATAATACACTATATGTGGACCTAAAAAAAGACAATGCTTAGCGATGCAAGCTATTTCAATTCATTAGTATATCACTCATAGATCATTCTCATGTTGGAGCAGTGAATTGAACCCTTCTCCTATACAACTATATGGCAGAATGGATAGATCCCAATTGAATAAATAAAATAATACTCTTGACTTTCACAACTCATATTTTACAAAGTGTCATATACACCATATCTCATTCCAGACTCTCCATCTGTCAATTCATCCAACAATTGGCTCACTATAATTGGAACATGTTGAAAATGTCCTGTCAACAGGGGTTCACTCCAAAGATCTGTCAACACATGTTACAGCTGATTTTACCACGCATGGTGGATCACACCTTTATGGCCTTCCTTGTCCCTCTGTAGACTCTTTAGACCCCATGGACCATTTTTGTACCTTTGATGTTTCCAAGATCATCCCTAAAAACATGCATTATTTTCCATACGTGACTTTTAAACCTATTCTCATGTATGTACGCAGATATGACCCTCAAACCCACGTACATCGGGATGTGTACAAAAGGCCAAATAGTTTTGGAGTTTTCCTTGATGTGGATCCAAGTCGCTTGTCTCTTGGCCTTCCATATGCCTTGAGATCGCTCGGATTTGACCTTCCATTACCCCATTGAAGCACTATATAAGGAACCCTTTGGATACATTGAAGGAGGAGGAATTAAAGAGCAAGAAAACTATAGTCCATTGTTGCCAAAGCTTATACTTGAGTCTGCATCCCTTTGTCCCTTGGAGAACTTCGTGTTCTTCCCAAGCTTGCCTTTGCTTGTGAGCTTTCTATTGAGAGATGGAGGCTTTAAGTGGTGGAGGCCCAGGTGGAGGACTCTATTTCTCTGATTCGCATATGTGCCGATAGAGGTTGTCACTATTGTAATCTATGTTTTATATTAAGAGAAATATCTTTTCCTGTCCAATAATGTGTATTTAAATGAGTATTGAATCCATGGATGCTTTTAAATGCTTATATGTTATTGATTATATATGCTAGAATAGGTCTTACACCATCATATAGAATGCTTGTCTTGTTTGCTGAATGTTGAGAGAGCAAATTGCTAATACAAGCGAGAGTGGAAAAGCTCAACAGGGATCTACATCAAACGTCCAGAATAAGGTATGTTTCAAGATCCTTTAGTGTTAGATATTTTGTTTCTCTTACATATGGGAAAGGATTGATTTCTGCAGTTACTCTGTCTGTTGTGGTACCCCAAGCCATTGGAAGTTTTCGTCGTAACAAAATTGGTGACCATACTAGGGAGTTCCTAGTCGTTTCCTTTCAAGGTTTTATCAGCATTCAATGTTCTTGAATTGCTCTTATTTCTCTGTTTCTGAGTCGGGTCTAGGGGCATGTTTACCTGGTAGTGTCTGATAGGAGTAAAGTTTGTCTCAACTTGTCTGTTTACCTTCTTTTTTATCTCTTTTTCTTCCTGTATGCGATTTTTGTCTTCACAGTCGCATGTACAAGGGGTTTTTGTTGGGATACCCACGTATATACGCGGGTTTTCTGCACACAGTTGTGTATGCCCTGAGTTTTGCCTTTTTGAGGAAAATTAAGTGTTGCTGGGTGAGTGTGGATGATTGTTGAGTCTTCTTGGATGCTACTAGAGTCTATATACACCTCTATTTCTAACCAGAAACACTTTTTTAGTTTGAATTTTTTGAAAATGTTCTTTCCATTTCATTTTCTAGTTTTTGTTTTGGGATTAGTGCATTAGGTCTCTTTTACCTTAGTGCTTTGCTTGGGTGTTGTCTGATAGTGCTTGTAGAGTCTGGGGGTGGTAGAGTCATTCTTTTGCTTTATTATCTCATTTTAATTCAAAAAATACAAAAATATTTGCTTTTTGCATCATTATGCATTTTTGCATTTTGCATTTTGCATGGTACTTGCATTAGGTTTGAGAAGTACTAGTCAAGCTTTCATATAGGAACGATTGCATCTTCATTTGAAGGAAAATTGTGCACTTCACGTAGTAGCATACCCTGTTTTTCATTAGACACGGTGCATTTGCATTGATTGTTAGGTGTGCATTTTACTTCTTGTTGTGTCATAACATCATTAGTTGTATGATCATTTACCCTTTTTAAGTAATAAGCCAATTAAAATCAACGCATAATAAAATGAATTACACTCTTTTCTTTTATAGGGTGCACCAACAAGATTAGGTTTTAGGGTATTGGAATAGTTCATTGTGAGTAAATTCTCCAAGACCACTAAACGAAACATTTGTGTGTCTATCCAGGTGAGAGTGTGAAATTCCATTATATAATTAGTGTTTCTCAAGATCCTCCTCTTACAAGGGAGTTAAGCATGAGGTAGTGTGAGAGGTTATTGATTGGGATGACCCCTAGTCATAACTAAGTAGCACCGGAGATATTTCCAGGATTGTATTCGTATCTTGGGGCTCTTTAGAGAGTTTTGGGCTTTTCTACCCTACCCATACACCCAATCCCACCTGCGACTATCCGCCTGAGCATTTATTATATTGAGGTGACCTTAGTTGCCTTACCTAGGTTATCGAGGGGGTACTTTGCAAAGGTTATTCTGCAAGTGTCCTGGCCAGGTAGGGGTCGAACAGCACAGTCGCTATATGCATTGAAGCTGAGGGCCACTATAATTGGTTATGAACCTCCACTTGTTGTGTATGGAGTCTCAAGCCTCTCCTAGGAGAGACATACCTGCTTCATTCAGGAGCTCACATATCCTACCATTGCTTGCTTGTGATTTGGCTTTACATTATATAGGTGTATGCTCTGTGCATGCTAGTTTGCCTAGGGTTTAAGTAATTAGATAGAGTCTTTTTCATTTTTTGAGTCATTATGGATTCGAGTGTGGCACTTTGTCATTCTCGTCATTTAGCAGGACTTCCGCCTTCCACGTCTCCTCCTCCTTTGGGAGAGAGAAATAGACAGTCCGGGTGGACTACTTCTCACATTGATTCACACACGATGGGAGATCACGAGGATGAGATTCCTGAGATGTCTTCTCCACCTCACAAGGTTGGGGATGTAGATTCTACTCATGTATATGATCCTTCACCATATATACCTTCATATTCTGGTTATGATCCCTCATTCATAGGTCACCGGTATTGGTTTCCAGGTGACGAGACTCATCATGAACCCACAAGCACTAGTTATATTCGTTATGGCGTACCTGATATCCCTACACATGATTCGACACATCATGCCGAGTCAGAGAATGAACCTAGCACTACACCTGGGGGCACTCCTATTCCTTTCCATGCGGATAGATTTGGGAGCACTAGTCACATTGCACCTTCCATCCCGGTGGTGGAAGCTACCTCACATGTCCATCCTAGACCTAGTGTTAGTAGTCATATACGGATACCAGAACCGAGACGAGTGACCATAGGGAACACTTATTACATCCCTTCACATGTCCCTTCATCCTCAAATCCTACTCCTTTGAATGCATTCTTGACAACCCTTCCTCCCCCTCATTCATGTGGTCCTTCAGGCCGGAATGTTGCTACTAGTCATGTTCATACTGCCACTGCTCGCACGGTAGTATCTCATAGTCAAGTACCTCCTATTGTCTCAGGAAGTCATATTCCTATTTCTAGATCGTATCACAGTCCATCACAAGGAGTTCCCCATATCCCTAACTATGGAACTTCTCATGGGACATCCCATGGGACACCTTATGGAGCTTCTCATGGACAACCTTATGGACCGCAGTATGGTAAAAAATATCATCCCTATGGGTACGGGTATCAACAACTCGCTTACTCCTCTAATTATGGCTTTGTAGCACCGCCTAGTTAAGCTACACCACATCATATTGCTTCCATGCAGCCCTACACGGGTCAAATGGTAGAAGAATATTATGGCCATGGCCATGGTATTTACAGTAATCAGCCTTATATGAACCAAAATTATCAAGGAGTGTGGCATAGACCGGCTCAACCTAGGCTCCTTTTCCTCACAACACTAAACTTACCTAACTTATCGAGACTCATGAATGATCCAGTATCTCATGACCCGGCTTGGTCGGCTGTCCCCACCAAGCTTCCCTTGGACATTCCCAAGTTCAAGGGAAAAGTAGGAGAAGATCCTAGTGAACATGTCACTACTTTTCACCTTTGGTGCTCTTCCAATTCATTACATGATGACTCAATACGTTTAAGGTTATTTCAGCACACCCTCAACGGGCCTATAGTGAAATGGTACATAAAGTTACCGAAGGGGGCATTCATTTTGTTCGATGACCTTGCTATGACTTTCCTCAATCACTTCTAGCTACCTATGCGTTACAATGTTGGTACAGAACTCTTTTCAACATTTCAACAAGATAAATCCACCCATATCTCGGACCATATCCAAGAGAAACGTAGATGGAAGAGGTTGATAAAGCCTTCATACCACCGAAATTTCTCCTTGAATGGTTCCTCAAATCGTTGTTACCATACATCGTGAAGGATGTTTCTACATCCAGAGTTTAGAATGAGGAACAAGCGATCTTTAGGGCACAGGAGTTGGATTTGATTTATGCTCAATCTAGACTTCTGTATGAGATCATACCTAATGCTCCGCATTCTAGTTTCGATCCCAAGATCAAGCCTGGACCACATGTCGATGGCATTGTGGCTTGTACAAGTGCCAAACCTGTGGATTTGGTTGTGAAACAAGTGAACTAATTGTCTATTAATCAATCTGCATCGGGATAAGACATGGCTTCGTCTCAACCCACGTAAACGGCGAGTGTACTTCCCATGTAATCATTGGACCAGAAGGGCAACCAACAGCTCGGAAGGAATAAGAAAAAGGGTAAAAACAATCATAAGGGTGGGAATAAGAATTAAAATGCCAATTTTAATGACAAGAATGCCCACAATGCTAGGGGGGACAAGCAGTCTAAACATAAGGTTAAGTTTCCTTGCAAATTGTGTAAGGATGACCACCTCACTCACTTATGCCCTCGTATGGAAGATGCTTCGAGGTTCAAAGCACAGGGCCCAGCTGTGCTGACCAATCCTTTACCCCATAATCAAAATATGAAATTGAGGACCAATGATCCTCATTGTGTGTCAGGTGGAGATCAAAATCTGTCGAAAGCCAATACTGGTCATGGTTGCATCAACATGGTACGTGCTACTAAGATTGTGACTCATGCGAAATACTATGGTTCGTCAAAATTGGACCTTGAAAAGAACTCGCTCCACCTGAGATACCTTTGCGTATTGAAAACCCTATGGATAGACTTGATATTGCACCTCACATTCCTAAGGGATTCCTAAAGCGTTCAAGGCACAATCCTAATGCCCGAGCCACCCAGAACTATTCCGTTGTCGAGGATTTGGGCCAAAATCCTTGTGCGATGTTTGTGCTTGAAGTACTTCAGAGTTGTCCTTCACAAAGCAAATCTTTGCTTTCTGCTCTTGGGGTTAATGATGATAGCTCTTCTTCCATTATTGAATTTGAAACCATGGGACTACAGCCTTGCTTTCCTTACTACATGTCTCTCTTGATTCATGTAGAATGTCTTAACATGACCATCAAATGCACTATGATTGACGAAGGTGCTACTGCTTCTGTGATGTCTTTGTCATGCTGGAAGGGTTTGGGTTCTCTTGAGTTGTCTCAATTCACTAACATGTTGACTGCCTTTGATGGTAGATTGTTTCAGCCGCACGGGATTCTTCCTTCTCTTAAATTTTGATTGGGAGGGAATACCATCACGATCAAGGTCGAGGTGGTCGATGTGCCCCTTGATTACAATCTCTTACTGGGCCAGAATCAGATGTATAGTATGCAAGCCATAGCCTCTTCTCTATTTCAAGTTGTATGCTTTCCATTTAATGGGAAGATTGTTACGATTTATCAGACATCATTCAAAAATCCGAGTGTTAATGCATCATCGAGAGCTTCTATCCCAATTATCGACCATTCTCAGCCGGCAACTAGGAGTGTGGGTGTAGATATGTATCCATCCCTTATAGGGACCTTTAGTTGTCCTGCGCCCATTCTTATGATCGGATCTAGTTTCGATGGGGCTTCATCTTCATTGAATTCGGTGTCTTTTCGCACTACCCATATGGAAGATCCTTGGATTCTTCCTTCACCGAGTCTTTCGAATGGACCTGTCGAAAAAGATGTGTCATTGCTTGTAGCAATGATAGCATATCAAGCAAATCTTGATTGTGTTGTAGAGCCTAGTCCTTCCTCTTCATGGATAGAAGAGGAGGACCCGTATGTGTTTCCTGCATGGGCAGTTGAGTCCTCTCATGCACATAATTTCCTTGATGATGTTTTTCCATCATATGAATCCATTATTGAGGCCATGTCTGGGGTTGAGCCACCTTGGGAAGAGTTACATCATGGATCCTATTTTCTTCCCAAGCTTGATCGCTTGGAGCGTGAGGACTTTAGGGAGATTCTTAGCGAGAAGATTGGTAGTCCCGTGGTTCCATTAAGCTCTCCTAGTTAGATGACTAATGGGAACATGGCAAATATATCACCTACTATATGGTTTTGGTTCAGGAGGATGAGGAGCTCCATGAGCATGTCATATATTATTTGAGTCGGAACCTTATAGATGTGGAAATCTGTTATTCTCATGTGGAGAAGCTTGCTTTAGCCACCATTCATGCGGTCCATAGATTGAGACATTTCATTCTCCTTCGCCAGACCTTGGTGGTAGCTCATGTCAATCCATTTTAGTTCATCCTCACTAGAAGGATGATCGAGGGAAAGTATAATAAGTGGATTGTTATTTTGCAAGAATTCGATCTCGAGTTTGCTTCAGCGAAATCAAAGAAATAATTAATTTTTGCGGAGCTCATTTCTGGTTTTCCAAGTGTGGAGGAGGAGGAGGTTTATGAGGATACGTTTTTCGATGAGCATATTTTCCTTATATCAACTTTAAATCCATGGTATAGGGATATCATTATATATTTGCAAACGTTGAAAGTCCCTACTCACCTTTCACAGGATGAGCGACGACGATTATGTCACGTATCTAAGAACTACCTTATAGTGGATAACACTTTGTACCACCATGGGGTAGATTCCATTTTACGTCATTGTTTAACCTATGATGAGGCTGAGGTTGTGCTGAATGATTACCACAGAGGGGCGTGTGGTGGTCATTTATCTGGGCTTTCTAAAGCCCAAAAAATCTTTAGAGCGGGATATTTTTGGTCGTTGATCTTCAAAGATTGTGTCAATGCGGTCAAGAAGTGTCACCCTTGCTAGGTGTTTGCACGCAATATGCACTCACATCCTACCCCATTACAACTGATTATCACCACTAGTCCCTTCAACAAGTGGGGGCTTGACTTTATGTATTGCCACCCAGCTTCGGTTGGGGGGCATCATCACATTAAAGTGGTTGTTGATTATTTCATGAAATGGGTTGAGGCTATGCCCACAGTTAAATCCAACGGTGAGACAGCCGAGCATTTTGTGTTCAACCAAATAATTACTTGGTTTGGCATTCCAAAAGATCTTGTCACTAACCATGGTAGGCATTTTCAGAATAGAATGATGGAAGAGTTGGCTTCAATGTTAGGGTATAAGCAAGAGCACTCATCTTCTTATAACCCTCAAGTGAATGGACAGGTTGAAGCAGTGAACAAATCACTTAAGTCCATTCTCCAACAAGCCATCGCACAAAGCAAGACGAATTGGCATATCATGTTATATCCTGCTTTGTGGGCCTATAGGACCATGGTTAAGACTACCACCAGTTTCTCTCCATATCAGCTCGTACATGGGGTGGAGTCTGTCTTGCCGGTTGAATGTGAAATCCCTTCATTGAAGCTAGCTATAGAGCTTTTACTAGACACTTCCGCATTGGAGGAACATTTGGTCCACTTAGAGCAGCTTGATTAGCAGCGTCGAGATGCCTTAATGCCTCTTGAAGTAAATAAGCGTCGCATTAAGGCCCAGTATGATAAGTCTGTCTATCTGAGGAGGTTTAGTGAAGGTGATTTGGTCCTTTTATGGGATCAAGCTAAAGAACCCTTGGGGGCAAGGAAGTTTAATCCCATGTGGCATGGTCCTTACGTAGTCAAATGTGTGTTAGAGAAGGGCGCCTATGAGCTGGTGGACTATGAAGGGACAGCCTTGGCGGAGCCTAGAAATGGGCTCTATCTTAAAAAATATTATGCATGATCTTCAGCCAAGGCTGATTATTGTATATTATTGTACATCTTTTTGCATAGTTAGGTTTTCTTATGGTGATCGGGTTTGTTGATAAGCTTCTGTTTCTTATGGAAGATGTCGATGGAGTATTCCATTTACATAGGATTCGCTGTTGGTGCTAGCTGCCACACTCAAAACTTAGATTCTACTCCTTGGGTGATCTATACTCCTATGGGTCAGGTACTGTCTTCAGGAGGCGTATGTTAACAGCCTTCTTCGAACAATGTTGTTGAATATAGTGCCTTTATCGAGTTATTGCGGGATGTCATTTCACATGATGTTCTCTCTCTTAAGGTACATCTTGATTCGTAGTTAGTGGTTTCACAGCTTAATGGCTTCTATCGTATTAGGGATCCGACATTATTACGAAGGTTCCTAGGTGTGAGATTGCTAGAATGGAAATTTGAGAAAATAACATACATACATGTTTTAGGAATTTTTAATCAAGTTGCTGATTCATATGCTAACTATGTGTTAGATTGCCATTTATTTCATAGACCATAAACATATCACAAACATACATTTTTACACACATGTAAATAAATAAAATCGATCATCATAAAAGTTTTTCATTAAACATCCAAAATGTGACGTCATAATACATAAGTGTCATAGTCTGGATCCCACCTCTATTCTCGTGTATGTTATATGTTGCATTATCTTGGAATTATTCTTGTTGTATGTTGTGGTGATTGCAGCCACTACCTTGTTTACTTGTTCATTAGAGAGTCTCACAGTACTTCTCCCTTCGCCCTATTCGAACCAGCGCTTCATCCACTCCTCTTCCTATTGTTTTTCCAAGTCTAAATCTGTGAAAGTTTTAGATGATTCCTCTTGCGATTCCTCTTACGTCTCCTTTGACTTATCCTGCTCGATCGAGATCTCTGGTGGAGTTCCATTTTCTATACATAACATGTCCTCTTCACTAACCAGAACTTTCCACTCTGGTGGCCATTCTTCGATGATGGCATCTAGCTCTGCATCAGTTGACTTGAATTGAGTCATGATCCACTGGTTCTCTGCATCGTGTCACACCTGAATATGGATGGCAAGCGATCCTATTGCTAATCGAGAAATCCTCTTTTACTTCTTTGCAGCCTTGTCTGTGAATCATGGCATCTTTATTGTTGCATTACACAGTGCGTCCAAGTATAAGTAAAGCTAGATGTTGTTGTCAATTTTCCTTTCCTTGTTATTACGCGCCCATAGTTTCTTGTATTGTGCTCCTCTGCAGATGTTGACAGCATCAACCTCCATTCCCTAATAGTGTTTTGGTTCCATCCAACCAACCAATGCGATTAGTATCTGTAACTAGGAATAAGTAAATGGTTTTACCTCCTCTTGTGTCAATACAGCGTCCTCCATCAGTTTGTTCAGCAAGAATAGAGACCAGTTCATCTGTACACCAGTTTTACACTTCTCTGCACACGTGATAACCCTGGTGTGCACTGATTTGGCATGTTCTTTCGCACTACCTTCACTTCCAACAACTTTTCTCTAATTTTTCATGCCTGGTCATTGATGGTATTAATGACGTATGCTCATTTGTCCTTTACGATGCCATACTTCTTCTTCAGTATGGCCACTAGTTTCTTGTCTCTTTCCTTCCCTCTAAAGTATAGGGATGGATCAACCCTTGCCTTGGGAAAGGCAGTGATTTGTGATATCAAATCAACCTTGATTCAGACCTTTGTCCCCAACCACAGATACCCACCATGGCAACATGCTAGTAGGTTCTTCATGCATGCATTTACCTCTATGAATTACCCAAAGTGTGGCATGTGCATCACTGACAGCAGCCCAGACTGCTGCAATACCGATGCCCACTGTGTCAATTCTATGGTGATCAAGCCCTTGTCACCGTGTGTTCTCTGCTCGTATGTATCCCTTATGTATTTCGGGTATGCCAAAATGTCATGGTTGTTTTACTGGAGTTTCTGCAACTTCAGCACAATATCCATCATCACATGGACTCCCCTGGGTGTCGTCAGCATCTTGACCCTATATTTTGTATTCTTACTTATGAGTATCATCGGTGCACCTTCCTTCCTTGGTGGTACATACCTAGGGATGTTGTTGAAGTTGGGCCTTTCTGCATTGTATACTCCTCCATTGTCATTGACAATGCGAATCTTTTGCTTCTGATGCACCTGCCCTTGTCAAGCTCCTAGTTATCTTAATCCTTCGGTCTGGGGTGATGGGATGATTTGCACTCCTTTTCTTTCTAGTTGGTCGCACTTTTCTAGACTAAATCTATGGCTACTCTTATACGATATACACTCTTGCTAGTGGTGATCCTTGCGTACTGGTGCTTGAGATGAATTATGAGATGGTTTCTATGCTCCTTTCTTCTTCCTCACTCTTCTCTTTACTCTTATGCTAATTATCTTCTCTAGCTCTTCTTCTCCATTGGCACAATGAATCGAACCGTGCCCTTTGGTTCACTTTATAGCCTTCGATCCTCATGTGCGAGTGATTTGGAGAATAATTTCCAAATCCATCAAAGATTGACCAAATCCCATGTTGATTTTGCAAATCTAACAGCCTCATCCATACATAAATGTGCGTCTTTCCCACTCGCATCGTCCCCCACTTGGTTTAATTTCTGCACTGATTGTCTGATTTAACCATTCCACACCTCATCCGTCGTTGTCAAGCTTCAAAATTTGTTGTGATTCCCATTTTCTTATCCCCCTATCATCTGTCAATGAGATTCCCTTCTGAACTTTGCCTTTTTTCTTATTTTCTTTGTTTTCCTTTTTTTTCTTTTTTTTCGCAGCAATCGTCAGTGGTTCCACTGATGGCTATCTCGATAGGGATTTAGTCTACTTTCATTCACTAGTTTTGGTAACATTTATTCCTCTAACTACTGCAATTGTACCGCACCACCATCGGTAATGAAGTGAATAACATAGGGACCTAACCAATGCATTTGCAGCTTACCTGTGTGCTTTGCAAACTTGTTGGCATAGAGGAGAACCATGTCTCCTTGCTGGAAGTGTTTTTCCTTTACATGGAAATCTTTCCATGCCTTTTTTTTATCCTTCTCTACTTGCTAATGAAAACCTGTGATGAACCGATCCTCTTCCATTTGTGACAGCTGTGCCAATCTCTCCTCAACTGCTCCTTCATCTTTCATGCCGGTTGTGGAGGCTATGCGTAGACTCGAAACAATATATTCCATCGTAATCACCTCTTCTTTCCCATAAACTAACTTGAATGGTGTTTGTATCGTCAATATTTTACATGTTGTTATGTAATCCCATAATATTGTAGGGATTTGCATATCCCAATCATCGTGATTTGCATTGCATACCTTCGTTAGTGCATTTTCCAGTATCTTGTTGAACACCTCGATTGCATCATTCGCTTGTGGGTGATATGGAGTACTTTTCTTGTGCTAAATCTGAAATTCCTCATTCATTGTTTTAATCTTCTGATTGACAAAGTGAGCTCCTTGTTCACTTATCAATATCTTGGGACATTAAAATCTAGTGACCACATTGTCGAACAAGAACCTCATTGTTGTCGCAGCTGTACAATCCTTCATCGGAGCTACCTCGGGCCATCTTGTCAAGTAGCCTGTTGTTGTAATGATATATTGCAGACCTGTTCTCTTCCCTAGAGGATTGATGGGTCCTACAAAATCCATGGGCCATTTATCGAATGGTTGTAGCATTATCTGAGGTACTAATGGCATCTCATTTCTTTGCGATGGTTTCCCCGTTGGTTGACATACATAGTAGCTTTTAGCGTAGTCTGCAGAATCACCATGCATTATCAGCCACCATAAGCCAGCTCAGAGTATCTTCCTAGTCGTTGTGTGACCTCCATAGTTTCCTCCTAAAATATCGTTGTGTGCCTCTTCCAATACTCTTTCTTGCTACTGCGGTAGAACGTATCGACGCAGAATTTCATCGGGCCCTATCTTGTATAGTTGTCTTGCGATTAGTTGGAAGTCCGCAACTCTGACACCTAGTTGCTTATTTCAGACTCATTGTGAACTCCTTCGAGGTTGTGCATGTCGTAAACAATTGAATGATTTGTTCATAATGGTCATCCACCATGCTAAATTTAAACAACTATGCATCAAGAAACCCATCCTCGATGCTATTCAGTTCTTTTCCTGACTCTATCCTTGATAGATGGTCATTTTATGCATTCAAATTTCCTAGTTTCACAATGATATCGAAATAAAACTCTTGAAGTAGTATCAACCATCGATGGATATTAACCCCTAGCACAGTCTTGTTGACCAAGTACTTCAATACTGAGTGATCCGTAAACATTTTAAAGTGTCCTCCTAACAAGTAGTGGCGGAACTTTTGTAATGCATACACCATTGCCAATCCTTCTCTTTCTATTGTTTCGTAGTTCCTCTCTATCGTAGATATCTTGTGACTTGCAAATGCAATTAGGTGGTTGATTTCTCCTTCCCCTAGTTGAGCCAAGATTACCCCTAATGTGACTGTTGAAGCATCGACATGAAAATGAAACTTCTTCATCCAATTTGGCAAAACTAATATTGGTGTTGCAACCATATTCTGTTTTAAGGTATCAATGCTTCTTTGTAACTCATCAGTCCATTCAAATGTTGCATCTTTCTTCAATAGCTTCTCCATCGATGCAGTGACCGTTGTGTGTCCTCTTATGAGCTTGCGGTAGTACCTTGTGTGACCTGTATGACCCAATGTCGTTCTCAGTGGTTTTAATATTGTAGGTGTCTGTAAGTCGATGATGATCGCGATCTTAGCATGTTTGACCAACATGTCATCCTTTCATACAATGTTCCCCAATAGAATCCCAAATGGAGCGCAGAATACACACTTCTTCAGATTTAATGAAATCTGATGTTGTTGTCAAATTTCAAGCATTAGTCGGAGATTCGTTGCGTGGTATTTTACCATACCATAAACGCTCCAATCGTCCATGTAGACTGCCATGAATTTGTGCAATAATTCCTTGAATGCAGTGACAACTAGCCTTGAAAATACCGCAGCCGCATTCTTGAGACCAAACGGCATCACTGTGTATTGAAAGCATCCCCATTTTGTTATGAAAGTGGTTATCTGCCTATCTTCCTTTGCAATCCTTATTTGGTGATAACCTGAAAAGTAGTATGTAAATGAATAAATTACATGTCCTCCAACTCCTTCTAGTACTTTGTTAGTAAATGGTGTCGAAAATGGATCATGGAGACTTGCGTCATTTAGCTTCCTTAGATCGACATAGATCCTAACTTCATTGGGATTTTTGTCCTGAACGACCATCAGAATAATCCATTCAAACTCTTTGACTGGTTCAAAAATGACAAATCCCATCATCTATTCTAGTTCTGCTTTGATGTGTTATTTTTATATTGGATTCAATCTATATATGCACTGCTTGACTAGTTTCACATTAGGTTTAAGTGGAATCTTCATTTCGCCCAACTAGCCTAAAATACCTTTTATCTCAAAAATATTGGTTGGGAATAGGTCTTGAAACTCTTGTAGAAGACATGTGATTTTCCATGTCTCCAACTTGTCCCAGTAATATCCAACACTAGAAAACTTCAAGTCCTTTGTGTCCCAATATTAACCTTTTTCAGCTTCAGTGGTTGCTTGAATCTGTCCACTGACACTTTTGGTGCTACGATGTCCTAACTTCCCTCCGATTATGGAATGTCGATAGTTCTCGGATCATCTTTGTTGTTAGGTTATCCTGGCATGTTGTAACATGTCATCATCATTTGTGATGTCATCGTCCCCTATGGGTCCATTGGTAACTCACTCATAACTATTTCCAACACTTTCTTGCAGATGTCTTGCAGTGCGCTATGGATGAAAGGATTGTCATTCGCAAAGTTGAAAGTGTGGTTGAAACTAACAATTAGTTCTTCCCATGCTGTAGTTTCCCTTTGCATTTCTACAAAACATACCACCTCTGTGGTATTTCATCCAATGTATGGACGAACGCATGGACCCATTCTTTCTTAGGCCTTCGTGCCCATGCGGTTTGAGTGCTACCAGATGATCATTGGGATCATTCCTTCCATCATATTTCTTCCCTTGGAATCATCATCTTCTCTGAATCAAACCTCCATCTTTCACCGACATACCTACCAGTCTCCCATCGAGTCCTTGTGTGTAGCCCACAATCTTGTTGGAGTGGCCTTCAGTGCTTCTTCCAACGCCAACAAGAGCTGAGGATCTGATACTTTGTCTTTGAATTATTTAATAAAAACTTCCAAGTTAGGTAGTCATTCATACATTGGTAAGTCGATGAATTTTGTCGCTATGCAACTGGTTCTCCCAGTTCTATAGCGCATCATCATAATCTGATGATGCAGAGCTAGTACTTCGCCAACCTAGCTCTCTCTCTGCAGTGGGATTGATATAGTTTTCAAAGATATTGTAGGAATCATCCCATCCTCGTGCAACTTCATCTTTGATTGGTTCAACATATCTTTGTCCTTCCTGGGGATCTAGTGGGGCAATGATTCATATGTCGTGATTCTCAAAGGTCATTACCCTTTTCTTGAAGTTGATAACCGCCAAGTTTTCATTTTCCCAACCGATTCATAATAATGCAGGGTATGAGCTGACCTCATCGACTATCTTAATAACATCAAAATAGTTGTATGTATTCATTCCTACCACTTTGACAGGTAGACATGGTACTCTACCAATTGGAAACACCCTGGCCTGATTTTCCAATCGCAATTGTACTGGGGACCAGACCAACTGGGATTTCCCCATCATGTCCCATGTTTACTTTGTTAGGATATTTAAGTCTGATCCTAGATCCAAAATGACTGAATCCACATCATAATCACCGATTTGGACGTTCATTCTCATTTCCCATCATGTTTTCTTCTTGTGTAATGAATTTACTAGGTGGTCTTATCGCCCTTCCTCCTATCAATACAAAAATATTGATATTTTTGCTAAAGCGTCTGGATATTTTCCTAACGTTAGACAGCTTCCTAGAAAAAAATTTAAAGGACTAACCTTTCTTGATGATCTTGGTAATTTTGTCGAATCGAAGACTGGTGGAATTTCATATACATGTAACTTACTTGTGTTCATGTTCAACATTTATGTCGTGTCAAGGAAGGTTTCATTCTCCTTGTTGACATCAAATTACACCCTCTTTCGAGTCATTGGATGGATATTTATTAGTGGTTTGTCGGCTCCTGTCATAGCTCCTCCTCGGGTTACTACTTCGACATTTGCTTGTTGAGTTCTCGGTTCCGCTGAGATATTCCCTACATCTAGTCCTGGACCTTGGTTCTAAGTTGCATTTTGATTCTGCTTTGGTTGTGGTGCATTCTTTACTTGCCATTTCGTGATCAATTGTGGGCATTCCTCAATGGTATGGTCTGTGATGCTACAATAAGTACATTGAGACTGTAGATTTGGACAGTCCCTCTGATAATGTCCCGATACTCCACAATTATAGCACGGTATTGATCCGCGGCCTTGTCCCATATCTCCTCCATGACTAAAGCCTCCATTGCGACCTCTGTGGAATCCTCCCTACTGCTGGTATGGTTGTTGGTTAAACTGTTGTTATTGATTAGGCTAAGGCTGAGTATATTACAGTTATGGCTGGTTATATTGTGGTGGAGGATACCATGGCTGGTTATACTACGATTGCGGAAGGTTATAGTGTGGTTGCGACTTATTATACTGTGGCTACGGTTTTGGTCTTTCTGTTATTCATTTCTCCTCTCCCTTCATAAAATATGTATCCATGGTTCTGTCTTGGAGAAAATCATATGCCTTGCAATCCTTTTCTTCATGTCAAACTGATCGACAAAAATTACATAAAAGGTTTGTTGGTTTCGATACAACCTTCTGAAGGTATACGCACTCCTCAAGCCGATGTCCTCTAGTCTGATAATCCCAGCACCATGGAAATCCTCCTTGACCTAATGGATTCGAGGCTCCAGCCTGCAAGTATCCGTGAAAGTCCGGGAATTGATCCTTATGATGTCCCTCTGATCAGCATCGGCTGCACCATACCTCTTATTGGACTTATTTTCCCTTCTTAATATCTTGCAACTGAATAGTGAGGTTCGTCAATTGCAACTAGATATGGCTCATGCCAATCCCTGTTTCGGTAACTAGTGAAGCTTCTAGTTTCATCACGATTTCCATAGCTTATCCCTAAGATGCGATCTTTTGTTGCATCAGTGGCATACGGATGTGTGGTACCAAAGTTGCGATAAACCATCGCTCATTCCAAATTTGACCTTAGCCATCAGATTTTTGAACCGCTAATCAAAACCCCACACCGATTCATTAGGGTACTGCTTTATTTATTTCAACTCAATAATATATTGCAACTCAGATTTTGGATTCTTAAACTCTTTGATCAGTCCAGCCCTAATTTGTCCCAGGTCATTTTGGGCATGTCCCATCAGTACTTGTACAAATTTCATGTACCAATCCAATGTGCAGCCTCGCAAGGTCGATGCCAATTGTCCTTTCTTTATATCTTCATCTTGTACTTGTTTTACTATCCATATTGATTCGCATAAGAACCAATATTGTTTGGGATCCTCGGTCCCATTACCTTGGAACAGGGGTAGTTTCACATCATCACTTGCCATTCTGGGTATTTTCCCAATGTTCGTTGATCCACTACTATTACAGTTGTGTTGACATGCAGGACAACCCTGTGAAGAACTCATGTTTCTTCCTCCTAAGTTTCTTGTAGTGTGCGGATTCATAGGTATGTTGTAGCTTTGGGTCGATCCTTCTTCTAGTTTGAGTGTAGCCTGGTCCTCTCCTTCGTTGTTGTAGGGTCTCTTAGTCCCTTGTGGTCCCTTCTCGGAATTTTTTTCTCCGATCACACCAGGACTCTCCTTGGTCCTCCTCTTTTCTTGTCGGAACCTTACCCCACTTCACAGGAGACCACACTCTTCCATTGCTTCCATCACAGTCTCATGGTAACTTCCATCCATCTACCCCATATCATTCCATCCAAAACCTTACCTTCACAGTACCCACAGCCTCCGCACACCGAGTCTTTACTTGTCAAAATTCATATTTAATATTCCTTTTTTCGAATATGAGCATCGTAATCCACATTTGTAATGAGAATAGAAATATCCCCCTTGGTGCCTTAAAGAATTATGTTATTGCGTCGTTGTAGGATTTGATTATGTCAACAGTAAATTCCATAATGTACCCTTCCAAAATATTGTCTATCCACACATCGAAATCTCTTGAAGTTTTGTTGTTCACCCTTCACAACTGTTGAATTAGTTATGGGGTCCACCGATTAGGTTCACCTCCTTGGAAATTTTTCTTCTAGAAAGTAAGTTTTGTCAACCACTCGTACAGTATTATCGAAAACACAAGGAAGAATATCTCATGAATATCAAAATAGATATATCTTCCCAACCAATCTTCTGTTGTCAATCTAGGGTTCTGATTTTATTCTTTCGCAGACTCTCGAGCATTCTGATCAAGCCAATCCTAGATCTCTGGTTTTGTTGGATGCCACAACATGTCCTCTTTGTCTTTGCACTATGGTCTTGACAACAGAACCATTTGTTGACACTATCCTATCAATAGGGGTTTACTCAACAGATCTGTCGACACCCATCGACGTAAGCTCCCTAAACATCGGCCCAGACAGGTTTTACCCTATCCGGTAACACCTGCAAAGCAGGTCCAGTCTCACTCGAGACATCTAAGGGAGGGCTACAGGAACCAAATTTCAGTAGATGGGAGAGGACTTTGACCCTACTGGTTATTCTATCTCAACATTGACCAGAAATCCATGGTTTAACTCATATCACTACTCATATCAACTTATTCACAATTACTCAGAATTAGATCGACAAAGACACATCATCATCATCATTCAGATTTGTATTCATAAAGACATCGACATATAGAAAACTGATAGATCCTGCAAGTCTTTGCATCATTCAAACTTAATCAACAAAACATAGAGGTGGAATCATTAAAGACTTCGCATCATTAACCATGTCATACAGAAATGCAAACAAGAGACAAAATCATCTCGCCAACAAAATCTTCATATTATCAATCCCAGAGATACATCACAAAAAGACAAAACATATCTTGGTCGATTAGCCTTATACCAGAAAATACATTTGTTCCTCCAAACTAGATCTGTAGAGAAGAATGGATTTCAAAAGCTAATGATTATTCGATATCTAATGACTTTACTCATAACTCTACTTATAGGCTTACTAAGTCGTTACAAAATGGTCCACTTGACCAATCTTCTAACTAATTTAACCAAAACTTCCTAACTTGTCGGTTTCTCCTTTCGTGCGATCAACTCTTCCTTATGTTGGTGTCCTTCTTGTCGATGGCAGAAGCGCGCTTTGTGTCTTCCAACCCCTTTCCAACAAAACATAGCTCTAGGGATAACATGGTTGGCTTCTGCCATTGGACAACAACTTAATATTGCATTGGTTTGGGAATAATCCTAAAGGACACCAATGATGCCCAACACCTGGAGACAAATCAAAGATTACTCGATATGAAAAGGAATAAACGAAGACCTGCAGCAACATGACCAAGTTCCCTACCTGTTAACAACAGAACATCTCTTGGACCAAACCCATTATTTTCTAGACACTAACAACCTAGATCACAAACCTGAAGAACATGATTGTCGGAAACAATGAGAATTAGCAATCCTTTCTCTATTTGGTAATGCATATTTGATTTGGAGCCTCCAAGTAGACTATTAAAAATTTGTACAGTAAGAGGAGATAACGTTGCAACTAAAACTGATGATGACACCTCATTTATAGATAGTGGCAAGTCATCAAGCAATGAACTGAACACATTTCTCCCTATTTGAGGATTCTCAAAATACTATTCAGGTGCTTGGGCATTGGTTGGTTAAATGGTATACTAGGCTTTGGTCCTACCCGTTGCATGTAGATCTATTGCAAGCGAAATATAATTCATATTTTTTAGGATTAGGATGTGTAAGCAGGCTAGAATTCACTCGATAGCTCAATCGACCAAATAGTGGTCTATACTCCTCTGCTATATTTTATGTAAACAATGCTTAAAACCAAAAGAAGGATAGTTGCATGCAATGGTTTTTCATTTTACCCTTGGATATACCTATCTCACCACTACTTTATTGTTGGGTGTACCCTGTATAGCGACTTTACAAATGGTGGCCAGGCATGTCATTGTGCTTCAGTTGTTGATCAAACTATAATTTGTAACATTTCTCTGTGGTATAACGACCGTCGCGTTCTCTATTGAGATGCATAAGCATGACATCAAAATTTTGCCTTAAATAGAGGTATGCAATATAACATTGAATGCTATAATTGAATTGTTTCATTTGCTGCTAAATTATTTTAGAATTGATTGTTTCATTTGCTTCTAGATTATTTTTTAATATTCCTGAAGAAGCAAGGCCAACCCTTAACAAAGACTTCTCCATATTCTTAGCCCTATCAGACATATAATACCTAGAACAGTACGTACATTAGCCCTATGAGACATACAATACCTAGAATAGTACGAGCATGAATTCACATTAAATGTAAGGTTGTTGGGACAGCTTAATGTCATTGGCTTTAATATCGATAATATGCATCTTGTAAAACTCGACATGGCAGCAAGAAATCTTGGAATCCACAGCCAAGCAGACAATATTACAGCAGCTCTTTAGCAATTCTGCCTATCCAACTATTATATTTTCCTTTGTTTTTTATTATGCCTTCATTCACTACCCTAGATAGGTGTTCCTATGGTTTTGTTGGCTACCTCAACATGATGACACATTTAGCACATCAAAGCGGCTAGGCAGTGGGGTGCCAAGGGAGTGGGGCAGTGGCACAAGAAGGCAGTGGTTAGTAGTCAATTAGCATATGAAGAAACAAACATAAAATGCAAAGAGTTTAATGCTAAATCATTCTTAGCATTACTTTACCCAAAAATGTTAAACTGAATGCAATGTATAATCTTGTAAGTAAAATTGATCTTTACCTTGAAATGAGGCAAGATAAGACTACCAAATGATCAATTGGTTAACAAAATGGCAGGTGAAACCCAATTCACCAACATAAAAGACTAATAAAATTTAAAAAATATTTGTTAAAAACTTGGTCCCTGCAAGCAATGAAATGGCGGCAAGGCCATTCATAGAGTCCCTGCCATCCTGAAGGCAGGGACTAATAACGCCATAAAAAACTAATAAAATTTAAAAAATATTTGTTAAAAACTTGGTCCCTACAAGAAATGAAATGGCGGCAAGGCCATTCATAGAGTCCTTGCCAACTTGAAGGTAGGGACGAAAAAAGCCATAGCTTCATTTCAAGGCTTTTTAGACATATAGTGTTTTGGGGCTCAAAATATTATTCTCACTTCATTATTTATGTCCATAGTTGTTTTAGAGGATATAATGTGGTTACAAGTTAAAATATTCGAACATCAATTGTTGTGATAACAAATGTATAGATGTTATACTAAGTTCATTTTTATAATGATAGACGTTTAGATATTATCTGAGAATTTGGATTTTTTTGAGCGGATCAACAAGATTAACTCGAGTGTAACAAGTGTACAGTTGAGATTCATTACATGGTCGTTGTATATTGTTACGCTTAAATGAATCTTGATTATGATTTAAATAAGCTTCAGTTAAGTGGTGGTTAAAGAAAGGGGTAACAATTTGTTTTTTGTTTTTTTCATATTAGTTTTTGTTTTTGTTTATTAAATAGTACTTGTTTCCATTTCCACTAGATAGAGAATAAACTAATATTATTTCGATAGGCAATTTTATAGGGTGTATTACGGCCTATACTTTTCCAAGATTGCACGAGGATGAAATAAGTGTACTGATTAGATTGATTCTCAAATGAAACAATTACAAACAAAAAAATATAAAAAACATCGGTAACTAATGAATGGATAACCAACAATTCATGGCAAATAACTAGAAGAATGTGAGATATATATATATATATATAATGCTTGATAAATCGATAACTCGTAGCTGATGCATGAATGCATGGCTAACATATAATTTGGGGTGGAATGATAGTTGAGGCATGGATAACGTATAATTTTGTGGTACTTAACTTGCATTCTATCAACGTTCACTAACCACAAATTAAGCAGTTGTGCTAGTAATATAAAATTATATATTTTAGCATTTATTTAATAGCCAACCATCTCCACAAAACTAAGTGGCTTTCTACACCTATCGACTTTCACCCACTACTTTACTTATGATTGTGCTAGTAATACAAACCACTAAATGGCCTATTGTGTCAAATTATTTACTCTGCCAACTTCTTGGCTCCATCTAATAAATATAGTTGTGAGACTAATAGGTAAGTAGTAGCGTAGTAGTCATAAGCAAGTTCGATCCCAGAGAACTAAGCAAGAATTCCTCCACTTCTTGGGGCGTCGAGGGGTCGTTGTTCGCATTCATGTCCGACCATGAAAACCATTGAAATGACACCGGTTTTATAATGTGTAGAGGATTTCGGTTGAGAATCTAGGCATTTGACGACACCTCGCGATGACGGAATCCTCTCGCATGGAACAAATCTTCATCAGTCCCTACCAACAAATCCCAGAGAGATTTTATTGCAAAGTTCTTGTGCCAGAGGCTCAAAACTACACTTCGAATTTTTTGCAATCAAAAATTATTTCTTGGACACGAAGCCACTATTTACAAAGCCCAATGCCATGAATACTTTCTTCACAATAGAAGTCAATATATGGGGATGTATCAGCCACCAACATGAGGAGTTGTAGTAGTATTTGGTCTTGTAAGATGAGCTTGATACTTAGACAAATTGGCTTTAAAAACATTGCTTCCACAAATGACACTCAAGAGCCCAATATATGCAAAAGGGCTTACGTTAGCAGTGTTGGATTCAATGGCACATTGAGAAGGGGTGAATCGGTTTGTTATCACTTCTAACAATTTTCACTTCTCAAAATTTAAAGTCCATCGTTTACATAACACTGCCAAGTAAATTATCATTCATCAACTAATCAACAAATGTCATATATCTACATAAGCGTGTCATCAATATAGATAATAACAAGAGACACCTCATTTGATAAGTATAGTAAACTATTGTTTATAATTTTATATGAAGTACAATGGAAGACTTCAATCTTTGTGATTACATCAGCACCAACCGACAAAAGAGCACTAACTCCTACAACAGGACCCAATCCAGTTTTGTTAGCTCCAACTAAGTGTTAACTTTTCATATGCTTAGCTAAGACATCAATACTTCATTTCATTTTCATAACAAAAGCATATAAATAGGATCACTGAAAGATAGACAAGCACAACCATACAAAAGGAACACAAAGATTTATCCTAGGAAAACCCTAAAGGGAAAAACCCAGCAAAAGCTTCCTCAATATAGATGCCCCAAAAAGATAAAAGATAAAAGATAAAACCAGCAAGGAGATCAAAGCCTGATCCTCCTCCTTCTCCAGCTACTTCTCTTCTCCACTAATGCGCTACACAAGTGAGAGTGTGTGTTCCAAATGAGGAGCACTGCACCTCTATTTATATTCATCCGTTCACTTAAGTTAACTCATCTGTCATGTAGGCTCAAGTAATCACACTAGGGTGCTAATGACCCACCTTTACAATTAGAGGGGATTGCATCATGACTCTTATTAGTTCTTCCGATTAGGAGCATCGGGGTACAAAGTAATACAAGTGGTTCTCCCGGTAGGACCATCGGGGACCACAAAGAAATACATATAGAATATTTTTCGAAGTTACAATATTTCAACACTCCCCCTTAACGAGAAGGGTATTCTATAACAACATCAACAACAACAATAATAGGAGATAGATAGAGGACATCATCAACATCACCAGGGTGATACATCTATAAATCATTGGAAGCTTTTCAACATCATGTAGTCTTCATCTTCAATCTTTAGTCTTCAGCATCATCAGTACTTTGACCGCTTCGATCAGAAACATCTTCAGCATCTTGAATCTTCAATCAGCAGCAACATCTTCAGCACTTTGACCTTTCGATTAGCAACATCTTCAGCACTTTGACCTTTCAATTAGCAACATCATCTTCAACACTTTGACCTTTCAATCAGCAACAACATCATCATCATACTCTGATCTTTGGATCAAAAACATCATCATCAAAACATCATCAAAACATCAACATCATCATCATCACACTTTGATCTTTCAATCAGAATCATCATTATCATCAGCCTCTGATCTTTTGATCAGAAACATCATCATACTCTAACATCAACTCATCATCATATTTTGATCTTTCGATCAGTACGTCATCATCATCATACTTTGATAATACGGCATCATCATCATCATCACATTCTGATCTTTCGATCATAAACATCATCATCATCATCACATTCTGATCTTCCAATCAGAAAACATCATCATCAGCAGCAACATCATAATCATAAGCAACTTCTGATCTTCCGATCAGAAAACATCATCATCATCATATTCTGATCTTTCGATTAGAGAACATCATCATCAGCAACTTCTGATCTTTCGATCAGAGAAACATCATCATCATTATATTCTGATCTTTCGATCAGAGAATATCATCATCGTTAACAACAGCATCATCATCATATTCTAATCTTTCAATCAGAGAACATCATCATCATCAGCAACTTCTAATCTTTCGATCAGAAAAACATCATCATCATCATATTCTGATCTTTCGATTAGAGAACATCATCAGCAGCAGCAACAGCATCATCATCATATTCTAATATTTCAATCAGAGAACATCATCATCAAGACATCAACATGATTCTTCCTTTGGGAATTACGGGATTTAGGTCTTTATGGAGTTACCAATGATCCTTCCTTTCGGAATTATGGGATTTAGGTCTTTACGGATTTACTAACGATCCTTCCTTTCGGAATTACGGGATTTATGTCTTTATGGAGTTACTAATGATCCTTCCTTTCAGAATTACGGGATCAACACATTTGTGGAACTCAGACAATCCTTCCTATTGGAATTACAGGATCAACACATCTGTGGAACTCAGACAATCCTTCCTATTGGAATTACGGGATCAATTCAATGATCCTTCCTTTCGGAATTATGGGATTTAGGTCTTTACAGAGTTACTAACGATCCTTCCTTTCGGAATTACGGGATCAACACAAATGTGGAACTCAAACAATCCATCCTATTGGAATTACGGGATCAACACATCTGTGGAACTCAGACAATCCTTCCTATTGAAATTACGGGATCAATTCAATGATCCTTCCTTTCGGAATTACGGGATTTAGGTCTTTACGGAGTTACTAACGATCCTTCCTTTCGGAATTACGGGATCAACACAGATGTGGAACTCAGAGAATCCTTCCTCTAGGAATTATGAGATCAACACACGTTCTCGAGTACTCAAGTCACCAGATCCGTTCTAAACCGAAGTTCAAGGATGATACAATCCTACCACATTCACGGGGACCGAGATCTCCGGATACATTTTGAACCGAGGTTCAGGGATGATGCAATCCCACCACTTTCACGAGGTCTGAGACCTCTGGATACATTTTGAACCGAGGTTCAGGGATAATGCAATCCACCACTTTCACGGGGGCCGAGACCTCCGGATACATTTTGAACCGAGGTTCAGGGATGATGCAATCCACCACTTTCACGGGGGCCAAGACCTCCAGATACATTTTGAACCGAGGTTCAGGGATGATGCAATCCACCACTTTCACGGGGGCCAAGACCTCCAGATACATTTTGAACCGAGGTTCAGGGATGATGCAATCCCACCACATTCACGGGGGCTGAGACCTCCAGATACATTTTGAACCGAAGTTCAAGGATGATGCAATCCCACCACATTCACGAAGACCGAAGTCACTAGATCTATTTTGGGAAAATGTCCCAGGATGATACAATCCCTCTTCATTATCGAGGACCGAGGTCACCAGATCACTTTTGGACAGATGTCTCGGGATGATACAATCCCTCTTCATTCTTGAGGACTGAGGTCACCGGATCACTTTTGGACAAATGTCCCGGGATGATACAATCCCACTGCAACATCACTACTCCCCCTTTCGAGGAAGGTCTTTTCGAACAACACCAAGCTTGTCTCAAAATTGTTCGAACTTTACCCGAGACAAAGACTTCATTAGTACATCATCATTCAAACCATCATCATCTACATCTTCAGTATGTGAATACTGAACTATCACCATCTGTATCTCCAATATGTGAATACTGAAAGCATCATCATCTATATCTTCAATATAGAAATACAGAATCATCATCATCTGCATCTACAGTATGTAAATACTGAAACATAATTATCTGCATCTTATCTCGTATGTAGAAATACCGGATTTCTATGTGTTACAATTGAAACACGGGGTTCTCTGTCATCACAAATCTGGTTATCACATAGAATCATTGTAGTATCCATCTTTAGGTCAAAGAGACCTGATATCAGCTTCTGAAGCCATATGACTTCACAATGTAGCAGAGCAATCTGCTATGTATTTTGCTTCAGCCGTGCTACGAGAAGCACTGGATTGTTTCCTGCTAAACCATGAACTCATAGCAGACCCCAAACAAAAGCATCTACCTAATGTGCTTGTCCTGTCTGAGATACTTTCAGCCCAATCTGCATCTGTGTATCCATACAATCTATACTCATGGCTACCATCATAGTATAGACCAAAGTCTATAGTCCCTTTCAGATATCTCATCACATGTTTTGCAGCTACTAGGTGAACCCGTCTTGGTTGAACAAGATATTGACTTGTGTTCACATGAAAACAAATGTCTGGTCTGGAATTTGTTAAGTACATTAATGACCCAATGATCTGTCTGTAATGAGTCACATCCACTAACTCTGATGAGTCATCAGCTTCAGGTTGTAGTCCATGGGTGTGGCCATGACTTTGCATTCCAACATATCAAATCTTTTCAAACTTTGCACTGCATACTTTCCCTAATTGAGAAAGATTCCTTCATATTTCTGGACCTTGGAAATAAAGTATTAGACCAAGGTCTAAATTCTTCAGCAGACTTCTTCTTGCATTCTACAATTTGTTTCTCATTCCCTGTTAGAAATAGGCCATCCACATATAATAACAGGATGCCAGGTTCATCTTTTACAACCTTGAGATAAAGGTTAGGATCGACTTTACTCTTGGCAAATCCCATGCTCGTCAGGAAACTATCTATTCTTCCATACCAAGCTCTAGGAGCTTGCTTCAGACCATAGAGGGCCTTCTTCAACTTGCATACGTGAGTCCATCTGTCTTCAACTTCAAATCCTTGTGACTATTCAATGTAAAACTCTTCCTTAAACATACCATTAAGGAAGGCTTGTCTTTACTTCATCATGAAAGAAACTACCATGATAGTTTTGAAGGAAGTATACCTTGCTTCTTGGAGTAAGTGTCTCTTCAGAATTAATTTCCTCAATCTGAGAGAAGCCACAAGTCTTTCCTTACTTATATCAGTAGCATATTTTATTTTACTAATCCATTTGGAAGATACCACATTCTTACTTTCTGGTTTGAGTATTATATCCCAAACATCATTCTAGTATCATAACATCTTTCATGAGTTCATCTTGTCAGGTCATCAACATATCCTAGTCTTCTGCATTCAACCTTGAAGGTTGGAACCCACTTTACTCTTGGTAAAGTCTCGATCCATCAGGAAGTTGTCCATCATGTCATACCATGTCGAACTCAGATATCTTCTGTAGTCACTCCCCCTGAAGTGGAGTATCATCTTTCCTCTTCATTCTGTATAGGTGGTTCTATGCTTGACATATACTTCCCTTTATGTCTCGAAATCATATCGTATACATCATTCCCCATGATCAAGTGTTATTCTTTGATCATATATTCTTTCATAGCATTCTTTTCTTCATCTTGAGTTATCTCTCATACCCATGGTGGTATTCATCCTTCGAGGTGGATCTACTGCTCTCTGAAGCTCTTTCTTCTATCATGGTGTCTCTGACCCTGGGAGCTTCAGATTCATGTTTATTGGAGTGAATCTTGAATTTTCATCACTTGTTCTTCAGAACAAGTCTCATCCTTCTTTTCTTGTAGGAGGTTGTATAGGACCTTTCCTACAATTCAAATGCACCAGTTACATGGTTAGAACTATAAAACATATGCATAACGACAAATTATTTTAGCCAATACAACATTCATCCATGTCTCACGAAAACTTTCTAGATGTCTTCCATCTTTATCATGACATCATTGAGATTGTGCACTAATCCAATATGTCAGCAAAGAGGTTTGATAAGTAGCAATGGAGAGTTGTATGGCACCATGAGCTACTTACCCATCACAATCATATTAGTAGTATACAGTCATTAATGCAAACAATCTATCAAGCATAACACATTAACTAAATATAATCAAATGCATAACAAAACAATATCATGCAATGACAATTGAATACTTATATTTTATTCGTTTCGTGGGTAGACTCCTTCTTGATCCTTCTACTTCATCATCTTCTTCATTCATGACATCATCATTTCTTATCCAAATTATAAGATGGATAAGAGGTTCTTTAAGAATTGAGTTCTTCACATTCCTCGTCGCTTGAGGGATATTATTTGAATGGTGAGAGCTTGATCTTCAATTGCTTCCATTTTCTTCTTCTATTCTTATGAGTCGAGCTTCTTCTTCTTCCCAGAGTCTGTTGAAAGTAATTACTTCCTTCTGGCACACATTCCTTGAATGAATGAATTATATGATCCTGGGAGACCATTCAAGGTGGCTATCACCACTTCTGCATTCTCCAATTCTTCTTCTACCACTTCAAGATGTTCTGCATTCTGGATCTTCACATTCTTCAACTATTTTCTCAAAGCCATCTTCTGATTTATGTTCTTGTATTCAAATAGCTTGATCGAGGAATCAAACATCTTCGGTGTCTTTAGGGAAGACACTTGTGGTACAAGTTGATCCGTGATTGAATCAACAATGATCTTCTTGGCCTTGATCATGTTCTTCTTGTGTAAGGCTTTGAGCCTCATCTCCTTCCAGAACTGGAACCTCTCTACTCATGAAGGTGTCCAATTCATTTTCTTCAGAGAGATCAAATACTTCCATGCTTGGAAGTTGTCAACTTCACCAAGCTTGTCATCAAGCTGATGTGATATATCACTTTGAAATGAGAACCTCAAATGCAAATAGCAAAAGATTAGATCTTACCGATTTGAGGTGTCTGTCCTGCTTCCGGAGCTGGCTGATCTAGGGTTTTTCAGAGAAACCCTGATTTTCAAAACTTGGAATATTTCAAATCTGATTGGATAGGAAGATATATCTCTTCAAATGGAGCTGTCCAATGTAATCCTTTTCTGAAAACAGTGGAGGGAAGCTCCCGGAACAGGAAGCCCTAGTTTTCCAATTTCTTCTGCAGAAATGTCTGTTACTATTTCTATGATATTTGTGTCTGAAATTTTGCATTGAGGTAGCCACGCATTTCCCTAATCCAACACCATAGGTTTCATTAGGATTGGTTTCACCAATTGGGATTTATGATCATTTTCCCAAAATGACCTGTTACAGGACTGTTCAGAACAGTGAAGTTGTATGGCATTCCACGTGTCACTGGTTCATACTCAGGTTCTGAAATTTGGACCACAGAAAGCACGGTCCGTGCTCTTTCTGGAACATCTTCATGAATTCCATTTGGACCTCTGCATCCCAAGCTATAGTAATTTTCCCTATGTGTCATGTTTAGGGATGAATTCTGGAAGAGGCTAGAACCCTAACTTGGAGGGATTATAGCTCCTAGAATATAGCGAATCTGAGGCTGAATTTTGGATACAATGTTCATCAAGATTATATCTTCAGTCTTTGCAATTTTTAGCTCCTGAACCTTCACCAATATTGGGATGTAGCGAATATACAAAAACTTAGTAGTTTTAGTATTTAGGGTTTTTCTAGCTCCGGGTCAAACTAGGGTTTGACTTTCCTGGAGTTTCACCCAACCAAAAATATTGATCCAGGTCTCTAAACTTAGATTTTGATGAGGAGAGAAATATTATGTTGGGCTCACTCAAAAATTCTTCTTCTGTAAGAAGCCCTAATTTCCCACACCGAAAGCTGAAGATGCTCGGAATCGAATTCCGCTTCGACAGAAAGATGTGCCCTTCAATGGACAGTCAACCTAGCCTTCTTTTGATAATCGATTGTGGAGAGAGAACCAAAAAGTAAGAAGCCATAGATTCTGTAGCTGCATAATTTCTTCTTTTCAAGGTGGCTCTGATACCATGTTAATGTTTCATATGCTTAGCTAAGACATCAGTACTTCATTTCATTTTCATAACAAAAGCATATAAACAGGATCACTAAAAGATAGACAAGCACAACCATACAAAAGGAACACAAATATTTATCTTGGGAAAACCCTAAAGGGAAAAACCCAACAAAAGCTTCCTCAATATAGATGCCCCAAAAAGATAAAAGATAAAAGATAAAACCAGCAAGGAGATCAAAGCCTGATCCTCCTCCTTCTCCAGCTACTTCTCTTCTCCACTAATGCGCTACACAAGTGAGAGTGTGTGTTCCAAATGAGGAGCACTACACCTCTATTTATATTCATCCATTCACTTAAGTTAACTCATCTATCATGTAGGCTCGAGTTAATCATGTAGGCTCGAGTTACACATGTAGGCTCAAGTAATCACACTTGGGTGCTAATGACCCACCTTTACAATTAGAGGGGACTGTCTCATGACTTTTATTAGTTCTTCCGATTAGGAGCATCAGGGTACAAAGTAATACAAGTGGTTCTCCCGGTAGGACCATCGGGGACCACAAAGAAATACATATAGAATATTCTTCGAAGTTACAATATTTCAACACTAAGAAGAGTTGATGTATCCAAACCTCAAGGTGCAAGACTTAGCTTGCTACCACATTTTCATCATTATCATCAACTCTATCCACTATCAAATAGAAGTGCTTAATCAATTGTGACAATCATCTCTCCTACCTAGCTCAATTTAGCCATGCAACTCATGCCCAAGCAGTCAAGGATATGCATTGTCCAACCATCATAAGGATCTGCAATATTGTTTCTAAACCCTGCTTAATCACTAAAAATATTTGTCCATGAAAGACTGTCACATTTGCTTTATCACTTAGTCAAATTTATGTCACCCGTCATAGTGTTGTTGTTGCTTTCCACAAGATATGTATTAAGATAGATTAGAGATCATTTCTAGGAGTAAAAAGTTACTAGGATCCTTCAAGAAGAACCACTCCATTGTAGCTACTCTTGTGGAGATTTGATCTACTTATCAAAACAAGTTCTTAACTTTATGCATCGTAATATAGGCGTAGATGTCAATGTGGGTGATTACACCCATACACAACTAACTTTAGTAGCTCGATATAGATCAGAGGTTGAAAGAAGCATGTACAAGATTCTGAGCACATCAAAAAACTCGGATAGATTCACATGTCTATGACTAGCATGGTGCCTCAAAGATCTCCTTCATTCCTTTGTGATGGACCGAGAGAGAAGCTGACAAGTGCACTTATTGAGGATGGCCTCTGACTTCGAAATGATGGGTCCTTCATTATCCCATTCTGGTAAAACAATTTGTGCGCTGATGTTGGCGCCGATCACGTGCTGAATACGAGAAGGAGGAAGTGCCAATTTATAAGCAACATACCCAATCTTTTGAAGAACTAGATATGGGTCAGAGATCTTTAGAGCGAGTGTTTGACTCCCTATGTCTTTCAAGGAGGATTGCTTGTAACGCTGCAGACGAAGAAAAACCATATCACCAGCTTGAAAAGTGCGCTCAGAACGGTGTTGATCAGCCTGTTGTTTCATGCGAGCTCTTGCCATGTGAAGATTTTCCTGCAGGAGGTGAATAATATGATGTCGGTTTCAAATAACCATGTCAACTGCCTGAACTGGTGAACTGCTAGGGGTGGATGGAAGGAGTACTAGAGGTGTGTGACCATAAACTGCTTCATATGGAGTCATTTTAGATGCAGTATGTAGGAATTATTGTACCACCATTCAGCGAGAGGGAGCCACTTTTCCCACTGATGTTGTTCTTCAGAGGTGAAACAATGAAGATAAGTTTCCTAATATTTGTTGACAACTGTAGTCAGACCATCTATTGGTGGGTGATAAAATGAACTCATATGCAGTTTGGTGTCAGTGAGGTGAAGATGACTTGTGAAAGTTGTGTTGTGGTCTGAGATAATGGAATAAGGGATTCCATGAAGAAGGAATATCTGTTCCATGAAAATTTGTGCGATTGAAGAGGTGGTATATGGATGGAGTGTAGTTTCACCCTTGTGGTGCTGACAAGGAACACATTCGGCAACCATATGTTGAATTTCGTGTTGCACCCCCTTCAAAAAGAAGTTATGTCGCGTCATCTCATATGTTTTGATGAACCCAGAGTGCGCTGCCGATGGAGAAGCATGGAGTTCATAAAATACCGCATGTTTAAGGTCTGTGCTCTAGGGGAGCACCAGACGACCCGTGTATTTCAGATAAAATCCATCCCAAGAGCAATACAGTACCACAGAAGAGTTACTAGCCAACTGTTGGATGATTTCAGATAATAAGGATTCATTAACATAGCCTTGCTGAATAGAGTGTAACCAAGTTGGAATAGGCATAGAAATAACTGAAAGAGAAACATGGGCATCAAATGTGTGGAAAAGAGCATCCACCGCAAGATTGTTCTGAGCCTTCTTATAGTCATAATCCATGATTTTGATAACCCATTTCTGTTGTGTTGGGGATGAGACCCATTGTTCCAAGAAATATTTCAAACTCTGGTGATCAGTCTTGATGCCAAAAGGATTCTCTGAGAGGGATGGCCACCACTTATGTACTGTGTGCAAAATAGTCATCATTTCCTTCTCATATGTAGAGGTGGATAAATTATTTCCCTAATTAGATTTGTCAGTGAAGGAAATGGGATGTTCATCTTGAAAGATGACAACCCCAAGTCCATTGTCGTAAGCATCACTCTTAAGAGTGAAGAGCTTGGAAAAATAAGGCATCTCAAAGGTGCATTGGAAGGAAAGATCCAAGGGAGTAGTTGAGACTGGTGAAGGTTACATCTAAATGAAATGGAGCTGAGAAATGACACCATGTGAATTCGTCTTAAGGAGCTTTTCTATGCGATGGGAACTGATGATGCTGAGAGAACCTAGGTGTAAGCCATTGAATTTGTGTTTGTTTCCATTGACTAAAAATTGCATCCATAGTTCAGCAAAATCCCATAAGATGGGTCCAAGTGTGCGTAACCATTGAGTTCCCAAAATCACATCACATCCTCCTAGAGGCATGGCAAACATGCTAGAGCACAAGTTATAATCTCCAATAGAGATACACACATTGCGGCACTTTCCTTTACAAGGTAAGGTGCTCCCATTGGCAACCATGAATTTAAAGATGGAGCAAGGATGGACAAAACTATCAGCTTGTTTGGCAATCCGAGGGTCAATGAAGTTATGGGTGCTACCAGAATCAATGAGTATTGTAAGAGGAATCTTCTTGAAGAAACCCTTGACCTGCATGGTTTGTGGGGCGGTGACTCTGACTAATGCATGGAGAAATATCTTGAGGTGTTCATCATGGGAATGAGGGTCAACAGGTGGTTGTTGAATGTCAACCTGATCGTCCACTGGATCCTGAGCAACTTCACAAATTTCAAGTGCAGGCGGAGAAACCACATCCAAGGGATAGAGCTTTGGTTCAATACATTGATGTCCCTGGGTGAATTTCCCATCAGGACTATAACAAAGTCATTTTTCCCTATGTGCCCGCACCTCGGCTTTAGACAAATGGTTGATAGGAGTGGGTGTAGGAGTTGGAGGGATTGGATGTCTTTGGGAAACCATATTTCGGAATGGAACAAAAGTGGATTTGGGAAGTTGTTGAGCCCTGATCTTGTCCTCCGCCAACTTAGCCAACCCAAGTATTTCCATCATTGTGTTGGGACAGAACATGTTAACCTCAGATTGGATTGTATCCTTAAGACCATTGATAAAACAACTCCTATAGAAGGCATCAGAAAATCCTTCTGTGTGCTTGACTAATTTCTCAAATTTTGTCTAATACTCTCTCACAGTGCCAGTATGATGAAGTTTGGTGAGTGCTCCTGTGAATTCATCAAAACCACTAGGGCCAAATCGGTGTAAAAGGAGTTGGCAAAAATCTGTCCACTGGGGCTCTTCATTATCCTTGATGTACCAACAAAACCATTGAAGGGCTTCACGTTCCAAATGAAATGATGCAAGTGGGACTTTGGTGACATCAAAAGTGTTATGCATATTAAAGTATTGTTCTGCCTTGTGTATACATCCAATTGGATCATCACCATTGAAGCGAGGGAAATCAATCTTCGGCCCACGAAAGCTGTTGGAAGAAGAGAACTTAGTGTCTACAGAAGACTCAAGCTGTTGTCGGTTGCTCATGGCTAAATGTTGAAGATGGAGGTCAAGAAATCTTTGATCCAGATCTGTGAGTTTGGACTTGATGGCGGCAAGTTCTTCTTCCATTTGTTTATTTGCTTTGGCGCGGGTGACAACCATACGCAGTTTTTTTTTTTTTTTTTAACCAGGCAATGGGTAGAAAAACAAAAATAGAGAGGGTTTTAGAAAAGGATATTTTTTATTTGGGAAAAATTTAGGGGGGTAATTGGGGTTTTACGGGGTTTTGGACACTTTTTTAGGGACAAGAAGAAGAAAATGGGAATTTCAGAGGTGGGATGAAGGAATTGGAAAATTTGACACAGAGGGACAATGAAGTAGAAATTGAAAATGAACACCGGGGAAAAATTTGAAGGTGATTGGGTGAGAATCAGAGAAGTTATGACAAATTCTAAAAATTGACAAATGTGGAATTTCGGCCTTGAGGAAGTGAAATTGGGGATAAGGGCCTCAATGAAGGAATATGCAGAATGGTATCACGGGGGTGACAATGAAATTTCAAGGAAAATGGAGCTAAATCAAGGAAGATATGGCTGAAAAACATAAATTTATATTTTTTTCTTTTTTCTTTTTTTTTTCTTTTTTTTTTTAAGAACTGATCTATGGCAGTGCTAGAAGCTGTGTTTTATCAACAAGAAATGGAGTAAATGATCTGTGACAATTCTGAAATTCTACACGTTATCAACTGTAAATAGAGATGGACCCCGGGTATATTCGGCTTCCTATTGGTTCAAAGGTAGTCACTCGGCCACCAAGGTTGTCTCAGGCTTGAGTACTAGGGCAATACCCCTCACTTCACGGCGCATGTAAAACTGCTAACCACTTGGCAAAAAACTACAGCTCTTTGGTTTTCCTCATGGATGGGAATCTAGTCAATCTGGTCGGGGTCGTTTCCCTTTTCGCTTAGCAGGTCCTCTCAATGGCCAACTACTACGGGGTTCCTGTGGTACTCCTCACAATGAGTTTTAGTGCTATGCCCAAGTACTTCCCACAGTTAAGCGGATAGGATTTATTCCATGATCCAAATGAAAAATACCGCTGCAAGAAGAAGAACTACTGTAATAATCACAGTGCTAGAAAAAATGTGGCGGAAATTCCAGCCAATGCTCAAAAACCCGTAATTAGAGCTAGGGTTTGAGACGAAAACTTTTAAAATTAGCATAACCGGATCTATATTACTTGGAATCGCTATTATAGCCTGTTTCTGGAACTGGAACAACCACTCTGCTTCTACCCACGTAATCAAAATAGAAATCTGGGCACCCGGTCAAAATATTTTCACTCTGTAATTTCCGTGGCCGTCACTGAAATTCTAAAAAATTGCTGATTTTAAATCCGCGATATCTCTACTTTTAGAAATCTAAATGAGATGATTTTTTTTTGAAACTGTGTATTTTTGAAAGAGGAATTCAAATATACAACCTATTTCTTCTAATTCTGTGTAGAAAGTTTTGGAAATTGATCTAAAAGTCGCCGCCCAATTTTGCCCTCTTTTTTTGTTTAGAAAAGAAGAAAAAAATTTCTCACTTGTGCCAAGGAAAGTGCTCAGATACCAGATGTGGAGAACCTCCTGCAATGAACAATCAAAATGCACGATATAACAGAAATATTGGAGCACAAAAGAGATTTTATTGATCACGGGCCACTTCGAGGGGGCAACCTCCTTTGAGCAAGCTCAATACAAAATAACTCTTCGATGCTTTCAATAACCTCAACACATACTTATATACTAAGTCTAATATAAATAACTATTACTCCACATGAATGTGGGATGATGCAACCTATTAACTAGACGACTCAACAACTATTACTTACTCCCCATGAATGTGGGATAATACATCATACTAATTGGACAACTTACAAAGCATATGCATCCGACAAAATATACCAACAAAATAAAAAGGGGAGTTGACACGGGTTCTTAACATAGGGAAGTTCATCTTCACCTACTTCAGATTTGCATCAGATTTTGAAATGCCGACATTTTCATAGAGTTGTTTGGAAACATGAAAGATCCTCGTTTTGATCTCTATCCTTGTAATCATTGTGGAAATCATACTCATTCTTTAGATAGATGCTTCATACTTAAGAAACTTGTAAGAGAGAAGACTCAATATGGGTGGATAGATTCTTGGCAATGGTCATCAACAACCAAGAAGATGTATATGTCATACCAGATATTTTGTTCACAAGTAATGACACATCTTGTAATTGATATATTTTCTACTTCACACACTTGTTCCTAGCAGGGGGGGATTGATTGACAGTTAGAAAAAAGCAAGCGAACAAGCGAGTGGGAACAAGTGAGCCTGAACCATATCCAGAGCCATAACCAAAACCTTGTGATAATTGTTAAATCCTCGAGCTAGCGTCAAATCCATGTTCTAGCATGATTTTGTTTTTGGTCATCCTAAAACCACCCATTCATTAGAAGACATTGCTTTTGGTAGACATTAGTTTGTGGTGGTCCTTAAACCATCATTTTCCAAAGGGAACCATTGATCCAGTACTAGAGTGAGCATCAAGTTCCATAGGGAACCCCAGATCCAATACCAGAGTGAGTGTTAATTTCTAGAGGTAACTGTTAAGCCTTCAATCCAATTTCTATATTTTTTGGTCATCCTTAATGTGATAATTGCTTCATAGTGAGATCTAAGAGCTAAGGAAATCTTCACAATACAAGTTATTCACAAAATATGCAAGAAAACAGTAAAAGAGAGAAAAATAACACACATAGATGGTGCCAATAACTAATGTTTCCATTAGTGTACAACTTGTATATATCTATGGTACATACTTATAATACATTGGGAAAAATTCATTAGCCTATGGAGTCCAATTGGATGCATACATGTGTCAGGCTAGGATTTGACCCCAAAACCCCCTAGGTGGACCAAAGAGCTCCCAAACCATACCAAACAGTCACGAATGCCTGTATGAATGTGGCTTGAGCATGATGAGTCATAAATGATGGTAGACAAGGCGTGGGTGAGTACATGGGTGAGAGGGAGTGGCTCTAGGAGGCAATAAATCCCCAAGAAAGGCCAAAAATTACCACATACATGCACTAGCGCCCATAGTCAAACATATTCCCTGATTAAGGGATGGGGAGTGCATCAAGGAAGAATTTCGTTAATGAGGGCATCTGGGTTGTCAGGATGATCAAACTAGAGTGCCTCAACTGTCAGTAAATGATCCAAAATCACCTAATAGACCAAGATTGATCAGTATAACCTAAGTTGGACCATATGACATAAGTACAAGACAAATGAAAATGTATCATAGGTGTATGACCATGGTACTAAGGTGGATTAATGCTCTAACACCCCCCCTTAATCCTAACTTTGTACTGCTTATACCAAATGATTATTGAGGCCTTACAACAAAAATTTTATTTGTCCATGTAAAACGAGGAAAGAGCAAAAACCTCATGGGGAAATCCTCCCTCAAGAATGGACATGACACAGAGATGATAAAAAATGTCTTCACCTTCAAAATCAGAATAGGATGGATCTGAATGGAGTGGGAAAGAGATTTCCGAATACATGTCGAAAACTAGTGAAAATGACTAGTTTTTGGAGGAAACTTTGGTGAACTGCTTGGGGTTTCTTCCAAGGAAGGGGTGGAAGTTTCAGATTCTGATATATCAGATTGTAAATCAGAAACAAATACATTTGAAACATATATATGAGGAATTTATTTCTCCCTTGTACCCAAAGCATACAAGAACTTACCATCTTTTTTCTCCAAAGAGAGCTTGCGCTCCCCTCTTCTTGCAAAATCTAGAACTTCAATGTTGTTTTCTTCAAGGATCTTGGTCATGATATACATATTCTTTATGAAGAAAGACTTTTCATGATGTGAACCTTTGCAATAAACACATGTGGTATTGTCTCTCTTACTCTTCATCCTCTTGTATTTTGAATCCTCATTACTTGAACTGGAGCTTTCTGTGCCTAAATGCTTCTTCTCATTCACTCTTTGCTGCTTTGAATCCTTGAATTTCTTATTTCCTTTGGCTGGATTTGGAAACTCCTGCAATAAGGGCTTGATCCTTACTGGATTTGATGGTACCCATCTACATTAATTTGTCTTGCTTATGAGTTAGTGACTCCATGAAGTCTTCCAGCACAGGCATCCTCGAATTTCTAGTTGTGAACTTGCTTTAGTGGAATGTCAAAACAAACACAGAATACTCAAGCCCTAGCTTAGAAAGGATAGATAATATCAATTTCTCATATTTCTTCTCTATTCCACATTGTTTTAGTTGAATCACCAACGATTTGAACTTGGTGAAGAAGTATTGGATTGTCTCATAGTGAGCTGGACTCAGTGAGATCAACTCATTTTCGATTCAGTGTCCTATCATCTCATCAGTATTCCCAAATAGTGACTCAAGCTTGAGCCAAACTTCATTGGTTGTGCCAAGGCTATCTACATGGAAGAGAAGATCTCTCTAAATGCTGAGACAAGCATCCTAAATTCCTCATCAAGTTTGTTGAAGTACTTTGATTTTTCCACAACATAGTTGGGCTCGATCTCAGTTCCCATGGTGACTTTGTACAAGCCTTTCGACCTCAGTTTGATCACCATTTCAGCCTTCCATTCAAAATATTTGAATGGGGTAAGCAACATATGAGTCTTCTCGAATCATGCTTGCGCACTGTGTGACAAAACATTGTTGTACTTGCAATGCAAACACTCAAATTTTCTGGAAAATGCCCTAAATAGCAACTCAAACACTCTGGTTTTGACTTGTAGCTCCACAAATCTCTGATATCATGTGATAATTTATTCACAGTGAGATATAGGATCTAAAGAAATATTCACAATCTAATTTATTCACAAAATATGCAAGAAAACAATAAAGGAGAGCAAAATAACATGCATAGATGGTGCCCATAACTGATGTTTATATTAGTGTACAACTTGTAGATATGTATGGTACATACTTATAATACATTGGGAGAAAATCATTATCCTATAAAGGCCATTTGAGTGCATACATGTGTCAGGCTAGGATTTGAACCCAAAACCCCCTAGGTGGACCAAAGAGCTCCCAAACCATACCAAACAGTCATGAATGCCTGTGTGAACATGGCTTGAGCATGATGGGTCATAAATGAGGGTAGAAAAGGTGTGGGTGAGCACATGGGTGAGTGGGAGTGGATCTAGGAGGCAATAAATGCCCAAGGAAGGCCAAAAATCACAACATGCATGCACCAGCGCCCATACTCAAACATATTCCCTGATTTAAGGGATGGGGAGCACACCAAGGAATACTTTGATTAATGAGGGTGCCTGGGTTGTCAGTATGATCAAAATAGAGCGCCTCAACTATCGGTAAATGAGCTAGAATCACCTAATAGACCAAGATTGATCAATATAACCTAAGTTGTACCATTTGACATAAGTACAAGACAAATGAAAATGTATCCTAGGTGTATGACCATGGTACTAAGGTGGATTAATGCTCTAACACCTAAACCACCTCTTCATAACTTTAGTTGGTTGGTGGTCATACAAACCACTCATTTAGTAGAAGACATCAATTTCTGCTTGGACTCATATATGGGGGGGATGTTATAAACCTAATCCGTTAGGGTAAGTGAATATGAACAATCACCTTGGATTCCAAGAGACAATTTGGAAGATGAAACTAAGGTTCACTCCATAATGTATTTATATATGTAAATACTTAACGGGAAATTGTGCTTTCACACCTAATTCTCTTTATCTATGCGTGTATCTACCTAATCTTTGTTTGTATATCCACCTAGGAATTCCAACACTAACCAACAAATAAATACTTTGACCTTTCATGCAAATGCACTCATCATTATTCTTTATACCAACATAGATCCAAATCCTAGGCTCTATCAAGCGCTGAGAGGGATCAAATCTCCCGAGGTGCAAACCTCTCCTCGAATAGCTCCTTGCGTGGAATATACCTGAGAAGAGTTTTGCACCTCGGGAGATTTGATCCCTCTCGGTGCTTGATAGAGCCTAGGATTTGGATATAGGTTGGTTTCAGTCATGGTCGATGACACAAAACTGGAGTTTGATAAACATTGTAAGGAACAGGTTATGTTGAAAACACAGATAGAATTATGAGGATTATCTTAATGTAAGTAATAATTATTAAGGATTGAATAAATTGTTAAACTGGAAAATAGAGACAATAATTTTGTAAGGATTAAATAAATGAAAATATGGATTATATTTACAGTCACTATAGGGTTTTCCATTTTACCACAAACAAACACTCTCCTTTTGGTTTGCTTAGAAAAGGCACATTCTACATTACTGTACATTTTTTCAACATTTCCACTAAAAAATATTTACAGTTAGAAATTTGATCTATTTCGACAATTGGTAGATTTTTTTTAAGATAGATCTATGCTAGTAAAACACGGTTGTAAATTTTGAACTTGGGATTTCGTTGTCGGCTACAATTTTCAAAACTACGGAAATTTTAATATGCTTTCCAGCTTTGAAGTACAACAATTACAATATAATTACACTTCTTGTTTGAATTTTAAAAACCGTCATTTGCATTTGGATATGTATAACATCATTTTTGCTTATGTCTCTTCATGCAAATGTCGATTCTCGAGTATGATATTCCTATCAACGACTATCTCGCATGAGGAGCAACTAATTCAACTCAACTCCAACTCTCACACGGTGCTTGTGAGAGTTGTCCAGTTCTTTAGCTGGTTGGAATTGTCGTTAGATTTGTTATCTTTGCATTCAGAACAGTGCTCCCCTTGCTTAGCATGTAGCAAATTTATTTCTGAGGAAATGTAGCAGCATTCTTCAGCACCTAGCTAAGTTTCAGCATGGTGGCATAGATTGAGATGCTCTTCACCATTTTCACTTGATTCAAACATGGTAGAAATTTGGTCATCGAGCGACAGAGACTTGTATACAACTACTCTGTAAGTCTAATCCCACACAAAGGTGAAGCTAATCACCTTACTCTTCTCGGTTATAAATAATATTACGTAAATGAGAAAAGCCAGCATATGGGACTTGGGGAGTTAGACTTGGGGAATTTACAAAGGTCTCCATATCATTATCAAATTTAAATGGGCACTCCCAATCTTATGTTGAATGGACGCTCTTAAAATTACGTGAAAATTAAGAGTATTTAGACTTGGGAATCGAAAAGGCCAAATTTGAATGGAAACTTCATTTTTTTGAATGAAAAAATTGAATGGACAATTAAAATTAAGTTAAAAAAAGAATATATACACCTAACCTTTTTAAGTAAAATTATAATTAAGTTGAAAATTGTATGAGATAATAAGGAATCGTTGAAAAATGTAATTGTCTTTCAACGCATATATATATTTCCAAAATTTGAAGTCAACTACCTGTAAAGTAAATAAGGTTGTAGGCCTTATTCATACGAAGAAACTTTAATAAACTTTGAAAGTACAGCTGTAATATTTTTAGAAATTTTAAAGTATAATAATGAATTCATAATTTGAGCATATCTTAATTTTGTTTCATTATGATTCGCAGATGAATGGTACAATGCTAATGGAAAAACAATCTTGGGAAATGAAGGTATTGATTAGTGTTTGAAATAATATATTTTTTGAAATTTTATAAAAAAAAAGTAGGAGTAGTTTATTTTTTATTTTCTTTATTTTTAATTGAAATTTGGTAAAAAAAATTAACAAATCTCCTTGAGTGCAATTTACCATGCATTGGTTAAGAAGCCTTGCATGGTTGTTTAGGAGGCCTTGCACATGGTTTTGCGGATAATTACATGGTGTCAAATTTTCCATTGATATTACATGTGCCGAGGGAATATATCCATGTAATCTTAATCTTTAGTTTTTGTACTAGAGTAATACCTACTAAATACCTTGACACAAATAGAAATCTCTGAAGTAGATAACATGATAATCAATTAAAATAATAAGCTGTTGTCATTAGAGGGATCAAATCCACTTAGGAATTAGAGGGATTCACCTACCAAACATTCTCAAGAGTGAGATGTGTAATTAATCTTTGTCATTAGAGGGATCAAATCCACTCAAGAACTAGAGGAATTCGCCTACAAAATCATTCTCAAGAGTGAAATGTGTAATTACTTTTTTTCAATGTATGTGTAGGAATTAGAGGGATCAAATCCACTCAATAATTAGAGGGATTTGCCTACCAATCATTCTCAAGAGTGAAATGTGCAATTAATTTTTTCAAGGTCTGTGTAGGAATTAGAGGGATTCACCTACCGCTGCTATGTCGGCTTCTCATTTTCATGGCAGGATGCTTCTCTTGCGTATCACCTCCTTAATGAAAAAGCACCATTAATTTGCACTCATTCATTCAACATACCATAATAAGATTTACCTAAAAATAATAATATTAATGGTGATTTTATAATTCCTTGAAATGTTTACTTATTAATATGTAAATATTTAAGTGGAAAACAAATAATGCAAGTGATTTTATTAATAAGTTAAAACATGTGTTATTAATTTGTGAATTTGCATGAAAAAAAAATTATGGAAAGATTAGAAATAGTGTTATTAATGTTTTACCATGTTACCTAAATCCTAGGCTCTATCATGTTTTTCTCCGCTGCCAGTCTCACCTACCTAGTAGCACGTTTTTGTTCTCACCTCTACTCCCTCACCACTGCTCTCATTTCTCACTTGAGATCCTGCCCTGGTTCCTTCGTTGCATATACTCCATCCACGCACCCTTCTCCCTTCATCCATGTTGTGCCCAGCCCCGTGGTTTCCCTTTCAGTGGCAACCACCTCCTATACTCCTCTTCTCTACCTGTGGGTTGGTGCTATGCAAATACCTTAAAATACTATTTATAATATGGGTATGTATAACATCATTTTTTCCTACATTTTGGCTGAACATTGAATCCTTGAAGAAAACATTTTTGGTTGAGATTAAATTTTTGCATGCCCTTAAAAACATTTTTGTTGAGTCTTTCTGCATCAAATCTTTGAAGAAAATTTTTTGGGGTGAGATTAAACTTTTGCACACCATAAAAATGTTTTGGTTGTCTTTCTGCATTGAATCTTTGAAGAAAATGTTTTTTTTGGATGATATTAAACTTTTGCATGGCCATATAAATGTATTTGACTATGTTTTTTTTAATTCTTAAATGGGTGGGACGTCTCACTTAAGAGAGAGAAAATCCTTGCCCAGCAAATTCATTTGACTATGTATTTTTCTTGTCTTTCTTGTCTTTAATTAGTGGAGGAAAATTCGTGAAGCTTCGGATTTTAGATTTGGTTCTTCGGTATTTTAAATGGGTAGGGAAAGATGTTTTGTTTCCCTTGTATGTAATTGAAAAAAACAACGAGGGAATAACCCATATTTATAATGGATTATATCAATTGATTATGTATTAATCACAACTCAAAGAACTGAGCTTCAAATAATATTTATAAATATTATTTCATTATTTGCATGTTTGAGTTATTATTTGCATATTAATTATTATTAATGGCCGACAAAATATATTTATTACTTTACTTTTTAGAAGTAAAAAGTAAAGTTATAACATCTACATCATAATAGGTAAGTAAAAAGTAATGTTACAACATCTACATCGTACTAGGCAAGTAAAAAGTAACTATAGCCGACATTTACAAGAGGAACGTTACATAATGTTACAAGATCTCCCCCATACTGGGATGTAGAGCACCTCTCGGTGCAACAAACTCATTCTTGGTTATTATTTAATTTTATGTATTTTACCAGCTTAGATCCAAATCCTAGGCTCTATCAAGGACCGAGAGGGATCAACCTCTCGAGGTGCAAAACCTCTTTTTAGGTATTGCACTCAATGAGATATCAACTTTGGTGTGTCCTATATATAGCCATTGATTTGATTCAAACCAAAAGACACATATTTTTATTTAAGGTCCACATATAGTATTTTTATTATTAATATTTAATATTATTTATGGCTGGCATATGATATTTATTATTATTTTTTATTTTGTTAAGAACTAACATTACAACATCTCCCCATACATGGTTTTAAAACCATATGCAACTCCTAAAACTATGGGTTGTTTAGGAGGCCTTGCACATGCTCTTAAAACCATTTGCAAGGCCCTCCTAAACCATGTACAATAAAACCATGGGTTGTTGAGGAGGCCTTGCACATTGTTTTAAAACCATGTGCAAGGCCCTCCTAAACCATGTACAATAAAACAATGGGTTGTTTAGAAGGCATTGCACATGGTTTTAAAACCATGTGCAAGGCCCTCCTAAACCATGTACAATAAAACAATGGGTTGTTTAGAAGGCATTGCACATGGTTTTAAAACCATGTGCAAGGCCAACATTTTTTTATTATTTTGTTTGGTAGGAACATTACAACATCTCCCCCATATTGTGTTTTTTCCTGACCCGCATTTGTTTTTGCAGATAATTAATTTTTTACTTTTTTATTGTTTTGTTAGGTAGGAACATTACAACATCTCCCCCATATTAGGTTGTTTTTCTGGTGGACATTTATTTTGGGTGATAATTAATTCGTTTTTTATTATTATTTTGTAACTAACAAAAGTTACAAGATCTCCCTCATTTTAGGTTGTTTTTTATATCGACATTTATTTTGGCTGATATTTAAAATTTTATTTTTTATTATTTTGTTAGTAACAAAAGTTACTCAACAAACCTTACAAGATCTCCCTCATATTAGGTTGTTTTTTGGCCAACATTTATTTTAGCGGATAATTAAATTTTTATTTTTTAGTATTTTGTAACGTTATGTAACGTTACAAGATCTCCCCCATACTGGGCTGTAAAGCGCCTCTCACCGCAATTAATTTTTACTTGGTGAAGATCAAGACTTCAACATAACCCTTTGTTTATTAGGTGGTCACTTTTTTAGTCTAACGTGTAACCTTTGAATTGCCCACTTTTTAGAACTTCATGTCTTTATTATATTGACTAGGAACATGCTACATATTACTTTTCTTCTAAATTGTTATCCAAATTATCTTGAAAATGGATAGTAAAATAACATTTGATCACCTCTAAATGCCTCAAAGAAAAGTCAACCCCTACATTAAGGTCTCCACTCTATTATTAATGCTACCAGAGTAAGATGGTTGGTTGCACATAAGAATTGTTAACGTTGTTTTATAAGACTAGTAAATAACTTGTGAATGATCCACGAGAAAACCAATCACTATTTGTATCACTTACTAATAAATCCCCTAAGCACAAATCGGTGAAGTGTGGTATGCTCATATACTATGTAATGAGGACAAAACCTAAAGAGTTAGGGTGCACCTGTCTTTGTGAAAGGGTCTCTTATGCCATATCCAACACATTGCTTAGAAAAGGAAGGGAAGGGAATGCAACTTTATATTTGTAGATGTTATTTTAAGATGCCATAAGACAGGGTCAAGTGCGCATGTGTAATCACCCCACAGTCAATCAATCATTAGGTTAGTAGGGTCCACTACATCAATGTATGCCTCAATTGGCATAAAGTTCATGGTATATTGAAGATTATGGTCCACGTATGTCATAGAATATGCCTTGATTGGAATAAGTTTCATGGTATGCAAATCCACCTTGCCAAACTTGTAATAAAGTCATTCAATGAAAAAAAGATGGTCTTTTGGGGACTAAAGTTATTAGGCCAAAGTCCTAAATAAGTAAAACTAACTATATATAAGGATAACATGATACACATTTATTTAGAGAGTTATGACTTTTGTTTGGTAATCCTCTTCATCTCTAAGGTCATAGAGAGACCATGTTTGTTCATCACTTCTAGTCCCCTTAATCTACAAAATTTTCACAAAAGATCACCATTTTCTCAGTTTATCTTTGTATATGAATGAAGCTTACTCTATCAATGTTACTTGCAACTTCTTCTATCCATTTAATCTACGCCTCTATTTCCCAAAAAATATTGTTATGGACACTTTTTAATGAGTTAATGACGAGTTTTAATTCTTCTTTAGATATTATCTTTTTATAGCCACTGCATTGGTCTATCTTAACCCTCCAATCAATAATTATATCCAAGATTTGTTATGAATGCAACCTGTAACTTACAATGTAGGTGGTTAAGAAGTTCCATTCACTACCTTTAAGTATTGTTTTTAGCTATGCTACTTACCTTTGTATTTTTGTTGTTTTTAGAAGCTCCTTCAAAATCAATTTCTATCCATTTTTCTTGTTCTTGGACAAAGTCTAGAGGGCCTTGTTGGAGCCATTTTTTCTCCTTAAATTTTGTCCTTTGACAATACTCAACTAATAACGAATGTTAGCGATAATTTGATACTGGGGTCCTACAAAGGAGCCAACAAAGGTCAAGTGTAGTCTAGTTGTGCTGAAATTTTCATTCTTCTCAAAAAGAGAAGACAATATGACCCAAAGTGCAGCCAAGGTTAATGTTAGTTGAAGGAAAAACACTAGTAAATGAACACACCTCAAAAATAACATTCATTTATTAGTTAACTATCATTATTAAGGAATGAGGCTTATTGTATCAAATTTTGAATCTTAAACACGTAACTAAACAGAAAGAGTAAAAATGGGTTCATTCATCATACATGCTACCCATTAGGATTTTAAAAAGGGGCTTCTAATGCTTCTCATTTTATTATCACTCCTTCAGCATAACATATATACATATTTTAAATTTCAGGGGACATATATCTCATAGAAAAAATCCCACATTGTTAAAAACAACCTCTTTAAAAAAATTCTAAAAATAATCCCAAACCCTTTAAACCTTCTTGGGATTTTATACAAAATATAGTGGTCATTTTTCTCCATGTCAAGATGGTTATAATCTAACTTCTCTACTCTAACACATTAATATTTCCTTTGTCTTTTCTCACATCCTCTTACACAACTCTTCCATGCATTGAACGCTCCATCTATCTTCCACAATATGTTCTTCAAAAATGAAGGGCCCAATAAGCACCGATCACAATCGTTGACTCACACTCAAGTTAACTTTACTACACCTCCAACCCTTTAAATGATGGGGCAAACTTAGGTGCCACCGCCAAATATTTTCTACAAAAGATATCAAAACCATCAACTTGGGGCTTCTAGTTCCCCAATAAGAGTGTAGAGTCGACAATAAAAACCTACTCCTACTCACTTTCTAGAACAGTGGGTTTGTCCTTCTCCAATGAGGTCCACTCAAGTCTGCAAATGATTATATTTCTTGCAGTGTAATGTATATGGAATGGACCTAAGGTCAAAACTTTCTCAATGCCTTATGGTATACATTCACTTCCTCATGGAGTGCATCTAATTGGTGATCGATAGCTTGAATCTCAATGAACTTCTATTGTTGCTCCAGAGGGTTTCTCATGTCCTATTCCTTCACATTCATAACCTTAATTTTGTCATGTCCCATCCCAATGAGATTACTAGTTGACTATGTTTCACCCACCTACGGGTTCCCTAGGTTGGGGAGGAGGCATTAAATCTTGCAATAAGGGAGATATGGGACCCAAGAGAACCTTATTTTTTCAATTACATATTAAATTGGGTCATACAAATAATAAATAGGGAGAAAATAAGGTGGCATTGCTTCATAAGGACATTTGGAGGTTCATGGAGACCTTGGGTGATTAGATTCTTCCCTACATATGTCATGACTTAACCCCAAATTTTAAATTATGAGTAATCGAACGTTATTGGAAGGTAAATAGGTGTCAAGTAACATATCATGAGCCCAAGGATTTGAATGGGTGAAGAGGAGTAACTCCCCATAGAAGAGAAAGATGCTAGGAAGAAACTAGGTGCCACTTGGAGAGAGATTCCCTGCGTTTTATGACAACAATGATGGACGATTCTATGACAAGTAAGAACTAATTTGAGACCTTTGAAAATATGACATTTCGGGGATAAAAATAGCCTACAAGAGGGTGCACTTGAGGCAGCAATTCAAATTTGGAGGAAGATGAAGGGTTGAGAAGAAGGACAAGTGTCATGGAGATTACTAAACATCAAGGATGAGTTGGACAAACCCTATGGGAGTGAATTATACCTTGGAGGGCCTTAGGATGGTTATAAAAATATTTCATGAGGAATTATAATGTATTTTTATCATTTGATAATTTGCCTTTGGCATTTTGGAAAGCACTAGCTTGTCCATTGCACGATGAGTGCTCACTTACCTTGCCAGTGAGTCAATTTCAAGAAAGTGAGATTGTCATCCAAGTTGGTTGTGGGATTGGACGCCCTGACCTATCATTTTTAGCATCATGGAGTGTTTCTGCTGCAGATAGTATGTTGCTACTATTCGTTTTCCTCCCATTCTCTCTATCCCCACTTCAATATTTCCATATTTTTATATGATAGCGCAATTGTGTGAATGTTGGTTGTGCCCCATTGAGTGCAGTTGATGCCAAAGAATGGGTGAATGATTTATTTCTCTTTAATATTTTCCTCATGATCTCTGTAATTCGAAATCATAAGAAATACATATGCAAATGTCCACATTTCCAAGCTTTGTTGTGACTAGTTTCCATGTGTTGATTTCCCATTTCAATGGAGTTGTATATATGATGTACGTTGAGGATTGGCTCTGATATGATATGATTTTAGTGAGCTATTACAATGTTTTTAATGTTACATATTAATTATGACCTGTTATGAACCAATATATACACAAATTGTGAGTCAAAGTTGAGCTTTTACATGTCATTTCCCTTAAGCAAATATCATTGAATTTATGCATTCGAATAAGAAGCTTCAAACCTCTATTGCAGAACTATTAACCATACCAAATGATAGTAAATAAAGTATAATAAAATTCCCCAGACTCTGTTATACAATTTCTAGGGATCGCATAGGAGTTGGAGATCCATTTCTACTCACACACTAGGGGGATTTGCACCATAAATTGCTAGTAATTTTACCATTTTTTCCAATGTTCTAAAATTGATTTGCAGATGTCTATAACCTGTAATAAAATTATCATATATTACATTTAGTGGTACTAATACTCCCCATATCATTCCCTACCAAATTCGATACCCTCTTGTCCCTAGAGTCAAGACTAATCAAGGAAATTTTTCCCCAAATTTTGCCTTTGTTGGGAATTTTCAAATTGGGTCATTACAGTGGTATCAGAGCATGATATTATCACATTTTGGATTCCTATATTCATGTTTTCCAATAATGATATCCCTCCATTAGAAACTGAAACTAGAGACCTTAACAGTGGAAGGGAAGAAAGTGTTGAAGTTAGTTCTTTTTACAAGAAGATTAAAGCAAAACTAGGACTGGGAGATATGGATGAAAAAGACAGTAATGAGGAACTTAGGAAATTAATTAAATATGATCTTGAAGGTATGTCCAAATACTTTATGCAATGTTTCAAATTGATTTCTAGCCAACTTGGGGGCAAGTCAACACCAGGGAGTAGTAGTAGTTCACCTCATGTTGAGAAGAAGACCAATGGAACAGTTATTTTTTCAAAGACTGGACCTCATAACCGACCTCATGAGTTCAAGAATAAAATTGGACCTGCAATACCTAAGCTTTTAGATTCCAAGGAAGTCCCTTACACTACTTATGATGTGAGGGAAGAAGCGAATGATTGGCAACAACTAAATGATGAATGTAGGACAGTCCTGCCTTTCTATCAGTTCAATAGAGCCTCTCTTCAGTTTAAGCAAGGAGGAAGTGGGAATAGGGCACCTCCTCTTAATCATGAATTAAGGTAAACCATGGGAAAATTAAATATTAATTCATTTGATGGTTCCTCACAAATGTATTCTTGTTCTTGGTTGCATAAATTAAGTGTGGATTTTTAGTTAAATCCTATGGCTGAAGAAGATTCATTGAAAATGGCCATTTTGCATCTTGAAGTGGAAGCTAGTGATTGGTGGTTACATGGTATTATAAACTTGGGACATGATCATATTTCATCTTATGAGGGTTTCTCTAATGCATTAATGGAGAGATTTGAGAGGAAAGACCTTGAACTTCCTTTCAAATAACTAGCACAATTGAAGCAAGTAGGAACTCCTTAAGCATATATGTTAGAATTTGAAAAACTTTAAGTAATGGTTTATGGTGTATCCATGGCCAGGTTGGTTTTATTTTTTACTGAAGGATTAATATAACCTTTGAGAGGGATCATGAAATCCCACAAGCTAGACACTTTGAAGGATGCCATGAATTTGAAAAGGAATTTGCAGAATGTGTTTCCAATAACCAAATACCCCCCCCCCCCAAAGCAAAATTTCCCTTCCAAGTTCAATAAAGGAAAGAAACCATGGAAAAANCCAAGCAAAGAATAACTTCGAAGAAATAATCTATGTTTCACATGCCAATAACCTTGGGTTTTGGGACATAGATGTGCCAAAAGGAAGGCACACTACATTGAAGTATTCTCTGAATATGATGAAGAGGGGGAGGAGTAGGAGGAACTACAACTTAAAACCGAAGAAGAGGGGTATGAAACAATAGAAGAAGAACAACCCACTTTTGAGACAGGAAAAATTGCAGATTCCACACCTTGAGGCTCAAGGGTAACATACAAGGCCAAAAGGTCATGGTTCTAGTGGATGGAGGGGCCACTCATAACTTCATAGATGTAGTGTTGGTGGAGAGGATAAATTTACAAGCTGAAACTTTTGATGGTTTCACAGTCTTGATTCCAGGTAACAATTCTATGGACTGCACTAAATGGATTCCAAAGCTTCAAGTTACTATAGGAAATCATATTATCACTGACAACTTTTATGTAGTGAATGTGGATGATAGAAATGTTGTTTTGGGAGTTCAATGGTTGTATTCTTTAGGGGATCATATAGTGAACTATAAAGTCCCTGAAATAATGTTCAAAAATTCGGAAGGGAAACCCACCTTGTTGAGGGGAATGCATACTTTCCCAAATCAAGTGGTGTCCTCCCACGGCATGAGGTCTGTATTGAGGTATAAATACATTGAATGGGATGTTGAATGTTTAATTACATCTCCTAAATATCACTTGAAGGTTTCAAAACATCCTAAGGGGATAGAGAAATTATTGAGTAAGTATGAGAGGGTTTTTAGAAACCTTCCCTTAGGAAGACCACCAGACAAAGGGGTGGAGCATATCATTGAGTTAGAGATTGGAACACAACCTATAAAAATGCATCCCTATATACACCCCAAAAGGATTCAAGAAGAGATTAAGGATGCCATTAAAGAAATCTTGGATTGGGTCTCATAAGGCCTAGTTCCAAACCATATGCTTCTTTAGTTGTCATGGTAAAGAAAAGGATGAAACTTTAAGGATGTGCATTGAATAAGAATACAATAACGAATAGATATCCCATCCCGGGGATTGTTGAGCTCATGGATAAGCTCCATGGAAATAAGTTCTTCTCAAAGATTAACCTTAGATCTGGTTATCATCAAATTTGAATGAGGGAAAAAGACATACCAAAGACTGCTTTCGGATGCCACTATGGTCACTTTGAGTTTATTTTCATGCCCTTTGGATTGACAAATGCACCTGCCACATTCCAATCATGCATGAACAATATATTCCACAAGCAACTTCGTAATTTTTTACTAGTTTTATTTGATGATATTCTTTATACAATAAAAGTTGGAAGGAACATTTGCATCATCTAGAAGAGGTATTAAAAATTCTGCATGATCAATATTTGTTTACTAAGCTGTCAAAATGTGCTTTTAGTTTGACAGAGCTCTTGTATCTTGGACACGTCATTGGTCAAGATGGTGTGAAGGTGAATATGGAGAAAATAAGAGCCATTGTAGAATGGCCTCATCCCAAAAATCTCACTGAATTGAGAGCATTCATTGGAAGTTGCACCTACTATATAAATTTTGTGAAGGGGTTCTCCCAAATCACTTCACCTCTCATTGATTTGAAAAAGAAATGTGATTTCCAATGGAATGAAGGGGCTAAAAAATCTTTCCAAATAATGAAACAGGTAATAAGCAATTGTCCTATTATAGCCTTGCATGATTTTTCTAAACCATTTGTCTTGGAATGTGATGCATCAGGAGAGGGCATTGGAGCAGTACTAAAACAAGGGAAACACCCAATAGCTTTTGATAGTAGGAATTTACAGCCACATGAGAATATTTACTCCATTTATGATAAAGAAATGTTAGCCATCATGCATGCTTTGATCAAGTTTAGACAATACTTGGTGGGAAAAAAAATTGTGGTCAAAATTAACCATAACTGCTTAAGGTACTTCCTCACTCAAAAGGATCTAAATGAAAGGAAGCAAAAGTGGGTGAGTAAGATTCAAGAATTTGACTTTGATACTGAATATGTGAAGGGAAAAAATAATGTGGTAGTTGATGCTTTATCTAGAATACCTTCTACTTTTTTTATGGATGTAGCAAAAAATTGGAAAGCCACATTAGAAGTAGAGTATGCCAAGGATAAGTTTTCTTGTGAACTTTTTTATGGTACTAATGATGATGATAGGTATAATGTGGTGGAAGCAATAATATACTACAAATATAGAATCTATTTGGTCCCTGGTTCAAGTTGAAGGAGGAAATTTTAAAGAAATCTCATGATTCTCCTCTAGCAGGCCACCACGGTTTCTTCAAAACATATCGAATGTTGAGGGAAAGGTTCTCATGGAAAGGGTTGAAGGTTGGTGTTCTGAAGTATGTTAATTAATTCCCCACATGTCAGAAAAATAAAGTGGAGGACACTCATCTAGCTGGCCTCTTACACCCCTTTCCTATTCTAGAACAAAAATGGGAAAGCATTTCCATGGATTTCATCACTAGTTTGCCCAAGGTATTTGGTAAGGATTGCATATTTGTGGTGGTGGATAGGCTCACTAAATTTGCTCATTTCTTTGTTTTTACTATCACTTTCATTGCTTCACAAGTGGCTCAACTATTTTTAAATAATTTTTCATATTGCACGGGCTTCCTGAGAGCATTGTTAGTGACAGGGATAGCATATTTTTTAGTTCATTTTGGCAAGAACTCTTCAAAATGGTGGGGGGGAATTTGAAACCTAGCACAATATATCATCCACAAAATTATGGCCAAATAGAGAGGGTGAATAAATGGTTAGAAGGCTACTTGAGGAACTGTGTTAGTGGGCAGAAAAAAGCATGGATAAAATGGTTTCATTTGGGTGATTTTTGTTACAATACTACTTTTCATTTGTCCATTGGCATGTCTCCTTTAAAATAAATTTATGGTTATGATGCATCCACTTTTATTGACCACATTTTTGGTGATAGTATAGCTCCAAAGGCTAAGGATTGGATTTAATAAAGTCAATAAATTTTGAAGGCTTTGAAAGATAACTTGTAGGTTGCCCAAAATCAACAAAAACAATATGTAGACCAACATAGAGTGGAGAGGCATTTCCAAGTGAATGAATTGGTGTATTTGAGGTGCAGCCCTACAAGCAAACCACCATAAAAGGTAAAGGTTAATTAAAACACAAACCAAGGTTTTATGGTCCCTACAAGGTGATTCGAAAAGTTGGAGAAGTGTCCTATGAATTGGAGCTTCCCAATTTCATGTTTCATGTATAAATAAGGATATATGTTAGCATATTTTAGTTTCAGATACTTTACCTCATTCCAGACAAAATCTTGAAAATGGGGGAGAGGAGGTTAAGAAGCAGAACAATAAAAGAATACTTGGTACAGTGGAAGGATTTTCCTAGTGAGGAAGCCCCTTGGGAAGAGGAAAACATTTTGTAGCATCCAAACTTGACATTGCTTGAGGATAAGAAATATTGGGTGGGGAGGAATGTTATGTCCCCATCCCAATGAGACTACTAGTTTACTATGTTTCACCCACCTACTAGTTCCCTAGGTTGGGGATGATGAATTAAATCTTGCAATAAGGGAGCTATGGGACCTAAGAGAACCTTATTTTGTCATTTACACATTAAATTGGGTCATACAAATAATAAATAGGAATAAAATAAAGTGGAATTTCTTCATAAGGACATTTGGAGGTTCATGGAGACCTTGGATAACTAGATTCTTCCTTACACATGTCATGACTTAACTCCAAATTCAAAATTATGAGTAATGGAACGTTCTTGGAAGGTGAAGAGGTTAATGAGCCCAAGGATTCAAATGGGTGAAGAGTTTTGAAGTAAAATATAATGAGCCCAAGGATTCAAATGGTGTGAAGAGAAGTAACTCCCCATAGAAGAGGAAGAGATTAGGAAGAAACTAGGTGTCACTAGGAGATAGATTCCCTGTGTTTTATGAAAACAATGATGGAAGATTCTATGACAATATGACAATATGACTATGACAATATGACATGATTGAATAACTATGACAATATGACATGATAATGCTAAAAATAGCGTCCAAGAGGGCGCACTTGAGGCTTGGTGGAAGCAATTCAAATTTGGAGTAAGACGAAGGGTTGAGGAGAAGGAATATTGTCATGGAGGTTACTAAACATCAAGGATGAGTTAGAGGAAGCCTATGGGAGTTAATTCCACCCTGTAGGGCCTTAGGATGGTTATAAAAATATGTCATGAGGAATTATAATATCTTTTTATCATTTGAGAATTTGCCTTTGGAATTTTGGAAAGCATTAGCTTGTCCATTGCATGGTGAGTGCTCACTTACCCTACTAGTGAGCCAATTTCGAGAGAGTTAGATTCTCATCCAAGTTGGTTGTGGGAGAGGCCACACTAACCTCTCATTCGGAGCTTTGTGTAGTTTTTCTAATACATATAAGAGGATTCTACTGCCATGACCCATCTTTCCTCCCATTCTCTCAATCCCCACTTCAATATTTTCATATTTTTCTATGATGGCACACTTTTGTGAATGGTGGTTGCGCCCCTTGATTCCATTTGATTCCAAATAATGGGTGAATGATTTATGTCTCTTTAATATGTCCCTCATCCAAGTTGGTTGTGGGAGAGGCCACACTAACCTCTCATTCAGAGCTTCGTGTATTTTTTCTAATACATATAAGAGGATTCTACTGCTCATGACCTATCTTTCCTCCCATTCTCTCAATCCCCACTTCAATATTTTCATATTTTTCTATGATGGCACACTTGTGTGAATGGTGGTTGCGCCCCATTGATTCCATTTGATTCCAAATAATGGGTGAATGATTTATGTCTCTTTAATATGTCCCTCATCATCGCTGTAAGTAGAAATCAGAAGAAATACATATTAAAACGTCCACATTTCCAAGCTTTGTTGTGACTAGTTTCCATGTGTTGATTTCCCATTTCAATGGAGTTGTATATATGATGTATGTTGCGAATTGGCTTCGATATTATATGTTATTAGTGAGATATTACAATTTTTTTAATGTTCCATGTTCATTATTCTATGTTCTTAACCAATATATACACAAATTCTAAGTCAAAGTTGAGCTTTTACATGCCATTCCCCTTAAGCAAATATCACTGAATTTATGCATTCGAATAAGAATATTCAAACCTTTGTTGCTGAAATATGAACCATACCAAATGACAGTAAATGAAGTATAATAATAGTCCCCATACTCTTTTTTACAATTTTGGAGGGTCGCATAGGAGTTGGAGACACATTTATGCTCAAACCCTAGGGGGATTTCCACCATAAATTGCTAGTAATTTTACCACTTTTTCCAATGTTCCCAAAAAAAGTTTAAGATGTCTATAATCTGTCATAAATTTATCAAAGATTCCATTTAGTGGTCCTCAGACTCCCCATATCAGTCCCTACCAAATTTGAGATGCTCTTATGCCATTTGAATCCCATAGAGTCAAGACTAGTCAAGGAAATTTTTCCCCAAATTCTCCCTTTGTTAGGAATTTTTGAATTGGGTCATTACAAATTCCTTTCAGAAAATACTGAAATGGCTATCTTCACTTCTTCAAAATTCCCATCCAATCATACACATTGGAAAATATCACCTTCCTATACTCGATAGTAGTGTGGATCTGAGCTTGATTCTGGTAACTTCATTGATCAGAGGATGTAATATAACCATGAACTCCTACTATTGTTGATTTCCTTGATTATGGGTAGAATATAATACTTGAAAGTTGTCACCTGTGGCCTACAACTATAACCAAGAGGGGGATAAAATATCCACACAATACTCTAGATAGGTAGCTAAAATAAAATCAAGTAGCGAAGGGTCCTCTATGCAATTCTTTGGCCACATGCCTTCTAACTTCTCTCAAATTGTCTCAATCCTCTGCTATGCTAAATCCTTAATTTATCTTTATTCTTCCCTTTGTATAGTGACCTTGGGGATTTGCATTTCCAATTATCAATGGGCCACTTGCACGGATTCATGGTCATGCTCCATAATGACTATTCATTGCTCAATATCACAAGTACAGACCTTCATCAAATATATCAACTACATAGTGGAACATTCTTGTAATTCTATAGATTGAGTTGTTTGACTATTATCTAGCATCCAATTCAATGATTGGTTATTGGAAATAGAAGGGTCCAACCGATTAAATGTCTATATTTTAGGTTCTAGATAGGGTGTGATGCTTGATGTTGTTACAATTCCAACCAATGTTTCTACAAAAAAGAAAGGGATGACATCAATTTTATCTTGGAAAGTTTCCAACATTGTACAGTAATGCTCAAGATCATATGGCAATTGTTGCAACTACGCCATCACCAACATCCTATTTAGAGGTGATGAAGAGGGAGGGGAGTGTTAGGAATGTTCTCAGTAATTTCATCCCATTATGCATCCTCCATGTCAACATCTTGAAGGATGCCCATGTACCCTTGACATCGGCTTTAAAGAGGGGGCTAATGTGGGCACTCCTAACCACTACTATCACCTACCTAACCACTGTCTCATTGTCATCATTATTGTTCTACAAAAGGTTGTGCACCATCTATGATTTCCATTACTTCCATCTTATTATTTGTCTCAATAGATACATATGCAGTCTCCTTTGACAAGCCAAGCACACTTCCCTCAACTTAATTGTGAACCAAAACGCCATGAACATGTTGTAGATATGTTGGTTGCTCATATTTAAAGGTATTAATGTTACTGAGGCTTTCAATTTCTCAAATTCCTAGAAAGACTCGATATTCCCATCAACTAAACCTAGGTAATGCTTACAACTGAAGTCCTTAATATCTTGTAAGAAAGGATCTAGTAAATGCTCTGATGTTGGTGTGGTAGTGGTGGAAGTTAAAGCCATTAAAATTGTAGTTGTTGAAGGTGTTGCAATGGTTGATGAACCTATAACTTGAGCTAAGATTTAAAATGTGTTAGAATCAAAATTTGTTCCACCTTATGATTCTTGTGAGTATCACCCTACAAGAATTGCACAACTATACCCAATTAATCCTCAAACTCCTTCCCTATGTAATGTCGAGTCTGGAATGGACATAGTGAACATAGTGGGAAACATTGGCACAAAGGAGGGTTCACCAATTTTTGTATCTAAACTAGATTCTAGGTAATCCTCACTTTCATCTTTCTTCCTTTTCCATGAAACTTTTTCCCTAGCTACTATTTATTTTGTGCACAAATCTCTAGTAGTGTTTTCAAGAAAAATATATTAAATTCCTTGAGGAGTCTTTGGCCTCTTAACTCTAGACTAGAGAGACACTTTCTGATTAAAAATTTCCTTTTTCAAATAGTATGGGAGTGTTGCAACTTTAAATTTCATGGTTAGATGCTTAAGGTTGTACAAATGTGTTTTCCTTGGGATTTCCCAACCAAAAGTTTCTTCTTTGTGCATCCAAGAGGGCCTATGGAATTCATATAATGGTGGCAATGACCGCAGCCATTCAGTCATACCACTTACTAAATGTTTCTTCATTAAAGGAATTATTATGAGCATCACTATGGCTCTTCTAGTGCTCAATATTTAGAGCCAGCACTCACCGGTTTGGAGTGAGGTGAAGCTCTTTCCCCTTTAGAGGTTGTTGTTTCCACATGGTGAAAGTTACTAAAAAATATCTAAAAATGAAATATTCAAACTCATTGTAGGCATCTGCACATGTTCGGAGCAACTCATCCATAAGAACTTTGCACCAGTTCAATTAATGTCATGACCACAAAATTTCACCAGAAATAAGGTGTCCAACATACACTCACCTTTCATGTACTTCCTCATCAACCAACCAATGATATGTATACACACAAACTTGACCTATGGACTATTTTATTCCATGACTTCCTCTTTTTGTGCCATATATATTGTATATTCTCAACTCAGACTTCTTTCTTTTGTGTTTACTAACACCCTCAATTGCATTAGATTCATCCTCACCCAACATGGAAATCTTACCCACAGTTGGATGCCATTGGCATGGATAGGATAGGCACGGTCTAGCCACAAAGTGTGTCCATGCACTTTATTGATTGGCATAGGGGACTTTTGAGTTTAAAAATGGTCCTCATAAAAAAAAATAAACCATCAAAATCAACTTTGAATAACTAATAGGATTCAATATGATGGTTTCCACCATACCAGTAATATTTTATGATTTTTTAAAGGAAAAGGGAAAAACTACTTTGTTTCTATCATATTTTCGACTTATGTCATTCTATTTTTTCTCAAATCTTGAGTGTGAGCACTCGTTGGACTTGGATATCAATTATGCATCTAACAAGTACCCACTTGGTATACTTTTAATGGACCCTAGGTAGGAAAAAATGTTGAATAAGGAATTCTCAAGTTAGGGTGGTAATATTCGTGCTCATGAAGTGCATGTCCTAATCATTTTGTGAGGCTTCTAAGCAATCCAAACTAAGTTATATTGTTTTCAAATATAAATTTAGTTGTAGTCTATGTGGAATAATCCTTCACAAGCTCAACTTATATTCCTACTTATAGCTTTCCCTCCAACATGTCGTCCCAAAATTCCCACATGACATTCTGACAATATATATTGTCATTCATGACCCATAACACACCTATGTAAGACTCCATCAATACCCAAATTATAAAACTCCCTTTCATTGAACTAATATTCCACAACTCGGACAATAAGGTGACATGAGTTGTGGAATAATGTTCAAGTGTTAAACTTGTGGCTAAAAACATAGCAAGTTCGACAAGACAAGGCTAGAACAACTTTAGTCTTAAATAACCATCATATGTCCACTGATCATCAATAGCACCATATTATTCTCCTTATTCCAATTGTGAAATATGATCTGGTACCACAATGTGCTATCTAGGTTTAGCCATAACATCAAAGGAGAATTCCAGGAACAACAACAAACACCTACAAATCCGTCCTTCCAAAACAAGCTTATTAACCAATACTTCAACAGAGGATGACCAGTAAAAAATTTGAACTGGCTATCCAACAAGTAGTGTTGAAACTTATGTGATGCATATACCACTTCTATTCCCTCTCTCTTAGTGGTGGTATATTTATGTTCAACTTGAGATAATTTTCTACTAGCAAAATAGATAGGACAATCAAAATCACCTTCACCAAGTTATGCAAGAATGACTTGAAGTGCAATGCATGAAGCATCCACAAGTGAAATTCAACATTCCAATTTGGGAAAACAAGGGTAGGATCATTTACCATCTTGTCTTTAAGTAGCACTAATTCTTTCTCATGTTATAGAGTCCAAATAAATGCTTCAATCTTCTTCAAAACTTGTTCCAATGGGATTGTGATAGCAACATATTTGTGTTTAAACTTTTGATAGTATCATGTGTGACCTAAAGTATAATTCACAATTTTCAAACAGAAATGGGGGTTGGAAGGTTCACAATAACAACAATTTTCAGAAGATCTATTATAAGTCCTTCACGACAATGATATGTCCTAGATTATTTTCCAAGGGAATACAAAAAAATGCATTTCTTCAAGTTCATTGAAAATTAAACTTGCAGCATATGTCAAACATCAACCACAAGAGGATAACATTCTCCTTAAGTAAAGTATAGATAGTCCAACAATCCATATAGATTTCCAAAATTTGTGTATGAAATCCCTAAAGACAGTGACAACAATTATGGAGAATACCACGGATGCATTTTTAAGCCCAAAAGGCATCACATCGTAGGCAAGAGAGCCCCACAATGTAGTGAATGTAGTATTTTTCTTGTTTGCTTCTGCAATCCTTAATTGGTGGCATTCAAAGAAACCATTAGTGAATGAATATGCTTCCTTTCCCACAACTTGTTCCAAAACTTCATCATTGAATGGGGTAAGGAAAGGATCATGCAGACATGTAGAATTAAGGCTACAAAAATAAACATATAACCTCCTATCATATGTATCATTTTTGCTTTGGATGAAATTCGAGCTAATCCACTCATATTCATCCAAAAGGAGAATCAATCATGCAACCAACATGCAATTGATTTCCTTTTTGACCTTATCCGTAATCCTGTGATTAATTCTATTTCTTTACTAGTTTGGCATCAAGTCGAAGCTCAATTTTCATCTCACCCAATTCACCTTTAATCCCTTTTAATTATTCTAGCTTTGTTAAAATATATCTTTCTTTTTTTTGTGGTTCACCTTGTTGAAATATTGTAATTCCGAAGGATATTCTAAATGTATTTTACTAATGTAACCCAAGGGAGATGTTTCTATTCCTCGAGCGAGGTGTTACTATTGTATTTGGTCATCATAGAGTCATGAGGTAAAACCTCCATTGTAATTTGGGTCATTAGTACCCTAATGAATGATATGATATAATATACTATTTTGAGTCTTCCTAGGTGAATTCAGCCCAAACAGTTTAGTGGCGTTGACTTGTTTAGGGTAAAAGTCAGTTGGCTCAATGTGTATAAATAGGAGAGATGTGATTCTTATTTGGACATATACTCACTCACTTGAGTAGCACATAGGAGAGAAATAGAGAGAGAGAGAGAGAACAGAAGGAGGAGAATACCTGTTTTTGGGGTTATATCTTATACATCTTATACAGAAGAATTTTTGGCTGGGTTTCTTCCCCTTGAGGGTTTCCCAGGATAAATGTTATGTCTATCTTGTGATTTTGTTTCTTTCAATGATTATGCATATTCTATTGTTGTGATTTTGAATTGAACACTAAAGATATCTAGTCTAGCATATGAAATCTTAACATGGTATCAAAGCTATCCTGAATAGGACAGCTTTCACAAGGAGAAACTCCCTCTCCTCCCTCTCTGAAAGAAATTAGGGTTTCTACAAAATTTAGAGTTTGAAATATCTACTTGCATATACATTTGTTCTTCCCTGGAGCGCATATATTGAGCCCAAGATCGAAATTTTTAGGTGGTTGAATCTCTAGGAAAGCCAAAATCTAGTTTGGCCCTAAACCAGAAAATTGCAGAAAACCAAAACCAAAAATTCTGCAGAGCTGCAACCTCGTAAGTAGGATTTGAAGGGTGAATATTTGGGATCTCTAGAAATCATTTGGACCAACCAACTCACCTAATTCAAGCAAATCTACTAGTAAGGTCAGCCTCCTATTCTGAGAAAAATTTTTTTTAGTGACCTACTGGACAAGATGGCCCCAAGCACTAAGCTTGAGCACAAATTGGAAGGCATAGAAAACTTCCTAGCTTGGAAGAATAGGATTGGTCTCATTCTGAAAGAGAATGGCCTTGAGAAGTAGATCAAGGGTGAGATTGCAGAAGCTAAAGAAGATGAAGCTAAGGAGAAGCATGAACCAAAGCTAATCAAGGCAATGAGGATCATTGTTGATTCTATTAAGGATCACTTGATCCCTCAAGTGTCATCTAAGAATACACCTAAGCAGATGTATGATGCACTTTCCAGAATGTATGAGGGAAGGAACATCAATGGAAAGATGAATCTGAGAGCTCAACTGAAGGGAACCAAGATGAGCAAAGGAGACTCTATTCAAGATTACTTCACAAGGATCTCCCATTTCATAGAACAACTAAGTGCTATTGGAGACACCCTTGATGAGGATGAACTAGTTATGACTTCTCTCTATGGTCTCACTAGACCTTGGGACTCATTTAAACAGACTCTATGTGCCAGAAAAGAAAGTATGAAGCTTGACATAGTATGGGAAGATTGCATACAAGAAGAAGCTAGAGTAGCCAACAGAGAATCTCTACTTAGAGAATATGATCAGGCTCTAGCTACCCATACTAAAGGAAGAAAACAATCAAACTTCAAGAAGACTAATCATAAGCCTTTAAAGAACAAAAGAATAATAAGGATTACTCAAAGTGTCATTGCTACAATTGTCATAAGAGAAGACACCTAGTCAGAGAGTGTCCATCACCAAAGAACAAAAACAACAACAAGAGACATCATACTCATCTAGCTGAAGATGAGAATGAAGAAGAAGAAATACCTCGAAAGAGACTAACTAGAGGTGAAGATGTAGAAGAATATGTGTTATTCTATGCATTCTCTAGGTCTATAACACCTGGAGAAGATACATGGCTTATTGATAGTGGTGCCTCAAAGCACATGACAGGGAAGAAGAAAACTCCATCAATACTTAAAGAAAATAACTCTCCCTAGAAGGTATCATTGGGAGATGACAATCAATATCCCATCAATGGTATTGGTGAATCAAGCTACAGGCTTGACTCTGGGACTTCCATGAATATGAAGGAAGTATTGTATGTACCAAGTTTGAAAAATAAATTTCTTTACATCTCTGCTCTAGATAAGAAAGGATATAGAGTTGATTTCATAGATGGACAAGTACTTATGTGGTCCAAAGGAAATACACTTGAAGATTCTGTGGTCATTGGAGAAGAAGGAGGAGGATTGTACAAGCTCAAAGGACATCCAGAGACAGCCCTTGTCCATGAGACTACCAGCTTAAGTGAATTGTGGCATAGGAGACTTGCTCACATCAACTACAAATAATTTCCCTATGTGATCAAGGTGGTAACAGGGTTATCATATCTGAAGATGGGACATGAGGGAAATTGCAAAGGATGTGCAAGAGGAAAGAACATCAAGAATACCTTTCTGAAAAGTGAAACAAAAACTAAAGGTATGTTGTAACTAATTCATTCTGATGTATGTGGTCCTATTCCCTCCATATCCTTAAGTGGATATGAGTATTATGTCACATTTATTGATGATTAATCAAGAAAGACTTAGATATACTTCTTGAAGAATAAGAGTGAAGTGTTCAGGAAATTCAAGGAATTCAAATCCTTGATAGAGAACCAATCAAAAAAGAGAATCAAAACACTGATATCAGATAGTGGTGGAGAATACACTTCAAAGGAATTTGAAGCATTCTGTAAGGAGGAAGGAATCAAGAGGGAACTAACCACTCCCTATAATCCCCAACATAATGGCATTGTGGAAAGAAAGAATAGAACTATCATGGAAGCAGTGAAGACCATGATTCATGAGTAAGAACTCCCTATGCACCTATGGGCTGAAGCAGCAAGAACAGTCGTATATGTGTAGAATATATTATCTCACAGTGCTCTTGGATTCAAGACTCCTGAAGAGATGTATACAGGAAAGAAACCTGAAGGGAGACATCTCAATATATTTGGTTGCCCAGTATATGTACATATTCCAAAAGAGAAGAGAACCAAATTAGATCCTTCTAGAAAGAAGGGAATATTTGTTGGATATTGTGAAGTCTCCAAAGCCTTCAGGATATACATCTCAGGATTCCATCATATCGAGATTAGTAGGGATGTAACATTTGATGAAGAGACAGCTCTTAAGAAATATAGAAGGTGTCAGCTTGAAGAAGTACATGAAGAGGATGCACCTCCCAGAATGGTAGAAGGTGAACCCTCTTCTGAAATAGTAGCATTTGAACATCATGACATGCTAAAACCTCAAGATCCCCCTACTATGGATATCTCTCAAAATCGTACAAGAAGCATAGATATATGGAGCTCCATAAGGCTCCATAAGAACCATCAAAAGATCAATGCCATATTCCAGTTGTGTAGATTTGATGTGTGACCTTGTAGATCAAGAACCCACCATCTATGAGAAATTTGCACAGAAGAAAGAAAGGGTTGAAGCAATGATGGAAGAATACCAGTCGATAATGAAGAATGATGTTTGGGATATAGTTCCCAAACCAAAAAACAAGAGTGTGGTATCTTCTAAATGGATCTACAAGTTAAAACATGTTTCTGATGGAAGTATTGAAAAGTAGAAAGAAATATTTATGGCTAGAGGATTCTCTCAGAAAGAGGGGATCAATTATGAAGAGACATTTGCTCCAGTAGCAAGGTACACTTCCATCAGAACCATCATGGCACTTGCCTCCATGATGAAATGGGACTTACACCAGATGGATGTAAAGACAACCTTCCTTAATGGTGTGATTGAGGAAGAGGTTTACATCGAACAACCACAAGGATTTGAAGTCTAAGACAGAGTGACTCATGTATACAAGTTGAAAAAGGCTATGCATGGGCTAAAGCAATCTCCTGAAGGTTGGTATGGTAGAATAGATAGCTTCTTGACAAGCATGGGCTTTACCAAGAGTAAAGTTGATCCTAACCTTTATATTAAGACTATGGATGATGAACCAATCATACTATTATCGTATGTGGATGATCTATTTCTGACGAGAAATGAGAAATATATCACAGATTGCAAGAAGAAGCTAATTGAATAATTCGAGATGAAAGATCTTGGATTGATGCATTATTTCCTAGGGCTAGAAGTGTGGAAGAGCCCAGAAGGAATATTTCTAAATGTAGGAAAATATGCAGTATAAATATTGAAAAGATTTAATATGTTGGATTGTAAGGCCATGGCCACACCCATGGACACCAACTCGAAGTTGTTGTCTGATGAGACATCAAAGTTAGTGAGCATGACTCGGTACAAACAAATTATTGGGTCATTAATGTATCTAACGAACACAAGGCCAGATATATGCTTTGGTGTGAACACCTTGATTCAGTATCTAGTTAAACCTAGATGGGTTCACCTGATAGCTACAAAGCATGTGATGAGGTACCTAAAAGGTACGATAGATTTGGGATTTTACTATGGGAGAGATAATGACTACAAACTATATGGATATATGGATTCAAATTGGGAAAGAAGTGTTGCAGACAGGAAGAGCACCTCAAGTGGATTTTATTGTCTGGGATCAACCATGTTCTCATGGTTTAGTAAGAAACAGTCTAGTGTTTCTCTCAGTACAGCTAAAGCAGAGTACTTTTCAGCTCGTTCCACTTGTTGTGAAGCGATATGGCTTCGGAAGCTAATGTCAGGATTATTTGACATGGAGTTGGACACCATAGTGATTTTTTTTTACAACCGGAGTTGTATAAGGATGATAGCAAACCCGATGTTCCATGACAAATCGAAGCACGTAGAAATCCAATATTTTTATATCAGGGATATGGTACAAAAGGGAGCTATCAAGCTCCAGTATGTGAGTACCGATGAACAAATTGATTATGTACTGACCAATCCTCTATCTCGAGTAAAGTTTGAATATTTCCATGACAAGATTGGTGTAGTTCAAAAAACCCTTCCTCGCAAGGAGGAATAGTGATGGGACTACAAATGATGAAGATATGGACCTTCTTCGAAAAGGAAGATGAGGTCGAAGACATAACCCTCCTCAGACAAAGGGGGAGTAGGTTGATAATATGAAACTTCCCAGGAAAGGGGGAGTAATGATGAGACTGACATCGATGATGGATGATAGTGATAATGAAGGTCTGACATTCACTTGTGGACGATAGTATCCTCTCTTGAGGATGATAGGTATAACACTCTGTTCATGAAAGTGTTCCTTACTGAGGATGGCCCTGTAGATATTCCTCTTGCATGGAGAGTACCCACATTCACTTGTGGATACTATAGAATAACACTCGCTCAGGAGTGGTCCTAACCTCAGTGGTAAGGATGCTCTACGATGAGTCCTCACAAATGACATGACTGACATTTTGTATGCAGTCGAGATCTGATCTGTAGACAATACTCTTATATGGAGAGTATGCCTACAATCATATGTAGATACTATAGAATAACACTCTCTTGGAAGTGGTCCTAACCTTAGTGGTATAGATTCTCTATGATGAGTCCTCACGGACGTCGTAGTATAAAACTCACTTGGGAGTGTTCCTAACCTTAGTGATAAGGACATTCTACGATAAGGGCCGACATTTTGTATACGGTCGAAATCTAATCTGCATACAATACTCTTTCTTGGAAGAGTATGCCTATAGGTAAGTGTAGATACCGTAGTATAACACTCACTTAGGAGTGGTCCTAACCTCAGTGGTATGGATGATCAAGTTGAGTCCTCATAGATGATAGGTCCTTCACTGGGTACAGTCGAGATCTACATTTAGTTGTAGACAATTTAGCTAATCGATTTTATGGATCAAGCTTATGGAGGATTGTATCGTCCTTGGACTCATGTCCTAAATTGATAGGGATTCATCATCCCACAAAGATATCATGTGTACTACAGGTAGCGAGGCAGCAAAGGATCAAGTAGATCGAAGTGCGGTTGCAAAGGATCAAGAAGATCAAAGTACTGCTAAAAAGGATCGAAATGATCAAAGTGATGCTCTTATGAAGGATCAAGAAGATCAGAGTACTGTTGTAAAGGATTGAAGATCGAAGTGCTGTTGTGAAGGATTGAAAAGATCGAAAGTGTTGCAAAGGATTGAATATTGAAGTACCGCTACAAAGGATCAAAAGATCGAAGTGTTGCTATGAAGGATCGAATGATCGAAGTGTTGCTACCAAAATATCAAGCGATCGTGTGATGCAGAAGATGTAGACATTGAAGAGTAACTGTTCCAGTTACTAGTTGTGAAAACTTCCTATGACGTATAGATGTATTACCTCAATACTGTTAAAGATATTGTCTCTATGTTCGCCTATAGTCTATGATGATGTTGTCAGTAGAATAACCTTCTCATTAAGGGGGAGTGTTGAAATATTGTAACTTCAAAGGATATTCTAAATGTATTTTACCGATGCAACCCAAGGGAGATGTTATTATTCCTCCATCGGGGTGTTACTATTGTATTTGGTAATCATAGAGTCATGAGGTAAAGCCTCCATTGTAATTCAGGTCATTAGTACCCTAATAAATAATATAATATACTATTTTGAGTCTTCCCAGTTGAATTTGGCCCAGACAGTTTAGTGGGGCCAACTTGTTTAGGGTAAAATTCAGTTGTCTCTATGTATATATATAGGAGAGTTGTTATTCTTATTTGGACACAGACTCACTCACTTGAATAGCGCATAGGAGAGAGAGAGAACAGAAGGAGGAGAATACCTATTTTTAGGGCTATATCTTATACATCTTGTACAGAGGAATTTTTAGCTGGGTTTTCTTCCCCTTGAGGGTTTCCTAGGATAAATACTATGTCTATCCTGTGATTGTGTTTCTTTCAGTGATTCCACATATGCTGCCATTGTGATTTTGAATTGACCACTAATGATATCTATTCTAGCATATGAATCTTAACACACCTACCCCCCAGCGGGGCTTGTTATGTCCACATGAAAAACGCATAGGGGGCCACCTAAGAGGGCCTCACCCATTTGCTTTGATTATAGATCTAACCCGATGGGGACATCAAGTGAGGCCCTTATATAGAAATGTATAGCCTCTCGGGGATTTGACCCCAAGACCTTCTGCTCACAACTTACAACACTCAACCACTTGAGCTAGCCCACCAGGATAAATATATCTTCATATTATTTAAGCAAATTGACCATTTTAGATATTATCTTTTCATCCCAGTAGCTTCCCATAGAGTCCATCTTGGATTTTTCGTTTGTCCCAATGTTGAATTTCCGCAAGTGCAAAGGTTGCACATAAGGTGCATTAGGATATTTTTCTTCTTCCCTTGCACAATCCTAAAACCTTCTTACTCTTTACATGATAGTTGTCTTAGTTTTTATAAGTCATCTGTACCCTCCTCATTTTGTTCATTTTTGTTGATGTATTTGTAACTTCAGAATGTATTCACTTGTATATCTTATGTATTGTAACCCGATGTTTATTCCGAGAAGTATCTGTAATGTAATTGAGTCATGTCATGTCCCGATGTTCCAATCGAGAGATTCAATAATGTAACAAGTCATGTAAATTCATTGAGGTTAACCCTCCATTGTAATTCAGGGTGATAGTCCCCACAGTTGTGTTAAGGTTAACCCTCCTTGTTGATCGGAGGGCAAAGTCCCCACTGTTGTGGGGCACTAGGGTTATTAGAATCTCCTAGAGATGTCGGATCTGGTAAGTAATTGTTGAGTGGGACCGACATGTTAAAGTGGAAATTAAGTGAACAAAAGAATATAAATAGAGAGTGAGCCTCCCTATTTATCACACACACACTCACTCATTGGGGCGCATGAGTGAGAGAGAAGTAGTTCTCTCAAGTGAGAGAGAGAGAGAGAGAAGTTGTGGAGATCATCTTTATGTTTTCGGGTTTTACTGCTGCCATTGGTGCTCATTCTATCTCTGAGGAGGTTGTGGGGTTTTCTCCCTTATGGTTTTCGCGAGAAAAATTCTTTGTGTCTCTTGTCTCTTGTGTTTATTGTTGTGCATGTTATTCTCTCAGATAAGATCCTAAGATCATAATGCTAGCTTGAGTGATAAAATTCTAACATGGTATTAGAGATAACCTGAGAAGAAGACATTGTGAAACTGCAAAAGCTAGGGCTTCTTGCTTTTTGGGTCTCTCTCCACAATCCATCAACAAAAGTATGCTAGGTTGACTCTCCATTGAAGGGCGCATCTTTCTGTCGAAGCGAAATTCGATTCCAGACATTTCCAGTGTTTGGTGCGAGAAATTAGGGCTTCTTACAGAAGAGGAATTTTTTAGTGATCCCAACGTAGGATTTATCTCCTCATCAAAATCAAAGTTTAGAGACCTGGGTCGAGATTTTTGGTTGGGTGAAACTCCAGGAAAGTCAAACCCTAGTTTGACCCCGGGCTGGAAAAACCCTAAAATATTAAAACTGATAGGTTTTGGTACATTCACTATATATTGGGATTTCATAAGGATCAAGAGTTGAAACTTTCACAGGCCAAAGATAAAATCCTTATTTACACTGTATCCAAAATTCAGCCTTAGATTCACTATATTCTAGGAGATATGATCCCTCCAAGTTAGAGTTCCAGCCTCTTCCAAGATTCATCCCTAAACAGGACACCTGGGGATAATTGCTATATCTAGGGCTACAAAGGTCCAAATGAAATTTATAAAGATGTTCCAAAAATGGTACAGAATGTACTTTGTGTGGTCCAATTTTCAGACCCGGAAGATGAAACAATGACATGTGGAAGTCCGTACAACTTCGCTATGCTGAACAATCCTGAAACAGGTCACCTTGGGAAAACGATCATAAGTCCCAATTGGTGAAACCAATTCTGATGAAACCTATGGTTTTGGAACAAGGACATGTGAGGATACCTCATTGAAAATTTTTAGACATAGATCAATATCAATTTCAGAGATACCATAGAAACAGTATCAGGAATTTCTGCAGAAGAAATTGGAAAACTAGGGCTTCCTGTTCCGGGAGCTTCCCTCCACTGTTTTCGGAAAAGGAGTACATTGGACAGCTCACCATGAAGAGATCTATCTTTCTATACAATCAGAACTGAAATATTCCAAGTTTTGAAAATTAGGTTTTCTCTGACAAACCCTAGATCAGCCAGCTCCAAAACCAAGACGGACACCTCAAATCGATAAGATCTAATCTTTTGTTATTTTCATTTGAGGTTCTCATTTCAAAGTTATATATCACATCAGCTTGATGATAATCTTGGTGAATTTGAAAAATTCCAAGCATGGAAGTATATGATCTCTCTGAAGAAAATGAATTGGACACCTACATGAGTAGAGAGGTTCCAGTTCCAGAGGGAGATGAGGCTCAAATCCTTTCACAAGAAGAACTTGGTCAAGGCTAAGAAGATCATTGCTAATTCAATCACGGATCAACTTGTACCACAAGTGTATTCCCTAAAGACACTGAAGATGTTTGATTCATTGACCAAGCTATTTGAAGGGAAGAACATAAATCGGAATATGACCTTAAGAAACCAGTTGAAGAATGTGAAGATCTAGAATGCAAAGACCGTGCAGTCATACTTTACAAGGGTCTCCCAAATCAAAGAACAACTTGAAGTGGTAGAAGAAGAAGTGGAGAATGCAGAAGTGGTTATAACCACCTTTAATGGCCTCCCGGGATCATGGGATTCATTCATTTGAGGAATGTGTTCCTAAAGGAAGTGATTACTTTCAGTAGACTCTGAGAAGAGTGCACACAAGAAAAAGAAGCTCGACTCATAATAAGAAAAGAGAAGATCGGAGCAACTAAAGATCAATCTCTCACCATCCAAAGAAGATCCCTCAAGCGATGAGGAATATGAAGGACTCAATTCTTGAAGAACCTCTTATCCATCTTGAGAATTTGGATCAGAAATGATGAAGTCATGAATGAAGAATATGATGAAGCTGAAGGCTCAAGAAGGAGTCTACCTACGAAACAAATAAAGATAAGTATTCAATTGTCATTTCATGATATTGTTTTGATTATGCATTTGTTTATATTCAGTTGATGTATTATGCATGATAGAATGTTTGCATTAATGATAGTATACTACTAATATGCATGTAATGGGTAAGTAGCTCATGGTGCTATACAACTCTCCATTGCTACTTATCTAGAATGAAACCTCTTTGCTGACATATCGGATTAGTGCACAATCTCAATGTTGTCCTGATAGAGATGGAAGGCATCTAGAAAGTTTCCGTGAGATATGGATGAATGTTGTATTGGCTAAAATAGTTGCATAATCATATATCTTAATGCAAAATAATTTTTCATTATGAATGTACCTTATGAAATGTTTCTAACCATACAAATGCATTTGACTTGTAGGAAAGATCACGTACAATCACCTACAAGCAAAGAAGGATGAGACTTGTTCCGAAGAACAAGTGACGACAGTTCAAGATGAAGAATAATATGATGAATGCAACAACATCATTGATGTAGAACCTTCTAGCTATGAAGAAGTAACCAAGAAGAAAGGGAAGACCAGTTCAAGAAGAATGATGTCTAGGATGCAGTATCGATACATGAAGAGAATTTTGTAGTTCCATCATGCAGTAGATGGAAACATCATGGGATACAAGGCAAGATTCGTAGCATGAGGCATAGACTACGAAGAGACATTTGCAACCACTAGAAATACACATGACAGGAAGAATCATGTGTGCAAATGAAAGAAGGCCTTGTACGAGCTCATAATACACCCATGGGATAACACATACATGAGGAGCTTGATGAAAGACCTGAACCTTTGCTACAAGGTTGAAGATGAAAGTATATAGAGGATGACAAGCTCACAGATGGGTGTGAGAAGAACTTTTGAAAAAGTTCAAGATAGAGGATATTGGTATCCAATGATCCTAGATGGATACATAGAATATCAGTAGCAGAGGAAGCTACTTGTCACTCCAGTACAGAATGTTTCAGTGCATAGAGTACAAAAGACGGAGGGAGAATGATGCTCTGCTTCAGAGGGAGTGACTGCTGAAGATCCTGAGGTTCGACATGGTACGATAGGATGGACAGATTACCGATGACTCTAGGATTTACTGAGAGTAAAGAGGATTCCAACCTTTGCTTCAAGGTTGAAGTTGAAAGACCAATGATGCTCCTATTATATGTCGATGACTTGTTCCTGACAGAAAAGAGGAACTCATTGAATTTGCAAGAAGAAGACTTGTTGCTGAGTTTGAGATAAAGGACTTGGGGATGATGCACTACGTTCTAGGCATGGAGGTGTGCACAAGGGAAGTATGTAGTAGAGATCCTGAATAGGTTCAAGATGATGGATTGCAAGGCCATGACCACATCTATGGCATCGAACCTGAAGCTATTGAGTGTTGCTTCATCAGAGTCGGTTGATGCCATGATGTATCGTCAGATGATTTACCTGAAAAATACGAGACCAGATATTTGCTTTGTTGTGAACACATTGAGACATGTTCACTTAATGGTTGCAAAGCATGCAGTGAGGTACCTGAAGGGTACAGTTGAGTATGGGATTAAGTGTGATCTCTTGGTTTGGCACGATGGAGTCCTGCATGGTGCTAAGTATAGCTGAGGCAAAAGATGTTGCCACTTGCTATTTGGGAGGTAGTATGTTTCTTTTGAAAACTACTATTTGATTTGGTTGATCTGACTTGCATTTTTGTATGATGCAGAGAGGAGCAGTGATCCAAATAGAGATCTCTCGAAAGAGGGATTTCTAGCATAGCTGATGAGACAAGTTTTCTGAGCACAAACCCTAGCGAAGCTCGTAGGTTGCTCAGACGTAAACGGTCCTATAGGTTGTCCTCAGATGTAATCGGTCCTGGCAAAGCTCGCATGTTATCCTTGGATGTAATCAGCCTTGATGTGATTCTATGCTAGAAATGGCCAAATTGAAGTTTGAGTACTTCAGGGAGAAGCTTGGTGTTCTCCAGATCGAGGTTCCCTCCAAAGGGAAATGATGAGACCTAGATCCATTCTGACATGGTGAGAGGATTAGGTTCCTTCCATGGTCAGATGTAAGGGATGAGCCATTTTGTCATGGTGAGAGGATTTGGTTCCTTCCATGCCAGATGTGAGTGCTGAGCCATTCTAATGTGACTGTAGGATTGGTTCCTACATGATCAAATATAACTGTTGAACGCCATTCTTGGAATGGTGTCACCTGGTCAGTTACCAGGAATACTCAGTCTGGGACTGAGGGCCATTCTGATATGACTGGGGATGTAGCCTTACATGATCAGATGTGATTGCATGGCCATTCTGATGTGATTGAGGGATTTGTTCCCACTTGATCAAATATAAGGGCTGATTCCATTCTCTGGGAGAATGGAGGCACCTGGTTAGTTACCAGGAATCCTCAGTTTGGGACTGAGAGCCCTTTCGATGCGGTGTGTTCGCACATGGTCGAATGTAAGTGCAGAGCCCTTCCAATGCGGTGTTTTCAAACATGGTCACATGTAAGTGCTGAGCCCTTTTGATGTGGTATTTTCAAACATGGTCGGATATAAGTGCAAAGCCATTCTGGCGTGATGTGTTTACACATGGTCAGATGTGAGTGCTGGGCCTTTCTGACAATATGAGGTCAGATGTGAGTGTTGGGCGTGCCTTTCTAACAAGATGAGGTCAGATGTAAGAGTTGGGCAGGCCATTCTGACTTAGGGTCAGATATAAGCGCTGAAGACCTACATGAAGGGTAGGCCTACAACCAGCATGAAAAAGGGCTGGCTCTGTAGAACTTCCTGTGACAAGAAGAATGAAGAGATAGCACCATTTGATTGAGATAGTAGAAGCAGTGATGATGATGATGATTCAGTGATGATCCAGCTTTGATGATGATCTAGATCAAGTGATGATCTAGACTTGATGATGATCCAATAGTGATGATCCAGACTTGATGATGATCCAGCAGTGATGATCTAGATCAAGTGATGATCCAGACTTGATGATGATCCAGCAGTGACGATCCAAATCAAGTGATGATCCAGACTCAATGATGATATAGCAGTGACGATCTAGATCAAGTGATGATCCAGCAGTGACGATCCAGATCAAGTGATGATCTAGACTTGATGATGATCTAGTGATGATCCAGATCCAATGATGATCCAGACTTGATGAAGATGACTTGACAATGAAGATGACTTGACGATGAAGATGACTTGTCAATGAAGATGACTTGATGATTAAGATGACTTGACAATGAATATGACTTGACAATGAAGATGACTTGAAGATGAGGATGACTTGAAGACGAAGATGACTTGATGATGATCCAGATGATACAGAGAAGAAGACTTGTGTTGTTAAATTGTGTCGAGAGAATACCTTCCTAGTTAAGAGGGAGTGTTGATGTATTTGTAAATTCGGAATGTATTCACTTGCATATCTTATGTATTGCACCCCGATGTTTATTCCAAGAAGTATATGTAATTTAATTGAGTCATGTCATGTCCCGATGTTCTGATCAGGAGATTCAATCATGTAACAAGTCATGTAAAGTCATTGAGGTTAACCCTCCATTGTAAGTCGGGGTAATAGTCCCCATAGTTGTGTCAAGGTTAACCCTCCTTGTTGATCGGAGGGAAAAGCCCCCACATTTGTGGGGCACTAGGGTTATTAGACTCTCCTAGAGATGTTGGCTCTAGTAAGTAATTGTTAAGTGGGGTCGACATGTTAAAGTGGACATTAAGTGAATGAAAGAATATAAATAGAGAGTGAGCCTCTCTATTTATCACACACACACTCACTCATTGGGGTGCATGAGTGAGAGAGAAGTAGTTCTCTCAAGTGAGAGAGAGAGAGAGAAGCTATGGAGATCATCTTTATGTTTTCGGTTTTACTGTTGCCATTGGTGCTCATTCTATCTCTGAGGAAGTTGCGGGGTTTTATCCTTTATGGTTTCCGCGAGGAAAATTCTTTGTGGCTCTTGTCTCTTGTGTTTATTGTTGTGCATTTTATTCTCTCAAATAAGATCCTAAGATCATAATGCTAGCTTGAATGATAAAATTCTAACAATTTTTTCATCAATAGAGAGGAAACTACATCCTATGGCTAGGTATCTGAAAGTTGAACAATTTCTAATTATATTGAAAAATGGGAGGATTACATAGATTATACAATCAATCAATCAATCAAGCTTCCTTGACTAATTCTAATAGAGTTATGAATTCATTATATTTCCCCATAAAATAAAAGTCTTCACATAATAGTGTTTGCTGATTAATTCAACTCCTTGTTTGTCATATGGTTTCCTCATGTAAATTCCAAGCTTCTAGAATAAGACCCAATCTATGAATAAACTTAGTAACCCAAAGGTTAGGCTATATTCCTTCCCTTTTCCACATTTGAGTGCATTGCTCCACATACATAAAAGGGTTTGTATCTGCATTGTAAATATCCAAAGCTATAAACTTCATATTTTTCCTTCTAGATATATTCAAACACCCAAACTCTAGTAAAGGAACAAACCTATGTATCATAGTTGTCTAAACAAGAGACTAGGTAAGAAGATTAGCTTTGTGAGTGGCCCACCATCTACCAAGAGTACCTCAAAGGGAGATATCTAACAATAATGTGTCATTCTTCAGTAACTTTGTTGTTCGTTTCTACCAAGAATTCTTCCAAGTTTGAGATCCCATCATAGGTAAGAGGGTCTTGGACTTCTATGCCAATCCATCTAATTAATTTAACAATTGTGCAATGCATGGAATAAATCTCGTGTCTCCTATTCTTCCATTCATTTTAGGCCTCCTCAAAAACACTATAAAATGAATTAATACTTCTCCAACCCACTAACCCATTTATTGTATGGTTGGCATACTCATCTCTTTTTCCAGCAATTGTGCTATAAATATGATCCATGATATTCCTTTCCATTGCAAAAGTAGTAAGTTTTATATATTTAATTCCTTGATACAAATATAGGGGATAGGTAACTTTCATACCATCCACTTCAAAATTCATTATCACATGCTTAAAATTTATGAAACATAGTTTTCAAGACCCAATCAATCCCCAACAAATATAGATAAGGGTTTGTTTGGTCCATTATGTCTATCACTTCAAAATTAACAAATTTCTTAACACCTGATAAGTCAACCTCCACATTCTCCATTCTACCTATGGGGAAGATACTATATTGATTTTCCATGCACATTTGTATGGGATAATACACCAACAGAGGGATTCACATGGCCTCCCATGGATTCCTAAGAAGAATGTTAATATTCGATCTAAGATCCGGCATTACATACTTGATGTCATACCCATCCACTTGAGCATACAATGAGAATTTATTTCCAATTATTTTATTTTTCCTCCTTGCTATGATAGTTTTACTCTCAAGGAAATTATCATAGATCAATTCGTCCTCTTCATTGGCTTTATGAGCATCCAAAGAGTGTTTTGCAAACTATTGGTTAATTCATCATCATCTAATATATCAACAAACAATGTAATCCACATATCAAGAAGTTTCTTAGAATTACCTGAGGATTCTACTTTGGGTTTACTTCTACAACTAAAGGATGGAAATATGGACCCTTTACTTCATCCTTGGAAATTTTCTATAACTACATGGGTTCATGTTGTTGGGATACGTTGGACCATATAGACTACATATTGGAAAATTTCCTTTTGTTGGGCAACATAAAACTTTGGTGCATATGGACCTGCCTTTTGGATCTTTGGGAGATCAAGGTTGTTGTTATCTACACCAATTCAAGATCCTCCATGAGTAACAACATTAATATTTAGACCTATTTCCCCATTACCATCCCTAGGTTTTGAAATGATTAAGTTTGTTGGTTGGTTCTTGACCCTATCTTCCTAGTTCACAATCAATTAGGTTGTCTTCAATCTATGGGTGTTCACTCAACAATGAGAACACCGTGGTCCTATAGGTAAAGGGAAATCTCTAGCAACATGAACTATTTCATTTCAATTGTAGCAATGTATAGCTCCACCTCTCTCATTGGTGCTTCCTTCCCTATAATCTCCTCCTCTTCCTTGTCCTCCCCCTCCTCCTCCTTGAGGTTGGGAATCTCTAACACCTTGAAAGCATATTGATCCAATTGATCCACTAAAGCATCTAAGGATTTACATTTATTTGTGTTTTGCATTTAGGTACCACATAATTCATCGTAGACTATATTAGGGATGGGTGAATACTTTTATAAGATAGGATAGTGCCTAGGAGGGTGTCCATATGTCTTGCAAATTTCAAAGTATTCTCTTGGATGGGAGTTATGCATATTTGATAATGCATGATATTGCATAGGTCTATTAAATGGGGTAGAATTTCCAAATTACACAACTCTAATATAAATTATTCTTGGAAATGTTCCTATTTGGGGAGTAGGGATAGGCCTCCCTCATAACCTTGGACACTCAAAAGCATGATGACCCTCTATCATACAACCAATGCACCATACTTACTCATGACTTACCTTTGGGATAGTTAGCTTGTGAATCTTTTCTATAAGGACAACGATATCATTATGAACTTGCAATAGATTAGGTCCTTCTACATTTACTACAACTCTATTTCCTCGATGGATACTTAGCCATGGCCTCAATATTCATAGCATGCTCCAAATAATTTCAAGGTGTATCAACAATTTGTTGAGTCAAAGGGATTCCAGTCAATGACAAAAACCCTTTGATGAACTACTATGTGTGATGAGTATCATAAGTATAGGATGAGTTTTTCTTCATCACATCTCTACATCTTTGTGCATATTTCCACATGCATTCCCTTGCTTACTATCATACTTCCTTTATCCCTATTATTCCCTACTGCTCCAATTTCGGCAATTGGAATTATGAGATAAATAATTTCTTGACTTATTGCAAGGGAAGAGGTCGAAATATAGCAAGACATTCCACAAAATTCATATACCACTACAAATCTCATCCTCTCAATGTTGTTTGAAATTCCCTCGATTTAGCGGAATATGGAATATTAGGAATTAAACGAGCATACATATAATTAATAATGAGAGAACACAAATCCACATAGCAACACATTTAATATAGACACAACATTTTACATGGAAAATAAAAAACTGGGAAAAACCACCATAATAGATCTATTATTTCCCATGACCTAAACCGGCTAAGTTGGGCCAAGTGAGCTAGCCACCACTCACCTCCAGACCACTTTATAATGGAGCCTCCTGAATCCTTAGAAAGGATTTTTTACATGTAATACCATGGGACAATACCATGGGCCACCAAATACCTTGGAAAAATACCATTGGCCTCCAAATACCATGGAAAAATATCATTGGCCACCAAATACCATGGGCACAAAAACACATGATGAGACCTAAACCATTTGACTCATTCTTGAGTTAAGGTTAACCCTAACAATCCCCCCTTTAAACTTAACTTGGAGTAAACACCAACTGCCTCAAATTTTTACTGAGAAATCTCACATACACCCTTATTTCCTGGCTTTAACGGTGAGTTACCAGGGGTATGCATGCCTTACCACATCTTATGGCCATATTCCCTTTTACATGGAAACTAATCCATAATTTGTTTTCATGTGTCTTCATGGTGACTACACCATCACCATCTATTGCTTCATCCTCTCTCTTTTACATGCTCACTTTCTTACTCATCTACTTGCTCATTTTCTACCATGCTCTATATGTACTTTCATCCAATCCTTTCATTAATGTCCATTTAAAGAGGAATACATCTACCGGATTACATGTGTACTCATCCATTGTAACCACTTGTTATCTAGGAATTCTCTTCACATACATGGCTCATCAATCTTGGTCCCACAACTGAGATTAAACCATCTCACATTTCTCCCCCAATAGAAGTCTCAACCTCTCTAATAGACATCATGTTAGGCTACAAGTACACCTGCCACCCTTGTACCTACCTAGTAGTTCATTCCACACTTGATGCAACATCCCTTATTTACACATAAGAGGGATACATTGTCTTATAGCACTCCAGGAAATTAAATTTTAACCAATAATAAAAATGCTAGGGTGTCGGGTACCAACCAACATGCACCCCCACACACTTTTAATTGAAGTACAAAAACTTTTGAAATACTTATCATACTTCATTGTCATGTCCCTTCCTTGAAGAACATCAAAAGTGTTGATCTTGACAAGCATCTAGGGGTTCAAAAGTTGAATTAATTAAATTACCTAGGGAATTTTGATTATTTCATACTAAGGAGGCATGTACTAAGTTTATTTCTAATTCTGGATTATTTAATGTGTAAATATTTTATTAATATGCAAATAATACATGTGCAATAAGTTGCCATGTCATGAGGGTGCATTAGGCAAGTCAACTTGCCTTGGATGACAAATAGAAACTATCAAGAAAAATGGCAAAAGCAATATGTCAGTAAAAATAAAATAAAATAAAAAAGATGGAAATGGACAAAAGCAAGGAAAAGCAAGACGTTTCAAAAGAAGAAAGTGCAGGAAAAGCAGTCAGCGCAAAAGCAGGAAACTTTGGCCAACGGAGGGCGCAGTTTCCATTTTAATGAAAGGATACTAACAAGGAAACATCACTAGTCCTAAGAAGGAAAATTTTACTCAAAGGGGGGTGCAGTTTCCACTTTGGACTAAGGGATACAAACATGGAAACATTACCTAAGCTTCATACTTTCTATTTTCCTCAAGGAGGGTGTATCCATGGATTAGGGTTAGGGTTTGAAAGTGGGAAACTTGATCAACAAGAGAATTACTTGATAAAAAAGTCACTTAAGGTTTATTTAAGGATGCTTCTAACTCCATTTCTCAGTTTGGATTGTTAATGTTTTGGTGTTGAGTGAATCTAAGCTTCGAATATGAGTGATTAGCCTCAATCCCCTTGGGTTATGTGCCCCAAGTCTCAATTCCCTTCTCTTCTCTCCTCATCCATTATTCAGTGCAAATCATAGAGAGCCAAGCAGAATCCATATAAGATCCATCTCGAGCTCCAATAACATCCATTCAGCCACAGAAGTCAAGCTCCAGTGAAGGAATCTTCACTTATGCTCTCATATCAATGTTGGGTGCTAGTTCCTGACCTCCAATTCTCAGTTTTGGACACCATTGAGGGAGATAATCTCCTCAAATATTATATTGAGATAATTATCTCCATATTCACATTCTTATCTCTATTTTTATAGTAAGAATCATGTCCAAGGAAACCATAATGATAATATTTTATGAGAGGAGTCCTCCAATGCCCATTTAAGGGGGCTTTTTGTAAGTTTTGGGAATTAAATGTGATGTAATGGACATGATAGACATAAATGATTTATCTGATGCATAATAAAGGTCATATAAATCGTTGGTAATCATTAGTTGCAGCTCTGATAAATTGCAGCATCAAAATTTATTGTTATTTTATTACCCTTTCTCATTGACTAGTCAATTTTGACTAGTTTTACAATTTTTAGTGCTATGTATAATCTGTAAAACCAATTAGCATTCTATAAGTTATTGTAGATTTTAAATTCACCCCAAAACACAACCTAAGGCACAAATAAATAATTCATTGGGGTCGTATAGAATTTGAGTGGCCTCCTCTGCGCATGCCTTCCGTAGGCCAAAATCCTAGTTTTTGCCCAAACAACCCCAAACTCCCTCAAACCGTTTCACGTATATTCCAAAACTATTCAAATTATGTTTTATGCCTAATCAGTGACTGATAAATCACCTAATCCTTCCATAATCCTTGTTTAATTGGAAGTGATTTTCCAATCTTAGTTTGCACCGGTTGGGACACCCAAAAGCCTGGGAGTAGACTTCAGCATAGATTATGCTCAAAACCTAAAAGGGGCCAAAATACAAGTCCTAGGGATCTGAACTCTCTATTTCCAAACCTTTCCTTTGGTTTCTTCCATCAGCCCTTTGTCATTCCCAGTTTTTCCAGTACTACCTGTGTTTTTCCTTAAATAGAAAAAGTGATTGATCCCAATGTAAAATTTTATTTCACATTTAAATTATATCAACACTAAGAAATAATATTATGATCAGGTATATTACAGTCATATTGGAGCATTTTCCTCTATACCTGCTCTTGATAATCATTAATGAGTCCCAAATTCAATTCATATTCTAGAAGGAAGACCTCTGAAGAAGAGGAAGCTAACTCTATGGAAGGGAGATTCCTCGAGGAGATGGATGAGAAGGATGAGTTCAGAATTTTTGTGAGAAATATGTTGAAAGGGATGTAATATAATTCAACCAATATCATTTATCCTGGTCAAGAGACCAAAGAGTTCCTAGCCAGGCAGTTGGGTGCAAAGGATGGAGAAGGGAGCAACATTAACTCCCAACCAGAAGAGAGGAAGACAATGGGTGGATCTATATTCTCTAAGACAGGACCTCATAATAGGCCTCTTGATTTCAAATATGAACCTAAGTTTCAGCCCTAACCCACAATGCCCAAGTTCATGGAGTATCCAAAATAAGACCATGAAGTGTAAGCTGAATCAGTTGCTTCATGGGAGGAGAAGTATGTTTCCTATCAAACCTTGAGTGAGGAGTGCAGAAGGGTTTTGACTTTCACATATTTTTGTGAAACTTGGTATAGAGGACAGCCCCAAGGGGTTCAAAGGCTACCATATCATAATTTTTAGCTGAGACATGCGATTGGAAATATCACCATGCCCTACTTTGATGGCACTTCCAAGTGCACAGTAAACTCTTGGATACCGAAATTGGACACTTACTTCCAACTGAATCCTATGGCTAAGAGGGATTCCATCAAGAGGGAAGCCCTGAATATTTATGGGGAGTCTAATGAATGGTGGTTTCATGGAATGAATACTTTGGTCCATGATCAATTGGTTACTTATGAATAATTCACCCAAATATTGGCAAAATGGTTTGATTAGAGAGATCCCTGATATCTCTTTCTGAGAATTGGCACATGTAAAATAAGTTGGAACTCTTGAGGCCTACATATCTGAATTCCAAATACTGTGAGTGATGGTAATGGATATCTCAAAGGCTAGGTTGATCCTTTTTTTTACAGAAGGATTAGAAGAACCTTTGAAAGGGTTGCGAAAGCTTACCAACCCACAACTTTGCAAGAAGCGGTGAGTAGAACTAGAGATCTGCAAGATCCAATTCTGAGGACCAAGTATCCTCCCAGGACCCCCATGCCTCATAAATTTAGAATCAAGTACTTTTGGTGAGGAAATTTCATGCCCCTTGAAAGAAAGATTACTCTTACAAAGATCGGGATGAACTAAAGAGGAACAAGCTCTGCTTTTCCTGCCAAGAACCTTGGGTTCCAGGCCACATGTTTGCTAAGGGGAAGGCACACTATATTGAATTATTCTTTGAAATTGAAGAGGAGATGGTGGAAGAAGTTGAACTCGCAGATGGAGAATATGAAACAGTTGAAGAAGAGGAGCATCCCCCTCAAACCAGCAGCAAAATTGCAGTGCTTAATGGGGTGCCATGTTTCCACACATTGAAGCCGAAAGGGGTACTGCAAGGCCAAAGAATCATGGTTCTTTTTGATGAGGGTTCAACCCACAACTTTATTGATGCATCCCTACTGGAGAAAATAAAGTTTCCAACTGAATCCTTTGAAGGGTTCATTGTGGTCATCCCGGGCAAGAATACCATGCAATACAACCGATGGATTCCAAACCTGCAAGTGAATCTAGGAGATTACACTATGAAAGACAACTTTTATGTTGTCAATGTTACAGACACCAACATGGTGTTGGGAGTACAATGATTGTACTCCATTGGGGAACATTCCATGAACTACAAAATACCCCATATGAGTTTCAAAGATGCAGAAGGAAAACCAGTAGTTCTAAAGGGTATGAACACATACCCAAGCCAATTAATTTTTTCCAACAGTATGAGATCCATTCTGAGGCATGGTGACATTGAATGGGATTTTGAATGCTGCATTACTACCGATGGAACTTTAGTCAATGTTTTCTATTATCCTGAAGACATAAAAAAGTTGTTGCGCAAGCATAAGGGGTTTTTTTTTAAACCACCCACATGGCAGGCCACCAGATCGTGGCATTGAGCACAAAATTGTGGCGTAAGTTGGCACACTTCCCATAACAATCCACTCCTACAAAGAAATTCAAGGATGAGATTGAGAAGATCATCAAATAACTCCTTGAGTTGGGTCCCATTATACCAAGTTCCAGTCCCTTTGATTCTTTGGTGGTTCTAGTGAAGAAGAACGATGGAACACTTATAATGTGCATAGAATTAATATCCCATATCTTAATCATATCTAAATATTAACTCCTATTGTTGATAATTATCAAGATTGAATAAGACTTTTACAAATTATTGATAATTTTCTTCAACAAGGCACAACACAAACAATAAGGACATAAACTAAGAGTGGCAAAGGGTGAGTGGATGAAACCAAAGGAAAGGTTTGGAGACTGAAATTTTAGATCCCTAGGCACTTGGATGTTGGGCCCTTTTAGGTTTTGAGCATCAACTATGCCGAAGTCTACTCCCAGGCTTCTAGGTGTCCCAACCAGTGCAAGCTGAGATTGAACAATAAAATCCAAGAAACCAAAGTTTATGGAAGGATGAGGTGAGTTATCAGTCACTTTTTATTCCACATATATCCTTAAAATAGGTTTGTAATAGTTCTAGACAGTTTGAAGCTGTTTGGGAAAAAACTAGTAATTTGTCCTAGAGAAAGTTTGTGCAAAGGAGGCCATTCAAACATTGTACAACCAAAAAGAATTATTAATATGTGATTAAGGTTGGTTTTTTAGGTGTATTTATAACATACAACAACTTTCATAATTCAAATTGAGTTTACAGATCATACATAGCATCAAAAACTATAAAACTAGTCAATGAGCATGGGTAAGAAAATAACAATGAATTTTGAATCTGTCTTTCATCATACTTGAAAATAATGATTAATAGAGGTATATTAGTCTATACTAAACATCATCAAGCTCATATACCATTATCATGTCCATTACATCAATACCAATGCATTAATCTTACAAAAATGCTCATTTAAGGAGCATTGGAAGGCCTCTTTCATGAAAAATTGGCATTATAAATTTCTTGGATAGAACTCTTACTATATAAAAGAGGCTAGACTATGAGTAAGGACATTAGAGATCATAAAGGACTTGGAGGAGTTTATCTCCCTCAATGGTGCCCAAGACTGAGGAATTGAGGCTTGAAGCTAACACCCGGCACCGATCAGAGAGCATAAGTGAAATCTCCTTCACTGAAGATCAACTTCCATGGTTGGATGGCTATTATCAGAGCTAGACATTTGTATTCGATGTTTTCTCCTTGGATGTCTTTGATTTAAACTAAATAATGGAAGATAAGAGAAGAGAATGGAGGCTTGGGGCGCATCACCCAAGGTCAATGAGGCACATCACTCAGACTGGAAGCTTAGCTTCACTCAACACCAAAACATTAATGATCAAAAACTGAGAAATGGAGTTGGAAGCATCCTTAAATAAACCTTGAGTGAATTGTTGAGCAATTCATCTACCTTTTTGGTAAGTTAACCCCTTGTAAAGCCTAACCCTAAGCCAAGAGTGTGCCCCTCTTGAGGAATTTAGTAATTTCATCCATATGATGATGTGTCCCCGCTTGCATCACTCAACCCAAAGTGGAAATTCACCCTCCTTGAGTAAAATTTTCCTTGTTTATGATTGGTGATGTTTCCTTGCTTGCATCCTTTCACGAAAATGGAAACGGCACCCTCCGTTGGCCAAATTTTCCTACACTTTTTGCTTTTGAAACTGCCTTTTTTTCCTTGCTTTTGTCAATTTCCATCTTTTTCTGACATATTTCTTTTGCCAGTTTTTGTGATAGTTGTTATTTGTCATCCAAGGCAAGTTGACTTGCCTAATATGACCTCTTGACATGGAAACTCATTCCCACATGTATTATTTTCATATTAATTAAATATTTACACATAAATAATCCATAATTAGAATTAAACTTAGTACATGCTTCCTTAGTATGAAATATCAAAATTCCCTAGGTAATTTAATTAATTCAACTTTTGAACCCCTAGGTTCTTGGCAAGGTCAACACTTTCAATGTCCTTCCAAGAATGTACATTACAATCCTCTCCTCCCAAGTCTGCTTGTCCTCAAGCAGAAGCAATCTAGGGTGCAGCTTGTTCACCCAAAGGATTCTTCCCCCCCATGTAGGAGAACTGGAACATAATAGCTCATAGATTAACTCATGTGAAGAAAGGTTTAATTGCTCCATCAAGTTAGCATGTAAATAGATGCTCCAAATACAAGCAATGTTAGGGTCCCATTGCTTACATTGCATCCCCATCAGTGAGAATTCCATCCAACACAACTCCTCAGACAAAAGTATGTTTGGATCCCACTATCTGGTGTGCATTCTCCTAAGCATCACCAAAATCATGCAGAAACCACCATCATGAAAGGTACTATGAAGGATAGAAATAACATCATGAAGAATGTCTGAATCGTGCAAGTGACAAGGGTGAAAATCCCATGTACAACGCCAATAAACGTGGGCATCATCCAACAAACAAGGATGCCCAATATGATCACAATGAAATGATGCATCAAAATCATCTCTTTGAATGCAAACAAGAAATACAAACATGTGCTTCCTCATCCAATAAGGGAATGGAATGACACCCAAACCAAAAGATTTATGTGAACACATCCAATGTCTCAACTCTCTACCACTAGTCAAAGGGTGCAAGAATCCACCCAAATGTGTGGATTTCTTCCACAGAGGCCACCTTATGAAATATATATGTCTCAACAACTTCTCTTGCCAGTTTGATTGCTTAGATCCCTTCCACTAATCATGAGCATAAATTTTCCTGCAAGAAGACTCCATATGTGACATGTAATCTTCCACCCAATCCATATGTGGATCAATGGCATCAAATGGAAGCAATATGTGCCTATACTTCTCCATCGATGAGTCTTTCTCACCTATATAAATCTTATGATCTCCCAAACATGGAACTAGCGTACACCTCCAATGGCTCAACTCTGCCACTAGGTCCACTCAATGGGTGCAAGTGAATAAAGGAGGCATAAAAGAATGCAATTGGATGCCTATGTTATTGCTGGGAATGGAATGGTGCATTCATCAAGTCATCGTGAACACCTATGGGAGCCTCCTACTCCTCATGTGGCACCAACAAGGAAAATTCCTTCTCCCAAGTTTCATCCCAAGTTGATGTGGCTAAAATAGAAGTGTGGGGTGAAGAACTGTGAATCAACTCTCTGCAATACTCATCCACCAAAATTATGGATGCATTTTATTCATCACTGGATGATCCAACTAAGGTGAGCTCATATGACTCTTCCATGGAGAAGAGACTCTCTCCATAAAACAACTCAAGTTTTCTCTGGGAAAGATCAAGTGCTTGGTTCTCATCAAGCTTGTCTGCACAATCCTCAAGCACATGCAAAATTGAATGCATCTCATGATCCACCATATCATGAGATTCCTTCATATGATCAAGAATTCAATCAACCTTGTGAGGATGGTTGAATGGTGTGTAGGAGGGTAGGTAATATCTTTGCAACTTCTCATGAAGTTGCTTTATCTCCATCTTGGACTCTTGGAGTGCACATTGAGTGCTCTTTAAGGAATATTGGGTGGTCAACAAATCTTGTGTGAGCTTGCAAATATCTTCTTCATCCTTCAAGGACGCTCCATGAAACAACTCAACCAGCTCAAGTAAATTGTATGTATCAGAAATCAAATGGAGAAAATTACCTTTTATGCTTGTCATGGAATTCTGAAACTTCTACATGTCTCCCATGGAATATTTCTCCTCCAACTTACAACAAAGATATGTCATCAATGCATGGGTTCCATGGAGAGTTTGTAGGGCCTCTTTGATCTTGCACTCACTCATCTTCAGTGACCCTACAATAAAATGAAGTTCTGGAAGATGAACCTCTTCTTCTTCCCTCTTTCTTGGATCAACTTCATGAAACTCCAGTGATGATGTGGAAATTGATATTAGGACCTTCTCTTCAGCAGCTACTAGGTTTGCATGCCCATGGAGATTTGGTTTTGTGGAAACTTCTTCAAATGAAATCTCTATACCACCAACATACATAGGTGGACATCCATCAGTAGATGTCTCACTGAAACTTGAGCACCCAACAGTAGGTACTCTTTCAACCATGTCCAAAGTGTTTCTTATCTCTTTGGATTGTTCTTCTACAGTAGTGGTGGTAAGGTCAAGTGAATGAACACCCTTCTCTTTTGTTGCAAAAACCTAACCAATAAGGATTTTAATTATGTCTTCCAATGGCTTCCATGAAAATTTCACTTGCTTGAACATGATTTTTACTTATTCCACTACTACAACATCTTTCTCTTTATTCTCATGGGAAACTTCTCCTTCTCCTTCACTGCAAATACATTGCAGTAACTTGTGCTCCCTTTCATGGATCTTTATTTCCATTTTCCCACTTGCAAGTCTAGGTGGTTCATGGCTCTCCTCAATGATGATAGAGGGTTGTGGATTCTCACCAATGTCAAGACTATCCTCTAATGTGGCTACAACTTCATCATGATGCAAGGGAATACAAAAATATGAATTGTGTCCGTCCCTTTGCATCATATTTTTCTCTTCATGTGGTGGAGCTTATTAGAATTTGAATGCCATTAAGATCTTCAAGCAGATAATTCTGATAATGTTGTAGCAATTGAATGGAGAATGAACATACAAACTAAGAAAAACAAACCACACAGGAAATGGACAAGTATTGCTCAGGAATTTATAGTATATTCATCCTAATAATATCCGGTGTACAATGTAGTTTACATAGATAGAATTTGAATGCATGAGTAATGAATTTGAATCCTCCAAGTGGATAAGATTGTATCTAACTGAATCTCTAACTGAAGGTCTCCCAATCAATATCGGAGTCCAAATAGACAACTCCCTGATGACCAATAACTCCAACAAGCAGTAAAAACTAGTTAACTCAGTGCAACTAAGTGTGGTAGGTAGAAAAAGCGCTCCTCCCCATGCAACCAAGAATTAGTAGCGCTAGCCTAACTAACTATTAAGTAACTGATTGTAACTGAGGGATAACTAAGACTAACTAGTGCTAACACCAACTCACTGAAGTAGGTTGGTGCCGAGACTCCTAGTGGCTCCTAAAATGTAGGGATTGTTCTAGGAGGTGCCCTAACTGATGCATGCACATGCAGTAAGTGGTAGTTAACCTCTAGTAGTGTCTCCCACACTTCAATAACTGGTACATGTGGCCCCATTGGGCCATGTGGACCCAATTGCACTAGTGGACCAATTTAATTAATTAGGGTTTTAAGTTAGGCAATAATTAATCTAATAGACAATTTGACCAAGGGAGGATTAATAATCCTAACACCCCCACTAAATCCTAACTTGGACAACTATGGGCCCTGGTAACAAGACCATAGGTCACCCAAATAAAATCTAGAAGATAATAAAAAAATGTTGCCTAGTACAACTATGGAAACAGGGGAAAACCTCATGGGAAAAAACCCCCTTCAAAAATAAGCAGGAAAATAGCAATATGCAAGATATCTTTAGAAGAAAGAAGCTTCCTCCTTAGAAAAATAACTTGAGAAAAAAAACTGATGCAAAAAATTGCAGCTCTATGCAGCAACAAGGTCCATCAGTGGACCTCTCAATGTACTTCTGGACTGATGACTACTTTTGGTTCTGCTAGATGGTTAAGGTAGGGAATGATCAAATATCTGCTTCTGTGAGCCATGTAGCTGATCATTCACCATCTTCAAGTAGCATCTACCTATAACTTTGCTACACCATTATGTAGAGAGTGAATCTGTGAGAGGCAGTGTAGCATGCTCATTCTGATACTGGGACCTAGTTCTTATTTTGTCTTCTGGAACTCCAGCACCACTTCCAGCTGCATCAAGAAGCTTTTGAGCCCATCTGGGTTTAGGTTTCTAATTAGGAATGGGTACTGGATCTAGATTTAGAATCTCTTGAGATTCGGTCTCAATAACATGATCAAGTTGTATGTGATCTTGTTCATCTGAATCTGAAACATGTAGCACATCATCATCATCATCAAAAATAGGAGAAATAGTTATACCTTCTTGTGCTGCTGGAGGAGTATTGTGCAATTGATCTTCTTTGAATTGGACACTTCTTTCAATGAAGCATCTTCTGGTAGCAACCTCCATCAGTTTGTAATATTTTGCATCATCTGCATATCCCAGTAGAATGCATTCTCTACTTTGGGCTTGGAAGGCCTTTATCTTGTCAAGTGGTATCCTGGCCCAAGATTTGGAACCAAAAACTATCAGATGAGAGACATTGGGCTCATACCCATGTAGTGCTTCGAATGGTGTGACCCCAACCACTGACTTGTGAGGCACCCTATTCTGCAAATATGAAGCACAGTTTACTGCTTCAGCCCAAAGAGAAGGAGGTAGATGCTTGCCATGGAGAAGGAATGTTGCCATCTCTTTCAGTGATCTGTTCTTCCTCTCAACCACACCATTTTGTTGTGGTGTGTATGGAATTGAATGTTCCATTCGAATCCCCTCTGATTCACAGAAATTCTGAAATCTCTTTTGACATATTCTCCTCCTCCATCGGATCTTATTGACTTGATCTTCTTATTGAATTTGTTCTCAACCATACCTTTAAAACTTTTAAAAGTCTCAAAAACTTCTGATTATAGCTTCATGAAGTAGATCCAGTAGTACCTAGAACAATCATCAATAAAAGTCAAAAAATACTTGCAACCATTAATGGATTTTGTGGGAATAGGTCCAGCTACATCACTGTGTATCGAATCAAGTGTAGAGATAGCTCTATGATCCTTCCCAACATCATACTTCTTTTATGGATGCTTACCTACCAAGCACCCAGCACATACTCCATCGTAATTTTGGATGGAGGGAAAACCTTCAACCATGTTATCATTATGGAGCTGCTTCAGAATTTTGAAATTGAGATGGACAAATCTCTCATGCCAAATCTTGCTAGTGTTCTTAGCATCAGACAATAAATTTGTAGGAGCATAAACATGTAAGAAATGTGAAAAATCATAAGCTTTGGTAAAGTGATTTGCAATACCTTTCACTACAAGCTTTCCAGTGGATTTTTCTGTAATCTCAACTAAGTCTGAATTGAAATTGACCCTCTTGGGAGAGCCTATATGAGTCATCTGGTAAATAGATAACAGGTTAGCAGCAGGGTAGGGCACATATAAGACATTTTTGAACTCACCATGCTTCGCTCTGACTGAGCCCCTTCCTTCTACTGGAATCTGGGAATCATCTCCCATATGAATGTTAGGCCCCTTTGATAGTGAAAGAGTAGAGAAGGATTCTTTGGTGGAAACCATGTGGTTGGAGGCTCCAGAATCTATAATGCATGCTGAGGATGGAGAGAAATTTGCTTTCAAAGCATGACACCTTTCAGCATCTTCTATTGGTGCTTCTTCATCGAGATTCTTTGCTCTTGGAAGAGCAATGTTGTGCTGCTTGAGAAGAGCGAACATCTCATCAAGTTGCTTCCTCATACAATGTTCTTCAAGATGGTATCCCTTTTCACAATACGAACATAACTTCTTTTAAAAATTCTTCTTCTTAGAGCTGGAGGTCCCTTCGGAAGATTGTTGATTTGGTTTAGGCTTCGAATCAGCATCCTTTGGTTCCTTCTTCTTTGATTTCCCCTTTGCTTGCGCTTTGGAAGAGTCAGTAACCAAGAGAGCTTGATCTTTGGAAGTCTGAATGACTCCAATTCGAATCAATTTGTCTTTTTATTTGATTAAGGACTCGGATAATGAATCTAAAGAAGGTAGTTTCCAATCAGGAAAGCTTTCCCACTTGGAATGAAACATAGAGACATAGACAGAGTACTCAGGACCTAGTTTGTTGAGTATGGAAAGGACATTCTGCTCTATCCCGTACTGTCTGCATTGTAGCACTTGAGACTCGAATTGGGAGAATAATTGCTCAATAGTCTCGAAACTGCTGGGATGTAAAGATACCAACTCATTCTCCAGAATCTATCTGTGAAGCTCATCTTGTTTGTTAAACAAGCTATCAAGCTTCTCCCATGCTTCTCTAGGAGTCCTCAATCCTTCTAGATGAAAGAGGAGATCTCTGGACATATAAGTACATAAGTACCTGAATGCTTCATCACTACGATTTAGGAACTTGTTCTACTCTACCGGTTAATGAGGTTCAGCCTCCCATCCGTGTATGATCCTGTGGTAGCCATGCTTGTGCAAGGCCAACTGCATATCAATCCTCCAATCAAGGTAATTGGAAGTTGTGAGGATCCGTGGCTCAGGAGTTTGAGAACTCATAATTGCTTCGACAGGGAGATGGAAAATACTTCTTTCAAGCTACGTAGCACCTGTCAATTTCACTGCAAATAACACTAAAACATATGAGCTATTGAAATCATGCTTTTCCTCCAAACATGAACATGTTTTCAGGGTCCATCACGCCCTCTCTGCTGCTCTGAATGAATCCATAGCTAGCAAATTTTCATAGGGTACTTATGTGGAAACCCAACTGGTTCTGATGTTCAATGAGGAGAAACAAGCATGAGACCTACCTGAGAAGGCTCTAATACCATATTAGAATTTGAATGCCATTAAGATATTCAAGTAGAGAGTTATGATAATGTTGCAGAAATTGAATGGAGAATGAACATACAAACTAAGAAAAACAAACCACACAGGAAACGGACAAGTATTGCTCAAGAATTTACAGTATATTCATCATAATAATATTCGAATTCATTTCTTAATCACTTGGAGGATTCGAATTCATTACATGTTTCTTATATGCATGAGTAATGAATTCAAATCCTCCAAGTGGATAAGACTGTATCTAACTAAATCTCTAACTCAATGTCTCCCAATCAATATCGGAGTCCAAATAGACAACTCCCCGATGACCAATAACTCCAACAAGCAGTAAAAACTAGTTAACTCAATGCAACTGAGTGTGGTAGGTAGGAAAAGTGCTCCTCCCCATGCAACCATGCATTATACATGCATTAGTAGCACTAGCCTAACTAACTATGAAGTAACTGATTATAACTGAGGGCTAACTGAGACTAACTAGTGCTAACACCAACTGACTGAAGTAGGTTGGTGTCGGGACTCCCAATGGCTCCTAAAATGTAGGGATTGGTCTAGGAGGCACCCTAACTGATGTATGCACATGCAGTAAGTGGCAGTTAACCTCTAGTAGTGTCCCCCACACTTCAATGACTGGTACATGTGGCCCCATTAGGCCATGTGGACCCAATTGCACTAGTGGACCCATTTAATTAATTTAAGGTTCTTATGTTAGGAAATAATTAATCTAATGGGAATTTGACCAAGGGAGGATTAATAATCCTAACAGAGCTATGGTAGCTTGATCTTCCATCAAATCTTCTAGTTTGCATCCAACTAATGTATGCTTGTCCTCTGCTTCATCGTAAATCCCAAATGGTGATTTTAGATCTGATTTATATCCTTCTTTTGGATCTGATCCAAAATATGTCTTACCACCATTGACAACCCCATCCTCCTTGCACTGGCTAGTAAAATAGGGATCTACTTATGTATCTAGTTTAGTTCCATTCGGTTCTACTAACCCCACTTCTTGGCACACACTATAAGTCATATGTGCAATCCTTACTTCATTTGCTTGGTAGTAGGGGTCCTTGAACAACTTCTTCATCTCAAGGTAGCAATTATCTTGGAAAGATAATACCTCCCTTATCTCTTCTTTTAAAGCATAGTATTCCATGAAATACTAGAAGGATTCCTTAGAGTTCTTTCCACCGAACATTTGACCGACAACACTTGTAGATTTCTGCAATATGACTTCATCATATGCTAGAAGACAGAAGTCATCAACATCATCCCTAATGAATCTACTAGAGGAACTGGATGAGGGATCTTCATAGTCTTATTCTGCATACTGCTCAAGGATTTATTCGATCACTGATAGGAGCCTCATAGCTACAACTTGATTTAGTGATTTGTAATCATATTCAACAAAGAGCCTTCTTTCCACATGATGAGCCAACAAAATATCTCTTATACCACTATAATATCCCAGATCTAAATTAGATCTGAATATTAACTCCTACTGCTAATAATTATCAAGATTGAATAAGACTTTTACAAATTATTGAGAATTTTCTTCAACAAGGCACAACACAGACAGTATGGACATAAACTAAGAGTGGAAGAGGGTGAGTGGATGAAACCAAAGGAAAGGTTTGGAGACTGAAATTTCAGATCCCTAAGCACTTGGATGTTGGGACCTTTTAGGTTTTGAGCATCATCTATTTTGAAGTCTACTCCCAGGATTCTAGGTGTCCCAATTGGTGCAAACTGAGATTGAACAAAAAATTCCAAGAAACCAATGTTTATGGAAAGCTTAGGTGAGTTATAATTCACTTTTTAGGCCACAAATATCCATTAAAACAGGTTCGAAATAGTTCTGGACAGTTTGAATGTGTTTGGGAAAAAACTACTAATTTGGCCTAGAGAAAGCCTACGCGGAGGAGGCCACTCAAATGTTGTAAAAACCCAATGAATTATTAATATGTGATTTAGGTTGGGTTTTTTTTTATTATGTATAACCTAAAACAACTTATAGAATTCAAATTGAGTTTATGTATCATACACAGCATCAAAAACTGTAAAACTAGTCAATGAGCAGGGGTAAGAAAATAACAATGAATTTCCAATCTGTATTTTATTAGACCTGAAACCAATGATTAACAAAGTTTATTAGTATCCTAAAAATAATCAATCTGATATACCATTAGCATGGCCATTACATCAATACCAGTGCATTAATCTTACAAAAATGCTCATTTAAGGAGCATTGGAAGGCCTCTTTCATGAAAAGTTGGAATTATAACTTTATTGGACATAAATATTACTATATAATAGAGGTGAGAATATGAATAAGTATCTTAGAATATTAGAAAGGACTTGGAGGAGCTTATCTCCCTCAATGGTGCCCAAGTTTGAGGAATGGAGGCTTGAAACTAACACCCGGCACCGATCTGAGAGCATAAGTGAAGTCTCCTTCACTGGAACTTGACTTCCATGGCTGGATGGTTTTTATCAGAGCTCGAAATTGGTATTCAATGGATTCTCTTGCCTCTCTATGGTTTGCACTAAATAATGGAAGAGAAGAGAAGAAAATGGAGGCTTGGACGCATCACCAAAGGTGACTGAGGCACATCACTCAGACTAGAAGCTTAGCTTCACTCAACACCAAAAAATTAATGATCAAAAACTAAGAAATGGAGTTGGAAACATCCTTAAATAAACCTTGAGTAACTTTTTTTATCAATTCATCCACCCATTTGGCAAGTTACCCACTTGCAAACCCTAACCCTAAGCAAAGAGTGCGCCCCTCTTGAGGAATTTAGTAATTTCAGTCATAGGATGATGTTTCCCTACTTGCATCACTCAAAACAAACTAGAAATTAGCCCTCCTTGAGTAAGAGTTCCTTTCTTTATGATTGGTGATGTTTCCTTGCTTGCATCCTTCCACCAAAATGGAAACTGCGCCCTCCCTTGGCTAAAGTTTCTTGCTTTTGCACTAACTTCTTTTCCTGCACTTTCTGCTTTTGAAACTGCTTGCTTTTTGTTGCTTTTGTTAGTTTCCATATTTTTCTAACATATTTTGTTTGCCAGTTTTCTTCATAGTTGTAATTTGTCATCCAAGGAAATTTTACTTGCCTAATGTGCCCTATTGACATGGCAACTCATTCCCACATGTACTATTCACATATTAATTAAATATATACACATAAATAATATAGAATTAATTGAACTCAGTACATGCCTCCTTAGTATGAAATATCAAAATTCCCTAGGTAATTTAATTAATTCAACTTTTGAACCCTTAGGTGCTTGGCAAGGTCAACACTTTCAATGTCATTCTAGGAAGGGACATTACAATAGACTACCGGGCTCTGAACCAGAAAACCATAGAGAACCGATACCCAATCCCTCGGATTGATGAGCTGGTGGATGAGCTGCATGGAGAAAAATTCTACTCCAAGATAGATCTTTGTTCGAGACACTACCAAATTCGAATGAGAGAAGATGATATACATAAGACAGCCTTTCATTATCAATTTGGCCAATTGAGTTTTTGGTCATGCCATTTGTCTTGACTAATGCTACGGTAACATTTCATTCTTGCATGATTGAGGTATTCAATAAGCAGCTCCATAAGTATGTCCTTGTCTTTTTTATGATATTTTTATTTATAGTAGGACATGGGAGGAGCACCTGCTCCATCTAGATGTTGTGCTAACTATACTTGTAGATCATCCTTTTTATGGTAAGTTTTCCAAGTGTAATATTGGCATGACTGAGTTGTTATATCTTGGCCATCTGATCTGCCAAGAAGGATTCAAGGTGCACCAAGATAAAATCGAGGCCGTCTAGGATTGGTCAAGCCCAAGAAACCTCACAAAGTTGAGAGGCTTCATTTGCCTTTGCAACTACTACCAGAAATTTGTCAAAGGTTACTCCAACGTTACTACACCTTTATATATCTGAACAAGAAGGGGGAATTCAGTTGGAATGGGGAAGTAGAGTAAGCTTTCCAAAAGATGAAGGAAATAATGAGCAACTGTCTGGTGCTAGCATTGCCTAATTTTACCAAGCCTTTTGTGTTGGAGTGTGATGCCTCGAGGGAAGGCATTGGAGTTGTTTTGATGCAAGAAAGGCATCCCATTGCCTATGAGAGCAAAAAATTGCAGCCTTGTGAAAGGTTGTATTCTATTTATGACAAGGAGATGTTGGCCATCATGCACGCATTGGCCAAGTTCTAGTAGTATTTGGTGGGAGACAAATTCATAATGAAGACTGATCACAACAGTCTAAGGCACTTCCTTACCCAAAAGGAGCTTAATGACAGACAACAGAAATGGGTAAGAAAATTCCAATACTATGACTTTGGAATTTAATACAAGAAGGTAATGATGAATGTGGTGGCTGATGCACTTTCTTGCAAACGCACAGTCTCTTTGCTGCAAATGCTAACTTAATGGAAGGTATAGTTGGGCACTGAATACTCAAAAAATTAGATTGCACGTGGTATTTTGGATGGGGTAATACCAAATAAAGCTTACAAGGTACATATTGACCTCATCTATTACAAGGATAGGATCGTCTAAGCACCTGAATCAGGACTAAAGAAGAGGATCCTAGAAGCTGTACATAGTGCACCAATGGTTGGCCACCCTGGTTTTCTGAAGTCTTACCGAAAGGTAAGAGAGAGGTTCACCTAGAAGGGCCTCAAGAAAGATGTTCTAAGGCATGTGAGGGAGTGTATTTCATGCCAGGAAAAGAAAGTGGACCACACACACCCTGTTGGACTCCTCCGGCCCCTCCCTATTCCAAAATAGAAATGGGCAAGTGTCTCCATGGATTTTATCTCTGGGTTGTCAAAAGTCCAAGGAAAATATAACATATATGTGGTGGTTAACAGGTTGACCAAATTTGCACATTTCTTTGTAGTCACCTCCACTATATTAGCCAGTGAAATTGTTGCATTATTTTTCAAAAATGTCTTCAGACTACATGGTTTTCCCAAAGCCATCATCAATGATAGGGACAACAAGTTCACCAGTGCTTTTTGGAAATCTCTGTTCAAACTAGTGGGAATAAATCTGAATCTGAGCACAAGTTATCACCCTCAGAATGATGGTCAAACTGAGAGATTGAATCAATGGCTTGAAGGCTACCTCTACAACTATGTCACAGGACAGAATAAAGCTTGGTTTACATGACTCAACCTAGGATAATTCTACTATAACACCACTTTTCACCTTTACATCATGATGACTCCATTCATGGCTTTGTATGGATATGAGGCCCCATATTTTGTAGATCTGATGTTTGGGGACTATAGAGCCCCAAATCCAAAGATTGGCTTCAGGAAAACCAATACATACTAAAGGCACTCAAATAAAATCTACAGGTTGCACAAAACCAACATAAAATGAATGCTAATAAGCACAGGATTGATAGAGTCTTCAAAGAAGGGGACTTAGTTTATTTTAGGTTGCAACCTTACAGGCACTCATCTTTGAAAACAAAGGGAAATGAGAAACTCCAACCTCATTTTTATGGACCTTACAAAATTTTGAGGAAGATTGGTGAATTGGACTATGAATTGGAGTTGCCTCGAGAGAGCAAGATTCATAAAGTATTTCATGTATCTTTCCTGAAGAAAGTAGTAGGCCAAAAGATAGTTGTATTAGAAGAACTTACACCTCTTGATGATGAAGTCCAGTTGGTCTTAGTACCATAAAAAAAATTGCAGACCATTGAAAGAAGGCTGAGGAATAGAACCATCAAAGAATATATGGTGCAATGGAAAGGGTTGTCCAGTGAAGATGCCACTTGCGAGGGTGAGAAAATTTTACAACACCCTAGATTGCTTCTTCTTGGGGACAAGAAGACTTGGGAGGGGAGTACTGGCATGTCCTTTCCTTGAAGAACATCAAAAGTGTTGACCTTTCCAAGCACCTAGGGGTTCAAAAGTTGAATTAATTAAGTTACCTAGGGAATTTTGATTATTTCATACTAAGGAGGCATGTACTAAGTTTATTTCTCATTTTGGATTATTTAATGTGTAAATATTTAATTAATATGCAAATAATACATGTGGGAATGAGTTGACATGTCAGGAGGGTGCATTAGGCAAGTCAACTTGCCTTGGATGACAAATAGAAACTATCAAGAAAACTGGCAAAAGAAATATGTCAAAAAAAGATGGAAACTGACAAAAGCAAGGAAACGCAAGAAGTTTCAAAAGAAGAAAGTGTAGGAAAAGTAGTCAATGCAAAAGCATGAAACTTTGAACAAGGGAGGGTGTAGTTTCCATTTTGATGAAAGGATACTAGGAGGGAAACATCACCAGTCCTAAGAAAGCAACTTTTACTCAAAGGGGGGTCATAGTTTCCACTTTGGACAGAGGGATACAAACAAGGAAACATTACCTAAGCTTCATGCTTATTATTTTCCTCGAGGGCGCATCCATGGATTACGTTTAGTGTTTGCAAGTGGGCAACTTGATCAACAAGTGAATGACTTACTCAACAAGTCACTCAATGTTTATTTAAGGATGCTTCCCACTCCATTTCTCAATTTGGATTGTTAATGTTTTGGTGTTGAGTGAAGCTAAGCTTCGAATTTGAGTGATGAGCCTCAGTCTCCTTAGGTGATGCACCCTACATCACCATTCCCTTCTCTTCTCTCCTCTTCCATTAAGTGAAGATCACAGAGAGCCAAGGAGAATCCATCTAAGATCCAACTCGAGCTCTAATAACAACTATTCATCCATAAAAGTCAAGCTCCAGTGAAGGAAGCTTCATTTATGCTCTCATATCGGTGGAGGGTGCTAGTTCCAGGCCTCCAATATCTAGTTTTGGACACCATTGAGGGAGATCATCTCATCAAATATTCTCTTGAGATTCTTAGCTCCATCTTCATGTTCTTATCTTTGTTTTACAATAATAATTATGTCCAAGGAAACCATAATGATGAACTTTTATGAGAGGAGTCCTCCAATGCCCATTTAAGGGGCCTTTTTGTAAGTTCTAGGCATTAAATGTAATGTGGTGGCCATGATAGACATAACTGAGTTATTTGATGCATAGTACAGGTCATATAAATCATTGATAATCATTAGTTGCAGGTTTGATTGTCAGTAAAATTATATGTTAATTAATTCGACATTAAATTATCAACCGGGTTCTGTAGACTTACAAGTGCCAGCACAGTATGTGCAGATTCAAATCCTATTCTAACCTAATATATCCTATCTTAAGAGCAGTAACATACTTAAATAAAAATCAATCTAAGCTATATAACACAAATTAAATCAAGTTGTAAATCATTTCTATCTTTCTTCTAAAACAAACCACACAATCAAAACCAGACTTGAATTCCAAATCAAAACAAAGAGTAATTGAAGCTACCAATTCTGGAAAATCAAAATTCAAAAAGACAGAGCAAGTATAGATTCAAAAAAAATCAAGCATGCAAGAGGAATCAAATTCATTGTAGAAAGTGAGTCTGAAATAACAAAAGGTATGAATGAAGTTCATTTAATATGACATAAACATGTGAAATAACTAGTGTTAGTTATGACTCCCAGTTGTTCATTTGTTAACACAATTTTTTTAAAGCATACTCTGTATCGATCAAACACATAGATCTTCAATGCTTGCATTGTATCAATCTATTGTTTTCTTATGAGAACACTTCTCTGAATTAAAATCAAGTCCAACATTATTTATTATGCACATACATTCGCTAACTCGACTTCAATTCAATCAAGGAGACTTAATTTGTATGCGGGTGGTTTAATTCAATTACATCAATAGATATCCATTCAGTTCAAGAAATAACCCAGTATCCGAGACACGTTTCAATTCTCAAAATTTTAACTCACACATGCATCATTCCAACAATTATTTTACACCAATTTAATGCTCTGCAATTGTGATTCAAATTTACGATTTAGTTTAAATGTTTAACACAGGGTTTCATTCTTCAAAATTCAAGATCTTAGCTCATTAAACAAAATAGAATTTGTTGCATGAAACAATAAAAATGCTTATGTGAAATTCAAGCCAAGCCTTTCCCTCTTGAATCAAATTCCAATTATCAGACTGATGATTTCTAATGAGATCTTGAAAAAGAGTTATAGAGCACCTCAGATCATATTTCCATTCACAAAATTGAAGACCACGACTTGAGTAAATTTTACAAAATAAATATTGAAGAATGGAAAGAGGATTGTAAAGTTGATTTAAATATGGTTTCAACTTGCAGACTCACTGTAATCAAAACTCATTCTCTGTCTGAAAATTCATTATCGCATATGCTTCCAATGATTAACCATTTATTTCAAACCAAAATTCAAATGCTTAATTCCAATCTCAGCCTTATGATTTGATCATTATCTATTGGTCAACACGAATAAATTTTATCATATCAAATTGTTTCCCTCTTTAAATCAGTATTTTTTTTAGAGGATACCAAAACTCAAATCAAAGCACGCATAGTAAACAAATGATCTACAACAAAGTAATTCTCAATATCTAGTTCAAAATTTTGATTCTCTTTTGGAAACGAATGTAATCAATCTTTAAGTTGATCTATAATCAAGCATGAACCATTTTCAAAGATAAATAAATTCATAAATTGAAATCAACTTCTATGATCTATGAGCAGAAATAAAATCTACAATCTATAAATCAAAATCAAACCTATGCTAAACAAGATAAAACAGAGCAAGCTGACCTGAGTGGTGGGCACTTACCACACAAGGAACCTTCTTTAAAGCTTCAGAGACGAAGGAATTTGTTCACCAAGCATCAAATAGTAAGCGCAAAGATCATTAACATCAAAAGAATTCGATCACAATATCACATGGTTCAACGACAAAACAGGAACATATTTTTATTCATTGTCATCCCTCCATTACACAAGCAATCATCCTAATGGTTTATTCTCATCCCTTCCTCCCATTTATACACTTACATCAATTATGAACAACCTTGAATGAACTTCCCCAATTTCATAATTCATTCAAACAACTCAGAAAATGGCCAACACAAAATCTAGGTTCTTTACGTAGATGACAAAATTTGGCAAAATGCCCCATCGGTATCTCTCTAGTGGTTGCAAATTTTGAAAAAATATTTATGGGTTTTGTAGTTGTCTAGGTTTTCTTCGAACCCCTTACACCATTTTGAAATATTCTACGTGGTTTGATCAGGAGGTGATGCCAAAAATTGCCTCCTTGAAAGATAACATGAATTGCTAGTGTCGGATCAAGTAATGGAATCTCATAATTCTGGGTTTGATTGCCAATGCACATATGATTTCGTGTCTTCCTTCCATTGCACCATCTTTGTTCATCCCTATACATAATAGCTACAATGTAAATACATTTTATTCTACCACAATTGTAACATAAATGAAATGCTTGTTAAGAAATCATGTTATAGTGTATTGTATTTATTTGACGAATTTTATATTAGAAATTCTATATGTATGTATTTTATTTTGTTTTAAAATGTATTTCGATAGTTTCAATTTATTTTATGTTTGTGGGTGTTATGTAATCATTTTCAATATACTAACCATCAAATACTATCAAGTGGATTCGGTGATTTAAATGAGAGTGAAGAAATGATGTTGTGGTGACGAGTGTAGAGGCCGGAATTTCTTAATTATGAACACAATTATCTTATGTTGGCAGTCCTATTAAATTAAATATTTTGAATGAATGCCTAGATTATTTAAATAATGATTCACGTGAAAAACCCAACGATGATAGGAACCAAACTAGGGATTGAAACAAGTGTTGGATGCCAAAAGCAAATCTAGGGTTACATCTTATTTATGAAAAAGAATGTAGATGGCCACAAGCCTTAGGTCACTTGTCTGATAATATTCTAAGTAGAGTACTTTCTGGTGTGAGGACCAATTTAGCACCGTAAAAATTATATTTAATACATTAAAAATAATGAATTAGGCATATTTTACTTTTATTGATTTTAGTAATTAAATTAAAGCAAAAGAGACTCTTTAATATATTAAATTGTGGTGAAACGTGATACCAAGATAGTGTAACATAATTGGGAAATGAGCATTTTTAGGGAGCCATCATCCCCCCAGACCGAAGATATGGGATGTCCTCGAGCCATCAATGAAATTGAATCTGGCGTGTATTATTTTATATTAACAACAGTCAGCAAGAAATTTAGGAAGTCATTATTCTTATTCTAAACAAAACTAGAATTTTTTAGAAAATTAAGGATGAATGCTAAGTGATAGGAATGACCAAAATACTTATAGATTTTAAGATTATAAATATCTCATACATGCTCACTAAGACCATATCAGTTGTGTAGGGAATTCTCCTTGTGTTCCTAAATAGAAAACATGAGGGTATAGATGGTCCGAAAATCCTATAGGAAACAAGTCATCCCTGATTCATTTTTCAAATACTTATTGTCATCCAAGGAATATGGATAAATTTCACATTTAAGTTTGTTAAATTTCTACAGTTACAGGTCCCACTTCTAGGATAGTAATATCCTAGATATAGTTTGAATTAGATAACAGGGTCTAAGTTCAACTTATAGTTATTCTCTAATGACAAATGAATTGACTCAACCATGTATATATGCATTCAAGGTCTTCGTTTGATTGATATATATGCATATCAATATGTTTACTATGTCTCTTTACCCAACATTGCCCTGCTACCAGCGAGCCTGTTTAGTACCCCAACAGGTTTACCTGTATTTACCGAACTTCCTTATTTATGATTTTACTTGGCATGGACCCACTGTCAGCAAGCATGTTCAAAACCCTGACGGGTTTTCCTTGTAACTATATAATTATTCCAAAAGATATTAAAGTATGTGGAAGTCGGTTGTTACTAGAGTATATTAAGTTTTGCTAAGCGCATAAATCAATTCAATTTAACCCATGAGTAACATTATTTATAATAGCCTAAAATTATTGTTCATGCCAAAAGAGAATGACATAAAGTTGTCCTATAGTCCCTAAGTCTATCATATTTGTATAAAAGTGTAATAGTGTTCCTCCATAGGTAGAAATGTCACTTACTCTCATGCTACTACTTAATAAATATACTTAAATAACAAGCTTTGATGATGAGTCTAGGATGTACAAGTGACCGATAGGTATTAGATAGACCTTAAAGTTATGGAAAATTCCCATGATATTTAAACTTAGCCTTGAGAAAATGTTATAATGAATAGCCAATGAATAGTCAGAAATATGTATGTATGAGGATAAATAAGGATTTTTAAATTGTTTTGGTTTAGTCATTAGCATTCGCTCCTTCTTAGTTCTTTTATTGAAAAGTAAAACAAAAAATGAAGTTATGATTAATCTTTAAGCTAAACATGCAATTTTTTATTTATATACATATTTTTCTATTCTACCTAAGAAAATATTTCTATTCAAGTATATGAACTCTTCCAATATAACCAACTACAAAGCAATATGAAAAACATGCCTATAGCCACATATGAAAAAGGTACAACAATGATTACATGGATATGGAAAATTAACCTACTTACTTGTTTCTGTATCAGAAGGTGTCGAAGAAAGGAATGGTATTGTGGCCTCATTACCTCTTGGAACCAACATTCGATGTAATCCTGATACTCACCTTCCTTCCTCATGCCATGCAGGCCCTCTTCTTCTGAATATTCAATTTCTTGAGTACATGAAGGATCTGTTGATATATATGTGGAGAAATCTTCAATTTCAGGTCGCTCTCCATCGAATGTAGTCTCCAAGTTTCCAATGTCCTTGGTAGATTGGTGAGGATAGTTTGTTTGTACCTCATGGGACCATGGTTCTTCTATTATTTTTGGAGCGATAGATAAATTCTTGACTTCTGTCAAGATGTGTTCTCCTTGAGAAGAATAAATTGAGATCCCAACTGTTGATAGGATTTGACAGAGTTTTCTCAAACTGATGGTCACCTCTGAATCCATTTTGTTGATTGATAGATCCTACTTCACACATGGATTAGTACCCAGGGTTCTTACAGCACCCACATATATAGATATATATTTTAATGATTTGAAAAAAAAAACTATCTAGAAAAATATACTCCTAAAGAAAATTTGTGCAAACCAAAAGAAAATTGAATCCTAAGAACTAGTTGCAGAATTGAAGGATACACAACACCTATAGATAAGATAAACACACTTGTGAAAAAAGAAATCAAACCCACACTTGCATAAAAGTAAACACACTGGTAGGAATAATAAACACACTTGCATAAAAACACTCTTGCAAAAAATAAACACACTTACGGAAAATAAACTTGCAGAAAGTAAACACACTTGCAAAAAGTAAATCAAACATGCAGAAAAATAAATACACTTGCAAATAGGAAAATTATTTGCATGAAAAAGAACAACAAGACTTTGGGGTGACCCACCAAAGTGGATGCGTTGGGTTGTTACACGATGAAAATTTCATAGTGAAGTCGTCTTTGCATCTTACCATTTCCCCTCCCCCTTGTTGTGTAATGCAAATGCAACCTATCTACCTACACTTCAACCCCTTTAGTACCTCCCCAAAAACGGTGCCAAAAATGTCAATAAAATTATATGCTAATTAATTTGACACTAAATTATCAACCGGGATCCATAGACTTAGAGGTGTCAGCGCAATATGTACAAGGTCAAAGCCTATTCTAACCTAATCTATAATATCCTAAGAGCAGTAACATACTTAAAGCAAAATAAATCTAAGCTATAGAAAACAAATTAAATCAAGTTGTAAATAATTTCAATCTTTCTTCTAAAACAAACCACACAATCAAAACCAAACTTGAATTCCAAAGCAAAACAGAGAGTACTTGAAGCTACTGCCTGGAAAAAAAATAGAGCAAGTATAGATTCAAAAAAAATCAAGCATGCGAGCGAAATAAAATTCATTGCAGAGAGTGAGTCTGAAATAACAAAAGGTTTGCTTGAATTTCGTTTAATATTGCAGAAACACATGAAATAACTAGTGTTGGTTATGACTCCCAATTGCTCATTTGTTAACACAATCTTTTTTTAAACATACTATGTATCGATCAAACACATAGATCTTCAACACTTGCGTTGCATCAAACTATTGTTTTCTTATGAGAACACTTCTCTGGATTAAAATCAAGTCCAACATTATTTATTCTGCACATACATTTTCTAACTCGACTTCAATTCAATCAAGGAAACTTAATTTGTATGCAGATGATTTAATTAAATTTCATCAATAGATATCCATTCAGTTCAAGAAATAACCCAGTATCCAGGACACGTTTCAATTCTCTAAATTTTAACTCACACTTGTAGCATTCCAACAATTATTTTACACCAATTTAATGCTACGCAATTGTGATTCAAATTTACGATTTAGTTTGAATGTTTAACACAGTGTTTCCTTCCAAAATTCAAGAGCTTAGCTCATCAAACAAAATAGAATTTTTTGCGTGAAACAATAAAAATGCTTATGTGAAATTCAAGCCAAACCTTTCCCTCTTGAATCAAATTCCAATGATCAGACTGATGATTTCTAATGAGATCTTGAAAAACAGTTACAGAGCACCTCGGATCATATTTCTCGGTTTACAAAATTGAAGACCACGACTTGAGTAAAGTTTACAAAATAAATATTAAAGAATGGGAGGATTGTAAAGTTGATTTAAAATATGGTTTCAACTTGCAGATTCACTGTAATCAAAACTCGTTCTTTGTCTGAAAATTCATTATCTCATATGCTTCCAACAATTAACCACTTATTTCAAACCAAATTTCAAATGCTTAATTCCAATCTCAGACTTACAATTTGATCACTATCTATTGGTCAACACGAATAAATTTTATCAATTCAAATTGTTTCCCTCTTCAAATCAGGATTTTTCTTAAGTTAGGAAACCAAAACTCAGATCAAAGCACGCATAGTAAACAAATGATCTACAGGAAAGTAATTATCAATATCTAGTTGAGAATTTTGATTCTCTTTTGGAAACGAATGTAATTAATCTTGAAGTTGAACTATAATCAAAACATGAACAATTTTCAAAGCTAAATAAATTCATAAATTGAAATCAACTTCTATGATCTATGAGCATAAATAAAATCTACAATCTATAAATCAAAATCAAACCTATGCTAAACAAGAGAAAACAGAGCAAGCTGACCTGAGTGGTGGGCCCTTGCCACACAGGGAACCTGCCTTAAAGCTTCAAAGACTATGGAATTTGTTCACCAATCATCAATTCGTAAGCATAGAGATCATTAACATCAAAATAATTTGACCACAATATCACATGTTTCAACGACAAAACATGAACATAATTTTTATTCATTATCATCCCTCCATTACACAAGCAATTATCCTGATGGTTTCTTCTCATCCCTTCCTCTCATTTATACACTTACATCAATTATGAACAACCTTGTACAAACTTCCCCAATTTCAGAATTTATTCAAACAACTCAGAAAACAACCAACACAAAATCTGGGTTCTTTACGTAGATGGCAAAAATTGGCAAAATGCCCCACTATATCTCTCTAGTGGTTGCGAATTTTGAAAAATATTTATGGGTTTTGTAGTTGGATAGGTTGTCTTCAAACTGATTAGATTGTTTGGTGAGATTCTGCTCGGTTTGACCGAGAGTTGATCCCAAAAATTATCTCCTTGAAAGATAATGAGAATTGCTAGTGTCGGATCAAGTGTTGGAATGTCATAATTATGGGTTTGATTTCCAACGCACATATGATTTCGTCTCTTCCTTCAGTTTCACCATCTTTGTTCAACCCTATACATAATAGCTACAATGTAAATACATTTTATTCCACCACAACTTTAGCATAAATGAAATGCTTGGTAAGAAATCATGTTATAGTGAAGTGTATTTATTTGACGATTTTTATATTAGAAATTCTATATGTATGTATTTTGTTTTGTTTTAAAATGTATTTGGATAGTTTCAATTTATTTTATGTTTTTGGGTGTTATGTAATCATTTCCAAGATACTAACCATCAAATACTATCAAGTGGATTCGGCGATTTAAATGAGAGTGAAGAAATGATGTTGTGGTGACGAGTGTAGAGGCCACAATTTCTTAATTATGAACACAATTCTCTTATGTTGGAAATCATATAAAATTAAATATCTTGAATGAATTCCTGTCCTGTTTAAATAATGATTCACGTGAAAACCCCAACGATGATAGGAACCAAATTAGGTATTGTAACAAGTGTTGGATGCCAAAGGAAAATCTAGGCTTACGTCTTATTTATGCAAAAAGAATGTAGATGACCATAAGCATTAGGTCACTTGTCCGATAATCTTCTAAGTACAGTAACTGCTTGTGTGAGGACCAATTTAGCATCATACAGATTAGATTTAATACATTAAAAATAATGAATTAGGCATATTTTACTTTTATTGATTTTAGTTATTGAATTAAAATAAAATAGACGCTTTAATATATTAAATTGTGGTGAAACGTGATGCCAAGATAATGTAACATAATTGGGCAAGGAGAAATTTTAGGGACCCATCACTAATAAATTTAAAAATAATAAGCATTTTCAAATTTTCTATGGATATATGCTCTGTTTTAAGAGGTTTCAACTAAAAGAGTGAGTAGCTATATATATTATGATAAGACAGACAATGAACCAAAGAAATTAGAACTCTTTGCTATATGATACTTAAAAAACATGCAATTATGGAACAACATAATTATATGCAAAGAGATTTGAAATCACAAAATCTATGAACCAAAGCACAAACTGGAAAAGGAAAATAATATGAAATTTTCACCCTAATAGCTACGCAAATAAGGGGATAAGCTTCCCCTTACAATGGAAAAGAGATTATCTTCACTTCACAATAGGAAAAGTAATAACCTAACTTTTTCTGGCTAGTGTAAAGCACAACAGTATCTCGCCTTCAATGACCTACACAAGGTAAAAGATAACCCTCCCTTACCTAAAAATTCATTCCCTTTACTACAAGAAAGGTTATATTTTGGGCATAGCTCATATAAAAGACATTAACTACAAGAAAGGCCGTTTACTAAGCATAGCAGTATTCCTAGGATGGTTGACAGAGTCATAGACTTCACATCGATAAAAAAAATCATGTTAACAATAAAAGATATTAGTTAATTATCGTTTGTTATTGGAGTTGCTAGAATATCATTGTTTTTGAATATAGGAGGTGGCATGCTTTCCAACTGATAGAAAAACGCCACACATACAATCTTCAGAATGTAAACATAATATATATTAGTATGTATGCATGTATTAATATGTGTCCCTAACAACATTTGACAGACCCTAGTGGCATCTGATTGGCCCTAACAACATGACGATGATGCATTACAATGATTATGATGGAGCTTATGGATATGATTTGATAATTAAATACTATATCATCCATTCTTGTAAGGTAGCATGGTTCCTTAGGAAGCATGTGTAACCTTATCTAAAAGCATTGAAATCAAATTGTTGAAATTGTGTAAACATAGTCAATTTGGTACTTAATCACAATGTTAAATTGTTGCAAAATATGCAATGCGCTTCATGTGGCATGCATTCTCATTCTTGTTTTGGATGTGGATGGAACTCAATAGGCTTGTGATCACTATAGATGATAGTCTCTTTTCTATGTAGATATTGTTTTTATCTCTTTACAAAGTGTACCAACACAAGCAATTCATAATAGCAAATAGAATAATTCAATATTGTGCCTAAAAGGACTTCAAGTGGAATGTAACGAGTTTCTTTTGTTGCAACAATAGGTTTCCCAAGCATTCCAAGAGGCATCCACCTTGACTCTAAAGGCTTGTTAAATTTCATATAACACAACTTAGAGAAGTCACAACTCTTCACTTGATATATTTATATGCTTGATGTTGTGTTATGTCTCACCTTATTTGTTATCACATTACTTTTATTTAATTAGAACACCTAAGGAACTTTCATTGAATACATTATATATAAACATTAACTACACCCATTAAACTCAAAACCATCGAGGTTGGGACAATTACATATGAAAATCCATGTCAGCCCTCAATTTGACCATTAAATAAATCACGTAAATTCCTCCTTATTAAGCACACGCCCATGTGAGATTTCTTTGATAGCCATGTGTTTCATGTAATCGTGTGATTTATGTAAGTCTACATCTCATTGAATGGAAGGGTTTATCGAGAGCTTGGTTGGTGAAGCAAACCCCATGCCATACAAACCTCCTCATTGAATTGCAATCATCTTGAGTTGAATGTGAACACGTGGGTGAGGCATGGGTTGAGATTTAATCCAAAGCTCTGCTTCCCTCCGTTCTACCTCCATGAAAATATATAATGAAGTCCTCCTCCTTTTATTTCCATAATATTTCTTGTGTTGATGTTACATTGCTAAGGTTATGTTTCTAATGCTATGCCAAATTTTGAGAAGCCTCTTGCTTCCATTCACCATTCTTGAGTTTCCTTGACATCATGATGCCCAGTTTTCCTCTTGAAGTGTTCATTGCATAAGGGGAGGTTTTTCTAGTTTTATGCTACATTAGCCAAGATTGAAAACTCCCTTGCTCCAATCTTTGATTTGAGCTTACATAAGTGGTCATGATACCCATTTATTCCTCTTATTAGTCCCTTTCATAAGGGGAGGAATTATGGGATTTCTTCCAAATCAAATAGAGGTCAGTGGAGAAAACAAATAACCCTCCCACACACAGAGGTTGGAGACAACATATGCCTTGACCTTCTTGCTTTTGTTGGAGGGCCCATACTTCTTGGCATTGATTATGTAAGATAGTGAAAACGAGGCTTTAATCATGTGGAATAGCCTAATCCTTGATCTTCCCTATGATCTTTGGTTGGTATTGAGTGGATTGATCCCTTAGACATCCTCTTAGGCATCTTTTTGGATAAGTCACTACTTGTGCGATTGATGATTCCTACATAAGTTATGCGGTTTGATACTCAATTTTGACCTAGCTAATTACAACCATAAGACCCATGTTATGGTGTGACTACTAAAAATTTAATTGATGGTTCCTACATATAAAGATATGGGGGTTTATATTTAATTATGGGGGTTGATATTCAATTTCGACCTTTTTAATTGAATATGAATAGCTAATTACAATCATAGATAGTTAGTTAGGCCTATGTTTTGATGTGACTATTGGAAAAAAAATTATGTATAATTCATTAGATGTTGCATCTCTTCATTGAAAATCTCAAGCATTTAGAAGGTTATTTTTTTCCATTTTTATTGTGTACATAATTCCACTCAATGAAATGGTTAAAAAGTGGTGGTTGTACATTATTCCACTCAATGAAATGTTGCAAAATTAGTAGATGCCATGTAAATCCCTAAGGTTTCCATGTAATAGGGACTGTGTAGGTTTCCATGTAATTACGAAGGTGTGCAACAATTGTTTTTTATTGTTTAATCATTTGTTTGTAATAAATAATAATATTTTCCAAATCACTTATTTCAAAAAGAAACTAAAAGGAGGGAAATCAATAAACCATAAAATGTAATCAAAGTTTGAAAATTTAGAAAATTTTATCGCGTTATGTTTTAGTCTAGTTTCCATTCTTTAGCACGTGAAGGTTCAAATGTTTTGGGTTTAGATTAGTGCATTTTGAGCCATATTTGGTTTATTTTTCCATCCATCCGATTTTTAGAGGTATTTGGGAGTGAAGGTTGATCCAATGCCAAGAGGGTTAAAACCTCTAAAGTATTGGGTAATGTGCACAAGACTAGCACTTTATCAAAGGTTGTTATGAAAAAAAATATATGAGAAGGTGGTACATGTGAAAAGGGATATCCTTGTCTGGAATAGTATAATTTAGTTTAATAGAAACTATTAAGTATGATGTTATATCCTCGTACCAAATAACTTGCTTATCGTCCACTCAAAATAACCCATCAATAAAAATGGTGGGAGTATTGACCCGGTGGGCTAAGTAAGCTCCCTTAATTCCCACAAACTCATTATTGTCATTTACCATAACAATTTTGAAAATGTATTTTTATACATTTAACAAACTCGCTAATGTCATTTACCATAACAATCTTGAAAATGTATGCTTTTACCATGCCATAAGCATTTAGCAAAAGAAAATTTTCAATTATGTAAGTTATTAATTTCATAAAAATATATTTTAAAAAACTAGATTCATGGGAAGAAAGTTAGGTTTAGAAAAAGGTTTAACATGGTTTTTCTATTTATAAGGTATTTGATTGTACTGTCTTTTAAGATTTATTTTAAGAATTAATATATGAAAAGGATTTTCTAGAAATGAATTATGTTGCAGTTTTTAAAACTTCAAAATGGAGATGATTTTCTCACCGCCAATAAGATGAATTTGATTGCTCGGTTTTGGTATTTATGCTCCTTGGTAAGATGACTTGTTTAAGGAGTTGTTAATCCCTATCTCACTAAATGATTAATTATAAATAGAGAGCACCTTCAGTTGAACAACACACATGACATCTTCATCTCTAATCAAAAAGACAATTTCGTGGGGATTACATGTTGGTATCTTCTCTCTCTTATCTTCATGACGTCTGGGTCAGTTTGTGAAGGCAGCCGCAAGGTTTATATTTCTTGTATTTACCTCAAGAAGGCAGTCGCAGGGATAAAGAATGTTCAGTTCATTTTTGCTCTCAACCCGAGCCTTGTTAGGGCCTGTCTCTACACACCCGAGGCCTAGCCCACGCACTCGAGGCTCTAAATCATGCAACCAAGTCCTTATTCCATGTACCAAGGGTTTGAACAGTCAACAGAAGTCAACAAAATCCTTCTTTTATTCAACAACATCCTTCTTTTGTTCAACGGCAACCTCATAGGTCTTCAATTCAGTCAACAGTTGCCTCAGTTCAGTTTTTTACAGAGGGTAAGGGATTGATCAATTAATGACAGATTGACAACAATCATCTTGTTCAAAATGGAGTCAATTTTCTTCCCCGGGCACATCTGAAGGTGTGTTGGGTATAAATGTAGTGTAACAGAACCCATATAAAGCTCATAATGAATAGTAGTGTTTTTAAAATCGCTCAAATCGGAACCAAAACCGGTCGAGTTGACCGATGCAATCCTCAACCATATCAAACCGGGACAAAACTCAGCTTGGGGGCCTGTTTGGTACCATAAAAGGTCTCAAACTGACCGGTTTTTCATTAACTCAGCTGAGTCAATATAGACCTTCCTAGGGTGCATTCATGGAGGTTAGACAAAGATGTTCTAAAAAAAATTGACCAGTCTGTTAGTAATATTGAATGGTGATGTTAAATTCTTAAATTAAAAGTGGCATTCTCCTTATATTTCATTTTCTATCCTTTTACTTAAATTTTTAACATTACCATTAATTGTCTCACGATGTTTGAGAGTGATTCCAACCTCATCGGACTTCATATGCAAAAAGTAGAATTTTAGATCTCATTTAAAAATCAACAGACTTAATGGTTTTTGGAATTTCAGAACTGCAAAGTTTCCACTGGATTCTATCATGTATGAGGGTAAGGGATTGGAATTTAATCAAGCATCTCAAACTCTATATGTATCTTGATGTTGGTAGTGTTGATTCATGATTGTTGAGGTTGATTGAACTACTCGGTCATGACCTTAATAAAAATGTATCCTTCAGTGAAGCAAAATCAGTTATTAAGCATGGGAGCTTGAAGCTTTTTCTAGCTTCTTTTAATGCTTAGATTAGGAAGATTCATTAAAATTGTAGGGTGTTCACTAATGTCCTTGGAGGATCAACTTCTTAGAAGTATTTATCTGGTTATATATGTATTGCTATTTAAAATTTTATATTGTATATGTGATATGCATTAAATGCATCTCTCTCTTCAATTGGTGTATATTTCTGAATTTTTGAGCATTTGTTATGTTTTCACCTTAACGAAATCTTGAGAAATTATTGCTTTACTTTTGTCTAATACGTGATGTTATGTTATCATGTTTGTTTGTGTTTTGGTTGGTTTTACAAGGCACTGAAATTAACTGATTGGTGTTTATCTGCAAATGCCAAACAAAAAAGTGTTATTTTCTTGCATGTCATTTCTAACACCATCTTTTTCAAGTTGGATGAAGACCAACAATGTTGTTGTTGGATGATTAGTTGCCAACTTTCCAGCTTATGTATGGTATTGGTCAATGTTAATGGATGGAAAAATGTTTCTCCATTAGTATTTAATACTCAAGTGAGGTATAGCTTACCGAAAATATCTTGCATCTTATGAAGATATTAGTCATTTTAATCTTTGCATTTCATTTTTTTGCTGACAGCTAAGAGAAAATCTAGAGCAATGGCCTCATTTGAATGAGTTGGTGCAATGCTACAAGGCTAACTGGATGAAAGATGAAAACAAATATGGCCATTATGAGAGTATACCATCTATATCATTTCAAAGCCAAAAATTTTGAAGGACTAGATACCGATATAGAAACAGGTAAAAGTGCCAAGATTAATCATTACTTTACTAGACGAAATTCTGTTATCTTGTCCTTTTATAGTCTTAAATTTTATTTGAAATCTGTTACATCCTTTCCTGGATTTGAAGTTCTGTTTTTACTTTGCTCTTAGAGCTACGTCTGGCTTATAACATGCAGGGGAGGAATGGAGATGCCACCGATAATGATGACCCTAGTACATCAAGAAGGAATTCACCTGACACAAGCTCATCAGATGGCACATTGACAAGGATCTTTCAAAAGGTAGCTTTTCTCTCCTTGTGTTTTACTATATTTTGTATATTTTCTTGTGGGTATTGTCTTTTAGATTCTATTTAGAGTAGATTTCATGTGTAATCTATATCATTGTTTACACTTGTAATTGCTTTTCTTTCATATCTGGTATGATTTGTTGTTAGGGTGTCATTGTGTGTGTGTGTGTATATATATATATATTCAATGTGGTTTATGGCACCGGAGATTGGTGCTCGCTATGTCCACAGAAAACCCTCCCGGTTTCTGCGAGGAAGGTGGGAAGGCCAGATAATTTTTGTACAAAGGTGGCTCAACAACAAGAGCATCATGCCACAAGGAGATTTCAACCTAAGTAGTGAGGGTAAAAATCATTCCTTTCAACCATTTGAGCTACTTCCAATGGACTTATTTTTCATGTAGTTCATGGCACTAGATATTGGTGCTTTCTACATCCATGGAAGACTCCCCTATTATTCCAGGGGTAATGTGGGAAGGCCAGATATTGTCGCTAGAAAGGTTGCTTAACAAGAGCATCAAATATTCCCATTTAAGAGTTCAACATGTCACAAAGATTGAATCTGGGTGGGGAGGTTGACATTCATTCCTCCCAACCACCCAAGCTATGTCCAATAGACAAGAATATATATATGTTTCATATCACATTAGTGTATGCATAGTTACGAGACTTTGGCACAACAAAAAACTCAGCAAGGTGAAAGGGTCAAGAGTTTGAATTGGCTTGGGAAAAACTTGGCTAGTATAAATTGTCCATGAGTTTTTTGGGGAAGGTAAATGAATCAAAATTGTTGACCTATTAATGAACCACATGCACTAACCAGGTCCCTATTTGACTCATGAGTACTTGCAGGTCAAATGTGGCATGGGATTCATCCATGAGGCTGTGTCAAACCTGGCAAGTGTAGTAACTATGATAATATGCTTCTCTATGATTATGCAGTAGATGAACCCAATTTTAGAAAATATTGAAATGTGATAGATAATAGACCAAGTGAGATTTGACATGGATGCTAAAAATCCATTCTTTAAATGAGATCCAGAAAGAAGAAACAGGAGAAACATCCTCTTTCTTATTTTTAACATATGATAGGGGCCTAGGGCATTATTTCTAGCAAAATTGAAATATCAGCAGTGTTTACTTCCTATGAGTCAATTTATCTTTAGTCCAACATTTATTTTTGTTCATATTCACTCATTCAACATGCATTGATATTTTGTAACAAACCAATCTTTATGGTTTTATTGTCTATTTCCATTATTATTCTTGTTTTTTATTTTAGAAATTGTTTATTTTGATAGTATTGAAAATTCAGAGATGTTTGTGCCATTCATTGCTGGTTCATTTCTTTGAGATGAGCTACAATTGCTATAACATTTTTAGTTTATTCTATGCATCATTTTGGTGCCTCCCCCTTACCTACTTATGAACCTATTTTTTATTAGGAGAATGAGAGGTCCTACATCTATGGACAGAGAACACCAGAAGTTTCACCAACTATATGTGGCGAGTTTTGTGTTTACTTAATGTAGTGGAAATATGCACTTGTCTTCACTTCCACGTGAAGGAATTCTTTATGCTAATTTTTCAAAGAAGGCCACATGTCCTCTTGAAGTTCATAACTGATATCTTTCAATTGACATGCCATTGTTGTTTCTCCCTGTATTTTTTGATATAATGTATCTGAATGGTTTTCAGTGGACTCAAGATATACATCAAGGCTTTATCTTTGGCCTTTCAAGTAGTTTTGTTGTTGATTTCAATGAGTAGAATAGCCATCCGTCTCTCAAAGATTCATTAACTATGTAATAAAGCATGAAATGTAGAGATTGATTAGAATACATCATTCATTTGCAACATACATGTTTTACTATTTCAAGTTGATATATCACCTTTAGTATCCATGATATTGAAACTCTCATTCTAAAACACAAAGACATGTCTATATGTATGTCTTGTTCCAACCATTTGAGGGGATTCATATGTTGGAGAATGAGGTTCTTTGTCACTTCAACGAAAGGACAAACTTCTAATATATAGTGTTCCTATGAGAGATTTACTTTCTCAGATGGTAAGAACTTTTGTTTTAGGAAACTGATTGAAGTTTTATGCCTCTTTCTAGAGCCTTGTTATGGTACAATATGTTTATATCATAGAGAAAGGACAAAAAAACTGTCAAAGGACTTCTATTTCCAGTTCTTGCCCAATGAAATGCAAGATGTAAGTACCGCACAATATTTTTCCTATTATGAGAGCAATTGATTTGATTGCTTTTTATTTAGTTAGTTACTTATTTTGTTTCTTGTTCTTAGGTCATTGTGCCTGAATGTTCTTCGCGCCCTGATTATCTGTTGCATTACCAATTTTGAAATAGTATATTGATGTCAGACCAATAATTTTTTAGCTTGGTTTTATTTTCGAAGATTGGCTGATGACAAGATGTTTATGATATTATTCCAGGGTATGGTGCCCTTGCAACATCATGCTATCTTTTCTTTGGACTCCCCATTTTCATTTGTTTGCCTACTTATTCAGTTGGAAAAGCCTACAACTGAAGAAGGATGAGAGACACCATCAGTATACTCTCACAAAGAACCTGTAATTACGTTTCCATCAAATGTATCTTCCTTTTCATTTGTTTCCTTGTTTGATGAAGTTTACTTAACATTCTTTGCTCAATGCTAAATTTTTCGGCATGGTTGTGTCAGTGATAGTGTTTCTTGATCTTGAATTTTGGACTCATATATTTATGCCAGTATAATTTGGATGTTTTGTTTCAATTGGAGTTTGCCTCAAATAAATGGAAGCTGTCTTTCTCTCTGAAATATCATATAAATCTTATATTCTTCCCGATGTGACATTCCATTGATATTCTATTCTAGTGCCTTTTGATTTAGAGAACGGTTGAGGAATTTTTGTTTTTGTTTTTTGTAGTTATTTAATATCGTTGTCTTGTTGAATTTTAAAATTCTCCAATATTTAGTTTTTAGATCCCACGAAATTTCTTGGTTATAGTGAAAATGTCATGTTCTTGGAAGAAAAAGGTTATAACGATATATTTTCTGAATAAGAAACTGAATGATATAAATATTGCAGGTTCATTTGACAGAGCGGGAGAAGCAGAAGCTGCAAGTATGGGCTAGAATAATGCCATAAAGAGAATCTTTTGCTTGGGTTGCTCTTCCTTTGTTTGAGAGCAACATTGGTGGAGGTGTTAGTGGAATCACCTCTCCAAGTACCCCACTTTCCCCTAGTATATCAGGGTCGAGTTCACAAGAAAGTAACATTGACCTCATCGGGAGATCAACATCAGATGGAAGGATGACCCATTATTCAAGCGATTCTATTGTAATTGTTGAGACACCCAACTTGAATAGAGTGAAAGAAAGCTATGTTGAGGAGTTGCTCCAGGTTTAATACAATTTTGTTTTGAAATTGTTTATTGTGTTAGCCCTACAAGATTTTTAGGGTAATTAGATTATAGATCATTAGAGAACAAGTTTGTTGCTAATCTCGAAGAGAACACAACTCCATATATTAAACTAAAATGTTTTCTTATTATAATTTTTGGAATATGCATGCATGTTTTTCCTACATTTGGAAACTGGTAGTAATAATAATCTTATTTATTGTGATCTTGTTAACTGATAAAATACACTCATAACCCTATGGATCTTATGCATCTGTCACATAATCTGCCCGAAAGCCACAGGACAAAGTACTATTATACTATAACATGCCTGGTGGTTATACGTGATGAATAACAGGCTTCCTTAGGTTTGGATTCACATATTTGGTGAAATCTTATTGTGTTGATTATTCAGTTAAAATTCTAGCAAATTTTATGGGATTGTTTGGTTTAGGATCTCCATGATACCATTATGCTTGATGAATAAACACAAACTTGTCATAGATGGTTGAGATGCATGCTTTAGTTCCTAATGTTTCAACTGACAATGTTGACATAGTCTTCCCCAAGGTGGTGTGGTATTTGTTAGATAGATGGTGAGAATCAATTGTTTCATCTCTTTGCTAACAATACTTAGTAATTGTATTATTCCTAAGTTGCACACAAAATTATTGAAATTTACTTATGAGGTAGTTGAGGCTTAACTAGAGGAGCTTGAGGTCTCTGTCTCCTATGTGCTTAGAGATTTAGTTTAGTTTATTTTTTCGTGGTGCACCTACCATCGTTGTTGTATAAACATACCAAATGCTTAGATTGTATTTGAAATTGTGTGTTCTGGTTGGTTAATTCCTTTCTTTAGCACTGGATAGAATCTACTTTGTATTATGTATAATTGCACTTACAGTTGTAATCTGTCTAGAAATTGTATTCGTTGTAGCTAGTAATGAAGAATTGTATGGTTCTATGAAATACAATTCTATTTTTTTCTTGATGTAGGATCCTAAAAGAAAGATTCATAAACCAATTAAAGGCAGTCTTAGGTTGGAAGTTGAAAAACTTCAGGCTAGAAATCTAGACATAGACACTCTTTCTGAAATCGGTGGCCTCAACAATGATTCAAATGATGTTGGTGAAAGACATGGGGATACTGGGGCGTCGAAAAACATTGGAAATAGTACTGGCAAACCATCCAACGGTGGTCTGAAATGGAATCTCCATGAAGCAAGGGAAGTTGGTGGTAGTCATTGAAATATCATTCAAGGAACGGTGCTGGAAAATGGTAATGATGATGTGAGTATATCCTGCATTCCATTTCTTAAGAGCACGGAAGACTGATATACTTAATTCACTATTTACATGTGATTTTGAATGCAGTAAAACTAAAAAGATAGCTGCTAGACATGGATTAGAGGGGGTTGGTATGGATATGTGTTGGATTTACAGTGATTTATTGATTGGTCTCTGAAAAAGAAATGTGTAAAATGCAAAGAGCATACTTTGTTTCAGGACTTGACAAAATACGTTCTGTGATATTCCACTTTTAGATAATTAGAGAAAATTTTAGCTTAAAATTTTACATGTTCAAATATTTTGTAATCCTTGTCTATCATCTATAGTTCCAGGCTTTGGATTTTCGAGCATTGACAAAGAATGAGCCTTTTTCTCAGCTTCTTGACTGTCTATTTGTGTATCCTTTAACATTTAATTTAAGTAGAAAGCATAATTTGTTCATTAGGGTTAAGTGCAGAAGGACGATGTGGATATACGTAAACATGCACTAGAGGTTGGGTAATTGACTATTGTTGTACTTTAGCATATGTTTTAGTATTGTTGTATAGAAATATTTTATTTTTTCTTTCTAATATATTCTTTTTAACATGGGAATATGATGAGCAGGTTATATATCCAAAAGATAGAGGCATGTCATCTCAGAACGAAACTCACACACAGGTTCCTATTGGTGCTCGAACATCATGCCACCATGATGAGATTAAGCTTTTCCTTCCTGATACTCTTACTCCCAAACATCATCTCTTTACATGTTATCATGATGATATTCTAACAAATCTTGAAGCTCCAAAGCCAATGAATTCTTACCTCATGTTTTAGTGTTATAATAGTGATGTTGAATTGATGCATCACTATTCCCATGGTGGATATTCCTGTGGATCAACCTTGTCGAACAACTCTGAACATTGTAGAACGAGGTCTCATTAGTCAGTTCGCTGGACTCTGGCCATCCCCCAAGGCAATCGAAGGGTGGGTTCAAAGGAATTGGAAACCTCTTATCTCAGAAGGCATATTTAGCAATTTGATAGGTAAGGGATACTATGTTTCTCTTTGAAAACTCAGCAAATAGAGATTTAATCTTTAGAAACGGTCCCTATTTCATGGGTCCTCAAGGGCTCTACCTAAACAAGTGTACATTGGACTTTGATCTGAATCAAGATGTCCCTTTTGTTGTTCGTGTTTGGGTTAGGTTTCTGCATCTTCCTCTCTATTGCTCGAATTCGGGGTCCCTAGAAGCTATAGGAAACACTTTGGGGAAATATATTGATAGGGATGAAAGAAAAGATCAATATACTTATGCCAGAATATGTGTTGAAGTGGATTTGGAGGTAGGGCTGCCTAAAGCTATTAATTTGATAGTAGCAAATTGGTCACATGTGCAAGAGCTAGATTCTCAGCAACTGCCCTTTAAGTGCAAATTTTTTCATGCCTATGGGAATTTTGCCAGATCATGCAAGAAAAAAGCTAAGGAAGAAGTTGTCCAAAAGAAGGGAGATCAATGGACACAAGTTCAAAAAACAAACTCAGTAAAGCAAGGATTCAAATCTAAGGGTCAAAGAGGAGAAATGGGATCGGGTAGTAATCCCTCCGATCATAAACAAAAAGAATCTAGAGTAGCTACAAAGGAAATATCATCTCAAAACAACTTTGAATTATTGAGAGTTCTAGAAGAACAAGCGGCCTCAGTGCTTTAAGAGGGAGAAGTTCCTCAACCTAATCAGAAAAGGGAAGAAGTTACAGAAGTTGAATCTGATCTTGGTACCCCTGCGAAAGGACATTCTTCCACATATGCAAAAATGGAAAAAAAGAAGAAACCTATGGATAATCCAGGATCATCCGATGAAGATTCCCTAGAGAGGTCTTCAACAAAAGGGAAAAAATCTCTTAAGAAGGTTCGAGAGGAAGAAGCCAACGTCTTAAGATGCAAGGAATTCAAGCCACTATAGAGATGTCAATCAGTAGGAATACTTGGGCCAGGCCTTCAAAAGGAGGCCCTCTCCCTTCTGGCAATAAATAATGAACATCGTCTCTTGGAATTGCAGGGGGGCTGGGAAATTCTTCGAAAGTTTAAGCTTTTAAAGACCTTTTAAGAATGGATTCCCCTAATGTTCTTCTACTCCAAGAGACAAAAATCGAAGAGGGAAATCTTCTTTCCTTAAGCAAAAAGAATTGGAAAAAGAATGTAGGAAAGGTTATCGATGCACGAGGCTCATCTGGTGGTCTTGCAACCCTATGGAGAGAGGATCTCTTTTCACTGGAAAATTCTTTTGTAACGCGGCACTAGATATTCACTGAGCTTGGACATACCTCAAGTAATATATCTCTTGTTATTTCCAATTTATACGTTCATGTTAATTCTCAAGAGAAAAGAGAATGTTGGAATTCTCTCGCAGAGTTTCTTGCTGCAAGTAATATTTCAAACATTTTAGTGGTTGGTGATTTAAATATCACTTTGGCTCCTAAAGAGAAAAAAGGTGGAGTTTGTGGGAGAGACCCCATGCTCAAAATAGTGGAGCATATCATCTCAAATTGGGATCTGATTGACTTTAAACCAAAAAGAGGTTGCTATACGTGGAGTAATAACCGTATTGGAGCTGCCACTATTTCTGCCAAATTGGACCGATTTCTGCTACAGAGCTCTTTATTAATGGAAAATAAAATCATCTCCATTAGCATCTTGCCAAAACTCACTTTGGATCACAAACCTATCTTGCTACATCTTGTGGCTGATGAAGACCTCAGACCCATCCCTTTCTGGTTCAGTCCCTTGTGGATTGATAGAGATGGTTTTATTCCCACTGTCATCAGTGCATGGAGTATTCCGGTTAATGGATCTCCTAACTTCGTGTGGGAGAGGAAATTGAAAAATACCAAGTCTGCATTGAAGGATTCGATTAAGCAATCTCTCCAATTTCCTACCAATGATAGAATTCAGGCCCCAGCTCAATTGGAAGAGATACAACTAGAAATGGAGGAATCTAAGATCACCCCTGCCATTCTGGATAAAGAACAAAAAGCTCAGCTTAATTCTTCCAGAGCATTTAGGAAGGAAGAAGAATTCTGGCGATTGAAATCTCGCAGTTTATGGTTGAAATCGGGAGATAAAAATACCTATTTTTTCCATAAGCAGTAAAGAGCCAGAGTCTCTCACAATCACATTTCGGAAATCTCCTCTTCATCTGGTGAATCTTTCAAACGCATTTCTCAAATCAAACAAGGAGATGAAGATCATTTTTAGAGCCTATTTAGAGAGGATGGAGCTAGTGATTATGAATTAACCTCAGAATTTATTTCCAACGTCCCTAGTTTGGTGAGTGCGAAAGAAAATGGGGAGCTAATGGAGCCCTTTATGGAGGAAGAAATCATTGATGTTATATGGTCTATGGAATCGGATAAATCTCCAAGCCCTAGTGGTTTCTCCTTAAATTTTTATAGAGTTTGTTGGACTGTAATCATAAAAGATCTTCTAAGGATGATCAAAGCATTTCAGTTTAAATCCAAAGTTGGTGGAAGTACGAACTCCACCTTCCTTGCTTTAATTCCCAAAGAAGTTAAGCCTTCCACCTTTGATCGATTCATACCTATTTCTCTGTGTAATTCATCTTATAAAATCTTATCTAAACTCTTAGCTAACAGGCTCAAACGTCTTCTTGGAAAGCCGATCTCTCCTCTTCAAGGTGGATTTGTAAAAGGGTGTCACATCCTGGACAATGTGATTAAGTTTAGGAAGCCATGCATTCCAGCTTCAATAGAAATGAGAAGGGCATGTTAATAAAACTTGACATGGAAATGATTTTGATAGGGTAAATCTTTCCTTCCTTTACAAAGTTCTTAACTCATTTGGTTTCATTTCTTCATTTATAAATTTGATTAAAGCTTGTACCGATAAACCTTGGATAGCACCATTAGTAAATGGCAGACCAACAAATTTTCTTTCAAGCTTCTAGGGGTCTTCGACAGGGCTATCCTCTCTCACCATTTCTTTATATTCTAATGGCAGATTCTCTGAGTAGAAAGCTAACTGCAAGAAAAAATGTTGGGATTATTCCAGGGATCAAGTCAGCAAGTGGAGTAGAATCTATTAACCATGCCCTCTTTGCAGATGATACTTTGCTTTTGGGAGGGGCTTCATTGAGCTTGGAAAGAATATTTAAAGAAATTATGCATCATTTATGTATTATCTCAAGGGCTCTTATCAACAATCGGAAGAGCGTTGTGTATGGTTGGAACACAAATCCCTCAACTATTGCAAATATTTCTCAAATTTTAGGCTTTGATGGATTTGTCACTTGGGATAAGGTCAAGTACTTGGGCCTTCCTCTAACTTTGGGTCAAAACAACCCTTCTCTTTGGCTGGAAATTATTAACAAGTTAAAATCAAAGATTGCCTTATAGGGTGGTCATTGGCTTACAATGGCAGGGAAACTTGTTTTAATCAAGTCAACTCTCTCAGCTCTACCAATTTATCAATCCTCACTCATTTTGGCTCCAACAACGATTATGGATCAGGTATCCAAGTTGATAAGAGACTTCCTCTAGCGAGGAGGTAAAGGAAATCAAAGCAGGTTGCATTTGGTTAATTGGGATACCGTCAAGAGACCAGTTATTGAAGGTGGACTGCATATTAAAGATACGGGACTGGTTAACCTTGCCATGGGAGGTAAGCTGTTGTGGAAACTTTTCTCCAATAAAAACATCCAGTCAGCCAAATTTTTTGGAAAAAATACCTTAAAGGAGGATCTCTTTGGAATTTGCAGTTGCCAAATACTCCCAAAGGAACTATAATCTGGAATCTCTACATAAAAAGTTTAGATTTTTTCACTAAGCATTTATTTTGGATTCCTGGAAACGGCAATAAAAAAAATTTATGGGATGATAAGATCAAAGCCTAATGATATGTTAAACTCTGATCCATCTATCGTCGAGATCAAAGCCTGGCTGGTAAACAAATGATTTATGCGATTGGTAGACATCTCTTGTTGGGATTGTAAAGGAAACTGGGCAACGTGGGAGTTCCCAGCATTGCCAATCCGTGGAAATACTCTGCTTCATCCCTGGTTCATCTTACTATTAAATAAACTGAAAGGAATGGCTCCCATTCATTCTTCTTGCAAGGACATGTGGGGTTGGGGCTCTACAGGAATTTATTCGGCAGCACTTGGATACCAGTCTCTTCAAGCCAATCCAATATCTACTCACAGTGCAAAGTTCTGTAAATCAGTGTGGCAATCTCCAAGTATTCCAAAGGTTAATTTCTTTACTTGGATCCTCATGCACCAGAGAGCACTAACATGTGAAAACATGTTAAAAAGAGGCTTTTTTTTACCTTTCAGATGTTGTTTTTGTAGGCATGCTTCATAAACTTTAGAGCATATTTTTGTCGGTTGTGATTTTACTCAAAAACCTTGGGTGCTTCTCTTGAGTGGGTTGTCAGTCTCAGCTCCTTCAAATAATGAACCTGTAAATCTTTTTGCAAATTGGCAGAATAGGTATCCTAGAATTTCTTCTACAAGTCATGATTGGAGGAAAATTTGGCAAGCCATCCCAAAATTCTTTTGGTGGAAAATTTGGTTAGCTAGAAATGACTTGATCTTCAATAGCAAAGCCATGAAACCAGAACTTGTAGCAATTACAACTAAGGCAATGCTTTTGGAAGTTGTGGGAAATCATCTTGATCCCCCAAAAAACTAAGATTTGAACATAATTGGCTTGGATTGTTACAGGAGGATAAAATTCATCTTAATTATGGAAGGCCTGTTATCAATCCTTTTTGGCAGGTAAGACGTTTGGAAAAATATTTCTCAAATTGGTGGCAAAAGAAGAATAAAGTTTCTATCTTCTTTGGTGGTGCGTATGTTGACTAAATTGTCATTGATGCCAACATATGTGTGTCGGTGTGTCTTAGTGCCCATTGAGTTTCCCTTGAGGGTTGAGTAAGTGTATTTTTCAAAGGAGACCTTTTGACCTTGTCCAAGCCCAAGTCTGAAGCCCTTGGAGCCCTTGGGACATTTCCAAAAGCCCTGTACACCCTGTATATTGTTTAAGTACCCCTAAAGATGTCTTATGGTTCCCCACTCGTTTCTTTGGATTCCCCAGTACCACAAACTATTCCCTAGTACCCTAGAAAGAGTCCTTGGTGGGTTGAAGAAGTGTAAAATTTGAAAGAATCCAAATGACCTATTGTGTGGTCATTTGTGTTTTTGATGAGGTCATGGTACCATAGGAGAAGTCAAGGCACCCCCACACCTTGGTACCCTTGATATGATAAGTATATGGTGGAGGCATCCTCCTTTTTGATGTTAAGTATGTGTATGTGAATACCATTGAATCTCTCATACCTTTGACAATGTCCATTAAATCCTTTGACCTTCGAAACTATGCATAAGCTAACATGGTCTTTGGCACCTTTTTGTGTGGAGTCTTGATGTCCTGTAAAAATTGAAGAATTTAAGGGTATTATACCAAGAATTTGCACATAAACCCATCATAGGGAGATATTCCTCTTCAATCCATTTCCATTGATATGTGGAGCATCTTCTAACTCCTTACGGTTGAAGAGATATGAATTTTTGAAGTTGGGGTACCCCACCTTTTTGGGTGAGCCAACTAAACAAAAGAGAATTTAATTATTTGTAATTTTGAATTGCATGTCGGCTCAAGGTAATATTTTTTCTCCACAACTCATATAAATAGAATATCAAACATTTCATTTTTTTTATCATCAATTCTCTTTGGAATTTCGCACATTTGGAGAATAGTGCGAAATTTTCTGACAAAAAAATTTATGGGCATCTTCACAAAAATTGGCATATCTTTCTCATCTAGAATCAGAATTACAAAATTCTTGGCTCGTTGGAAAGCTTGTTACAAGGGCTATGTGATGACATGATCTAGAGTTTCTTTTGGTTTTTCTATTGTTTCTTCATCTTGTGATATTCAAAAATGTATGGTTCATTCTGATGGGTTTCTCTTGTGATGACACGTGTCTCTCATGGATAGAGTTCATATTTGATCTTAGTATGTGAGCCTATATATTGGTATATATATTTGAATTCATTATGGAGGCTATGATGATGATGTTGCATACCTTTATGTTATGATATTATACACTTTATGATGATAATGCATGTGATAATGATGTACACTCTATGAAGTTGTTGCACTCCTATACAATATGATGTACATGCATACCATAGTGTGATGATGCTCTCCTATGCATTATGATGTATAATTGATGTTGATGATGCATACACACTGCACACTGAGATGATGATAATGTATATTTGATTATGAGAATGCATACCCTATGATGATGATGCATGAAGATGCATGCCTTATGTTCAGTGGAAGCAGAGAAGGATTATTTGTTCAGTGACTGTGTATGACGAGGTGTACAAGGATGTAAATAAGTAGTGTATGGAAGTAAAATGACTTGTTGGTATACATGGATGATTTGGCAGTGATCAGAGTGTAGAGGTTATTAACAACATATTCAAAGATTGATATGTGACAGGTCTATAGGTTATGCAGTTTGGTACAGGTTGAGCAATGTGGTACAGGTTGTGCAGTGTGGTACAGGTTGTGCAATGTAGCACAAGTGTTGATTAACAGGTTCACAGGATCAGTGTGGTTGTGGCTCAACAGTTTCTATCTCTTAATAGGGTGGTAGGACGGGGCAAGGAAAGGAGGTCGTAGCCTCCTTCCGGTTGAAGCCGTAAAACTAGGGAGTGGAAGCTTCCTTCAGGTCATAGCCTGTAAATCAGGGGGTCGTAACCTCCTTCTAGTTAAATATGGACAATTGAAGTCTATATAATAAGGGGGTTGTTCCTCCTTCTATTTATTCTGGAAAACTATTTTTAAAAGGCTTCTATGGTTTTACCCCCAGAACTTGAGTTTCCACGTCAAAAATTATTGTGTACTGTGCATCTTGTTATTTTTATACATATTGATGATGTGTTGTGATTGGTGATCAACAACCTGCTTTTGATTAATTTGTATTGTACAAATATTGATTCACCCCCCTCTCGGTATTTCAACAATGTCAAAAGGAAATCCGGGGAATGCTGCAGCAGGTGGACTGATATTCTATCCCGGAGGAAAGCTTCAAACCAGCTTCAGTTGGGGATTGGGTCACCTCACTAATAATCAAGCAGAATTATATGCTCTTCTAAAAGCCTATCAACTCACCAAAGAAGCTAGCATAACAATCTTCAAATATTTGGAGATTCAGAAATCATAATAAAAGTTTTAAATTTTGCTACAAAGTTCACCAATCTCAGCTTGAACGTGACTATGCAAAGGCTTCACTTCATCTTGATTTATTGTGTCTCAGTCTCCTCTTCTCACATTATTCATGAATTGAATAAGTCAACAGATCTTAAAGCAAATCAAGGATGTCTTCTTCCTTAAGGAATGCTAAGTCTGAATGATGAAACTAGTATGATGCATCAAATTCCCTAATTTTGAAATGAGAAGTTATGGAGAATAGGAAATGTATATTTCTGAAATGATGTAATTGGGTGAAGACCCCTCAAAATTCTTTATCAATAAAAAATAATAATAATAATAAAATTTATTTGTTTTAGTGAAAAAAAATGGATGCATAACATATTTAAATGATTTAAGACAAGTATGTGTTGACAAAATATGTAAGTTTTTTTAGATATATAGGGCACACTGAAAAATGATCTCAACACAATCACAAATCTCTCTAATTCCAAGCACTATACTGATAATTATCTTAATCCTAGGTAACATGAAAGCATATAACCATGAATCATGATAAGCCAAACATGAGATCTCTACAACTTTTAACAATAGTGATCACACATAAATGACGCTGAAATTTAGGTCTAATGACCCTGGAAAAAACCCTTTCGGGAAAACCAGTGAGAGATATATAAGCTTAATATTATCTTTGAATAGTTTACAATAACAAGGATAGATCACTCCAATAACAAACTTTTCCATGAGCATAGAGGCTTTAATGCTCAATTCTGATTTATGAAGGATGTGCTCTCTCTGCTCATGCAAGCATTCATCCTCCTCCACTGGATCTGCTCTCTAACTCGGCCTCATGCCCCTTTGTCTTTCTAGATCACTATTTTAGTGATTCCCTCTCAAATCAGTTGACCTTTATATCAGAGCTCACCCTCCCAATGTAATGTGCCCCTCTGCTCAGGTAATGCACCCGTCTTTGTCTGGTGAATCAACATAGTGCTCTGTAGATGGATCAACCTCACTCAAAACCAATCTATGTCTTCGTAGTGACCTCCCTCTGCCATAGATGAAGAATACTTGATCTCTCTCAGATCACAATCCTCCCTCTCAATGAGACTACGCCCTCTCTTCTTAAGAATGTGCCCTCTTACATGCACTGATTCTCCCTCCTCCTTGACCACTTGAGTCACACACGAAATGAGTTACTTTTGCCTCTCGAATGCCTTTTTCTAATCTGTCAGTGAGATTAGGGTTTGGACCCTAATTTGAGGTTCATGCAAAAATCACACCAGTGCGTTAAAATATGCATGCATGCACATGCAAATCACAAATTTCATGCACATGGATCATGCAATCTTCATGCACATGCACACCTACTCATTATGCACATGCACATGCATCTCTCATGCACTTCACCCAACAACGTCAGAAGCTTGTGCACCACTGGATTCCTCACATCCAATCGTAAGAAGTCATTGAAACTCTGCATGTTTTCAATCATTGAATCCATGAATACTGGTAAAATGTCTCTCACATTCCACACTACTGCCTATACTGGAAATGTACATCCATGCTAGGCAGAACCACATGGAGGAAATCCTAGGATAAACATATCTCTAACAAAATAAATATATGGTATAGGCTATACAACATGGATTTTGGGAAAACTCTATATAGAATTGCTTTTCAAACTAGTTTTGAGGAGGTATTGGGTTATTATTGGTCGCATTTTATTTTTGTTTGTTTGTCAATTCAGTTTCATTACACTTTTAACTTCTTCCTAGACTTACCATCGTGGTGTTGAGAGTATGGGTAATCTTTATTTAAGGCCATGTGTCAACCCACTACTTGGTGTACTATGGGCTTTAATGATCCTAGATATTGGAAAGTTACCAACTTTATCATTTATGACTAGGTTATCCTAGTCATCCTCTTGGGGCTAACTATGAAATTTTTAACTACTCTTATAAGTTGGCAATTATGACAGCAATTTTAAAATTTTCTTTTGCATAATTATATATGAAAGTATCAACCACATTAATTTCTTGTGAGCATTATGACATTAACGAGTTGTACAAACAAACTAAATAGAGCAGAAAGTAAACACATCATATTACAACAAACATGCATAGTAGACACCATGATTTACCCTGGGAAAAACCCTCTCTTCTTTAGAGGGAAAAAACCAACAACCTTTCTTATGATAGATTCATTAATAGAAGAACAAGTTTACATCATGACCTTGAAAGTTAAACCCTTCTTAAATGATGGTATACAACAGAGATACCAAGTACTTATCTTTATCATGACTAATGATGTAGTCACTTGATGTCGACCCTTATCTATTTTCTTTGTCTGTTGACAGCCACCAGAGATCTACTTTAACTCTGTAACAATCCATTGTACAATTTCAATTAATGATATTTAACTTGTTGTAGAATAAGGCAATCTAAATCTAAGTTGTGATAGCCCTATTAGGGCTTGATCTTATTAAAGATGATCTAGAATGAACAAATCCATCCCCGCGGTGTCCTTTAATGTGCAACAATGGTCCTCGTTAGGACTAGATCTACTCAGGAATGACTACAAGAAAATAACAGCAACCCTATCCTACCCATAGTACCTTTATTCAGTGCCCCAATAGCTCTACTTCGAGAATAGATAATCCTTCTAGAGGTTGATCTAACTTTCTGTGATCTTAGTTAAGCAATAACAACATTCTATTTTCCCTTGGAAACCATCAAATAAGAGAAGAAGATAGATAATCTGTTGTCCATAGATGAAACCCTGAACAAGACGATTGTTTCCAATCTGTCATTAATTGATCAAACCCTTATTCTCTGCAAACAACTGAATTGAGGCAGTCGTTGACTGAATTGAAGACTTGTGAGGTTGTCATTGACTAAAAGAAGGATGGCATTGACTAAAACAAGCCTTATGTTGACTTCTATTGACTGTTCAAACTCTTGGTGCCTGGAATAAGGACTTGGCTTCTGGATTTAGAGCCTCGAGTTCCTGGGCTAGGCCTCGGGTGCCTCGTCTAGGGCCTCGGGTGCGTAGAAACAGGCCTTAACAAGGCTCAATTTGAGAGCAAAAATGAACCGAACCTTCTTTATCCCTATGGCTGCCTCCCTAAGGTAAATACAAAAAAATATAGACCTTGTGGTTGCCTTCACAAACTAATCCATACCTCACGAATATAAGAGAGAGAAGATACCAACATCTAATCCCCACAAAATTGTCTTTTTTATCAAAGATGAAGATGTCATGTGTGTGTTGTTTAAATGAAGGTGCTCTCTATTTATAATTCATCATTGAGTGAGATAGGGATTAACAACTCCTTAAACAGCTCATCTTACCCAGGGGCATAAATACCAAAACCGAGCAACAAAATTGAGTTATGTTGCCTTCTGCAATTGTGTTTGGGTAGGGGCGAGATGACTGCGATGCCCATGCACTCATTTAGTGTTAGATTTTTATCATTCAAGCTAGCATTATGATATTAGGATCTTTAATTGAGAGAATAATATGCACAGCAATAAAACACAAAAGACAAGAGACACAAATAATTTTCCTCGGGGAAACCATAAAAGAGAAAACCCCGCAACTTCCTCAGAGATAGAATCAGCACCAAAAGTAAAACCCGAAAACATAAAGATGATCTCCCGATAGCAGCAGTCTCTCTCTTGTCCCAACAACATCTCCTCTCACTCATGTGCCCCAATGAGTGAGTGTGTGTGTGATAAATAGAGAGGCTCACTCTCTATTTATATTCTTTCATTCACTTGAAACCCACTCCAACATGTCGACCTCACTTAACAATTACTTACTAGAGCCGACATCTCTACGAGTGTCTAATAACACTAGTCCCCCACAACTTGTGGGGACTTTGCCTCCTTCGACCAACAAGGAGGGTTATTCTTAACACAACGGTGGGGACTATTGCCCCGACTTACAATGACTCACCTAGGGTCAACTTCTCTAGGATAGTCTAATAATCCTAGGGCCCCACAACTGCGGGGACTTTAACCCTCGACCAATAGGACGGTTACCCACAATGACTTGACATGAATTGTTTACATTATAGAAACTCTTGATTGAAACATCGAGGCATGACATGACTCAATTACATTATAAACACTTCCTAGAATAAACATCGAGGTACAATACATAAGATATACAAGTGAATGCATTTCAAAGTTACAATTTCATCAACACTCCCTCTTAACTAGGAAGGTATTCTCTCGACACAATTTATCAGCACAAGTCTTCTTCTCTGTATCATCTGGAACATTATTGAGTCCTCGTCATCTTCAAGTCATCTTCATCTTCAGGTCATATTTCATCTTCAAGTCATCTTCATATGGATCTAGATCATCATCACTGGATCTGGATCATCTCTGTTGGATCATCATCACTGAATCTAGATCATCACTCGATCTGGATCATCATCACTGGATCTGGATCATCACTCAATATGGATCATCACTGTTGGATCATCATCACTAGATCTAGATCATCACTCGATCTGGATCATCATTGTTGGATTTGGATCATCACTGTTGGATCTGGATCGTCACTTGATCTAGATAATCTCAGAGACATCATAATTGGATCTGAATCATCACTTGATCTGGATCATCACTGGGTCATCATCATATGTGCTATCTCATGATTCTTCTCGTCACAGGAAGTTCTACAGAGCCAGCCCTTTTTCATGCTAGTTGTAGGCCTACCTCCTTGTAGGTCTTTGGTAGCCCTTATATCTGACCCTAAGTCAGAATGGCCAGCACTCAAATCTAACCTTCACTCGTCAGAAAGGCACAGCACTTACATCTGACCTTGACTCGTCAGAAAGGCACTCAGTCCTCGACTGAGGGTTCCTGGTAACTGACCAGGTGCCTCCATTCAGAGAATGGCAGTAGCCCTTATATCTGACCCTAAGTCAGAATGGCTGGCACTCACATCTGACCTTAACTCATCAGAAAGGCGGTAGCCCTTACATCTTACCCTAAGTTAGAATGGTCGGCATTCACATCTGACATGGAAGGAAACAATACTCTCACCGTGACAGAATGGCGATAGCCCTTACATCCGACCCTAAGTCAGAATGGCCGGCACTCACATCTGACATGGAAGGAAACAACCCTCTCACCATGATAGAATGGCAGTAGCCCTTACATCTGACCCTAAGTCAGAATGGCCGACACTCACATCTGACATGGAAGGAAGCAATCCTCTCACCATAACAGAATGGAAACAACCCTTATATCTGATCAAGTGGGAACACATCCCTCAATCACATCAGAATGGCCATGCACTCATATCTGATCATGTGAGAACACATCTCACAGTCATATCAGAATGGCCCTCAATCCTAGACTGAGTTTTCCTGGTAACTGACCAGGTACCTCCATTCAAAGAATGGAAATAGCCCTTATATCTAATCATGTAGGAACCAATCCTACAGTCACATCAGAATGGCCAGCACTCATATCTGACATGGAAGGAACCAATCCTCTCACCATGACAGAATGGATCAGCCCTTACATTTGACCATGGAAGGAACCAATCCTTGTTGAAATATTGTAACTTCGAAGAATATCCTATATGTATCTTTTTGTGGTCCCCGATGGTCCTACCGGGAGAACCTCTTGTATTACATTGTACCCCGATGCTCCTAATTGGAAGAACTAATAAGAGTCACGAGGTAGTCCCCTCTAATTGTAAAGGTGGGTCATCAGCACCCCAGTGTGGTTACTTGAGCCTACATGTGTAACTCGAGCCTACATGATTTAACTCGAGCCTACATGTCAAATGAGTTAACTTAAGTGAACGGATGGATATAAATAGAGGTGTAGTGCTCCTCATTTGAGACACACACACTCTCACTTGTGTAGCGCATTAGTGGAGAAGAGAAGAGTAGCTGGAGAAGGAGGAGGATCAGGCCTTGATCTCCTTGTTGGTTTTACCTTTTATCTTTTTGGGGCATCTATATTGAGGAAGCTTTTGCTGGGTTTTTCCCTTTAGGGTTTTCCCAGGATAAATCTTTGTGTTCCTTTTGTATGGTTGTGCTTGTCTATCTTTCAGTGATCCTGTTTATATGCTTTTGTTATGAATTCGAAATGAAATACTAATGATCTATCTTAGCATATGAAAATTTAACATGGTATCAGAGCCACCCTAAAAGAATACATTGTGTAGCTACAAAAGCTAGGGTTTCTTACTTTTTGGGTCTCTATCCACAATTGATCAGCAAAAGAAGGCTAGACTAACTCTCCATTAAAGGGCGCATCTTTCTGTTGAAGCAGAATTTGATTCCGAGCATTTTCAATTTTGGTGCAGAAAATTACGGCTTTCTACAGAAGAGGAATTTTTTAGTGAGCCCAGCATAGGATTTTTTTCCTCATCAAAATCGAAGTTTAGAGACCTGGATCAAGAAATTTGGTTGGGTGAATCTCCGGGAAAGTCAAACCCTAGTTTGACCCTGAGCTAGAAAAACCCTAAATACTAAAACTGCTAAGTTTTGGTACATTCGCTATATCCTGCGATTGGTGAAGCCTCAGGAGTTGAAACTTGTAGAGGCCGAAGATGAAATCTTGATATATAATGTTTCCAAAATTCAGCCTCTGATTAGCTATATTCTGGGAGATATGATCCCTCCAAGTTAGGGTTCCAGCCTCTTCCAGAATTCATCCCTAAATAGGACACCTGGGGAGAATTGTTGTAGCTTGAGCTAAAAAGGTCCAAATGGAATTATTGAAGATGTTCCAAAAATATCACAGACTATAATTTATGTGGTCCAAATCTCAGAACTAGAAGATGAAACAGTGACACGTGGCATGCCGTACAACTTCATTGTTATGAACAGTGCTGTAACAGGTCATCTTGGGAAAAGGATCATAAATCCCAATTGGTGAAACCAATTATGATAAAACCTATGGTTTTGGATCAAGGACATGCGAGGTGACCTCAGTACGAAATTTTAGACACAGAGGAGCAGTAATTTAGGAGATATCATAGAAACAGTGACAGGCATTTCTGTAGAAGAAATTGGAAAACTAGGGCTTCCTGTTCCGAGAGCTTCCCTCTACTGTTTTCAGAAAAGGAGTACATTGGACAGCTCCATTTGAAGAGATCTATATTTCTATCCAATTAGATCTAAAAGATTCCAAGTTTTGAAAATTAGGGTTTCTCTGACAAACCCTAGGTCAGCCAGCTTCGGAAGCAGGACAGACACCTCAAATCGATAAGATCTAATCTTTTGCTATTTGCATTTGAGGTTCTCATTTCAAAGTGATTTATCACATCAGCTTGATGATAAGCTTGATGAAGTTGACAACTTCCAAGCATGGAAGTATTTTATCTCTCTGAAGAAAATGAATTGGACACCTACATGAGTAGAGAGGTTCCAGAGGGAGATGAGGCTGAAAGCCTTACACCATAAGAACTTGGTCAAGGCCAAGAAGATCATTGTTGATTTAGTCATGGATCAACTTGTACCACAAGTGTCTTCCCTAAAGACACCGAAAGAGATGTTTGATTCCTTGACCAAGCTATTTGAAGGAAAGAACATACATCGGAAGATGACCTTAAGAAACAAATTGAAGAGGTAAAAAGAAGAAGTGAAGAATGCAGAAGTGGTGATAGCCACCTTGAATGGCCTCCCAGTATCGTGGGATTCATTCATGCAAAAATGTATGCCAGAAGGAAGTGATTACTTTCAGCTCGACTCATAAGAAGAGAAGAAGAAGATGGGAGCAATTGAAGATCAAGCTCTCACCATTCAAAGAAGATCCCTCATGCGATGAGGAATATGAAGAACTCAATTCTTGAAGAACCTCTGATTCATCTTATCATTTGGATAAGAAATGATGATTTCATGAATGAAGAAGATGATAAAGCAGAATGATCAAGATGGAGTCTACCCATGAAACAAATAAAAGATAAGTATTCAATTGTCATTTCATGATATTGCTTTACGTTTGATTATATTCAGTTGATGTGTTATGCATGATAGATTGTTTGCATTAATGACTGTATACTACTAATATGCATGTGATGGGTAAGTAGCTCATGGTGCTATACAACTCTCCATTGCTACTTATCTAGAATAAAGCCTCCTTGCTGACATATTGGATTAGTGCACAATCTCAATAATGTCATGATAGAGATGGAAGGGATCTAGAAAGTTTCTGTGAGATATGGATGAATGCTGTATTGTCTAAACAGTTGCATGATGCATAAGAATTTGTCATTATGCATATGTTTTATGAAATACTTCTAACCATGCAGCTGGTGCATTTGAATTGTAGGAAAGGTCCTGTACAACCTCCTACAAGAAGGATGAGATTGTTCCGAAGAACAAGTGATGACAATTCAAGATTCACTGAAGCTCCCAAGGTCAGAGACACCATGACGGAAGAAAGAGCTTCAGAGAGCGGTAGATCCACCTCGAAGGATGAAGACCACCATGGGTATGAGAGATAACTCAAGATGAAGAAAATAATATTAGGAAAGAAGCTATGATCAAAGAACAATAGTTGATCATGGGGAATGATGTATACGATATGATTTCGAGACATAAAGGGAAGTACATAGTATCCTCCATATGGATCTCCAAGAACAAGTGTACAAAGCAAGGTTCGTGATTTTCCTCAAAAATAATAGACTATGACATGACATACTCTATTGACCAGTATATATCAAGCATAGAACCACCTGTACATAATGAAGAGGGCAGATGATACTCCACTTCAGGGGGAGTGCCTACAGAAGATATCTGAGTTCGACATGGTACGACATTATGGATAGCTTCGTGATGGATCGAGACTTTACCAAGAATAAAGTGGGTTCCAACCTTCAAGGTTGAATGCAGAAGACTAGGATGTGTTGATGACCTGACAAGACGAACTCATGGAAGATGTTATGATGAAAAAAAAAATACTAGAATGATGTTTGGGATATAGTACTCAAACTAGAAAGCAAGAATGTGGTATCTTCCAAATGGATTTGCAAGATAAAATATGTTGCTGATAGAAGTAAGGAAAGACTTGTGGCTAGAGGTTTCTATCAGAAAGAGGGAATTAATTCTGAAGAGACACTTACTCCAGGAAGTAAGGTACACTTCATTCAGAACTATCATGGTAGTTTCTTCCATGATGAAGTAAAGACAAGCCTTCCTTAATGGAATGATTGAGGAAGAGTTTTACATTGAATAGTCACAAGGATTTGAAGTTGAAGACAGATGGACTCACATATGCAAGTTGAAGAAGGCCCTCTATGGCCTGAAGCAAGCTCCCAGAGCTTGCTATGGAAGAATAAATAGTTTCCTGACGAGCATGGGCTTTGCCAAGAGTAAAGTCGATCCTAACCTTTACTACAAGGTTGTATAAGGTGAACCTGTCATCCTATTATTATATATGGATGACTTATTCTTGACACGGAATGAGAAACAAATCATGGAAAGCAAGAAGAAACTAGCAGAAGAATTTGAGATGAAAGACCTTGGGTTAATGCATTATTTCCTAGGTCTGGAAGTATGGCAAATTTCAGAAGGAACATTTCTCAACCAGGGAAAGTATGCGGTAGAGATATTGAAGAGATTCAATATGTTGGAATGCAAAGCCATGGCCACACCCATGGACTCCAACCTGAAGCTGTTAGCTGATGACTCATCAGAGTTAGTGGATGTGACTCATTACAGATAGATCATTGGGTCATTGATGTACTTATCAAATACCAGACCAGACATTTGTTTTGCTGTGAACACCTTAAGTCAATATCTTGTTCAACCAAGATGGGTTCACCTAGTAGCTGCAAAACATGTGATGAGATATCTGAAAGGGACTATAGACTTTGGTCTATACTATGATGGAAACCATAACTATAGATTGTATGGCTATATAGATGCAGATTGAGTTGGAAGTATCTCAGACAGGAAAAGCACATCAGGTAGATACTTTTGGGTCTGTTATGAGCTCATGGTTTAACAAGAAATAGTCCAGTGTTTCTCCTAGCATGACTGAAGCAGAATACATAGCAGATTGCTCTGCTAAGTTGTGAGGCCATATGGCTTCAGAAGCTGATATCAGGTCTCTTTGACCTGAAGATGGATACTACAATGATTCTATGTGATAACCAGAGTTGTGATGACAGAGAACCCTGTGTTCCGTTGTAACACATAGAAATCTGGTATTTCTACATACGAGATAAGATGCAGATGATGATGTTTCAATATTCCCATACTGAATATATAGATGATGATGCTTTCAATATTCACATACTGGAGATACAAATGGTGATAGTTCAGTATTCACATACTGAAGATGTAGATGATGATGTACTGACGAAGCCTTTGTCTCGAGTAAAGTTCGAACACTTTTGAGACAAGCTTGGTGTTGTTCGGAAAGACCTTCCTCGAAAGGGGGAGTAGTGATATTGCAGTGGGATTGTATCATCCCTGGGAACTTTCCCTAAAGTGATCCAGTGACCTCAGTCTTCAAGAATGAAGTGGGATTGTATCATCCCAGGGAACTTGCCCTAAAATGACCCGGAGACCTCGATCTTCAAGAATGAAGAGGGATTGTATCATCCCGGGACATTTGTCCATAATGGATCCGGTGACCTCGGTCCTCGAGAACGTGATGGGATTGTATCATCCTTGGGCACTTTCCCTAGAGTGATATGGAGACCTCGGTCTTCGAGAATGAAGAGGGATTGTATCATCCTGGGACATCTGTCCATAATAGATCCGGTGACCTCGGTCCTCGAGAATGCGGTAGGATTGCATCATCCTTGGACATCGTCCTAAAGTGATAGGGATTGATTCTCCTGTAATCAATCCGGTGGCTTCGGTCCTTGAGAATGTGGTAGGATTGCATCATCCTTAGACATAGTCCTAAAGTGATAGGGATTGATTCTCCCATAATCAATCCGGTGGCTTCGGTCCTCGAGAATGTGGTAGGATTGCATCATCCTAGGACATAGTCCTAAAGTGATAGGGACTGATTCTCCCGCAATCAATCCGGTGGCTTTGGTCCTCGAGAATGTGGTAGGATTGCATCGTCCTTGGACTTAGTCCTAAAGTGATAGGGACTGATTCTCCTGTAATCAATCCAGTGGCTTCGATCCTCGAGAATGTGGTAGGATTGCATCGTCCTTAGACTTAGTCCTAAAGTGATAGGGACTGATTCTCCTGTAATCAATCCGGTAACTTTGGCTGTCAAGAATGTGGTGGGATTGTATCATCCCTGGACTTTAAGTCCAAAAGTGATCCAAAGAATTTTTTGTCTTTGAGTTGTTGATTGCAGGTTGTTGCTGATGATGATGATGTCGTGCTGATCGAAAGATCAGTGTATGATGATGTACTAATCGAAAGATCACAGTATGATGATGATGTACTGATCGAAAGATCAGAGTATCATGATGATGACATACTGATCGAAAGATCAGAGTATGATGACGTATTGATCGAAAGATCAGAGTATGATGATGACGAACTGATCGAAAGATTAGAGTATGATGATGATGACATATTGATTGAAAGATTTGAGTATGATGATGATGACATACTGATCTAAATATCAGAGTATGATGATGACACACTATGTTGATGATGTTTCTGATTGAAATATCAGAGTATGATGATGATGTTTCTGATCGAAAGATCAGAGTATGTTGATAATGTTTCTGATCAAAAGATCAGAGTATGATGATGATGTTTCTGATCGAAAGATCAGAATGTGATGATGATTATGATTGACAGATCAAAATATGATGATGATGATGTTGCTGCTAATCGAAAGGTCAAAGTGTTGATGATGATATTGCTGATCGAGAGGTCAAAGTGCTGAAGATGTTGTTGCTGATCGAAAGGTCAAAGTGCTGAAGATGTTGTTGTTGGTCGAAAAGTCAAAATGTTGAAGATGTTGCTGATCGAATAGATAAAATGCTAAAGATGTTGTTGCTGATCGAAAAATCGAAGTGCTGAAGATGTTGCTGATCAAAAGGTCGAAATGCTGAAGATGTTGTTGCTGATAGAACAGTCAAAGTGCTGAAGATGTTGCTTATTGAAAGCTCCAAGTGTTGAAGATGTCGTTACTAATTGAAAGATCAAAATGCTGAAGATGTTGCTGATCGAAGCAGTCAAAGAATTAATGATGATGAAGACTGAAGATTGAAGATGAACACCACACGATGTTGAAAAGCTTCCAATGATTTATAGATGTATTACCCTGCTGATGTTGATGATGTCTCCTATCTCTACTCTTGTTGTTATTGATGTTGATGTAGAATACCCTTCTCGTTAAGGGGGAGTGTTGAATCATTGTAACTTCAAAGAATATTCTATATGTATCTTTTTGTGGTCCCCGATGGTCCTACTGGGAGAACCTTTTGTATTACATTGTATCTCGATGCTCCTAATTGGAAGAACTAATAAGAGTCATGAGGTAGTCCCCTCTAATTGTAAAGGTGGGTCATCAGCACCCCAGTGTGGTTACTTGAGCCTACATGTGTAACTCAAGCCTACATGATTTAACTCAAGCCTACATGTCAAATGAGTTAACTCAAGTGAATGGATGAAAATAAATAGAGGTGTAGTGCTCCTCATTTGGAACACACACACACTCTCACTTGTGTAGCGCATTAGTGGAGAAGAGAAGAGTAGCTGGAGAAGGAGGAGGATCAGGCTTTGATCTCCTTGTTGGTTTTACCTTTTATCTTTTTGGGGCATCTATATTGAGGAAGCTTTTGCTGGGTTTTTCCATTTAGGGTTTTCCCATGATAAATCTTTGTGTTCCTTTTGTATGGTTGTGCTTGTCTATCTTTCAGTGATCCTGTTTGTATGCTTTTGTTATGAATTCAAAATGAAATACTAATGATCTAGCTTAGCATATGAAAATTTAACAATCCTCTCACCATGTCAGAATGGCTCTAGGTCTCATCATTTCCCCTTGGAGGGAACCTTGATCTGGAGACACCAAGCTTCTCCCTGAAGTACTCAAACTTCACTTTGGCCATTTCTAGCATAGAATCACATCAGGGCTGATTATGTTCAAGGATAACCTGCGAGCTTCGCCAGGGCGGATTACATTCGAGGACAACCTACATGTATGTTTACATCTGAGCAACCTACAAGCCTCGCCGGGATTTATGCTTAGACAACTTGTCTCATCGACTATGCTAAAACTCCTGCTTTCGAGAGATATGGATCACATACTGGAGCTTCACTGCTCCTCTCTCCCAAATAGCAAGTGGCAACATATTTTGCCTCATTTGTACTCAATGCCATGCAGGACTCCATCCTGCCAAACCAAGAGATCACTCTTGATCTCATACTGAAGTAGCACCTCGAAGTGCTCTTCCTATCAATGGAACTGCCTTCCCAATACGAATCCACATAACCCTCCAGGTTAATCTTCTGATTCACCTCATACTTGATCCCATACTCAACTGCACCCTTCAGGTACCTCACAGCATGCTTTGCAACCATCAGGTGAACATGTCTCACAGCAAAGCAAATATTTGGTCTCGTATTCGTCAGGTACATCAAGGAACCAATCATCTGATGATACATCTTAGCATCAATCGACTCTAATGAAGCAACACTCAATAGCTTCATGCTCAATGCCATAGGTGTGGTCATGGCCTTATAGTCCATCATCCTGAACCTCTTCAGGATCTCTATTGCATACTTCCCTTTTCCACACCTCCATGCATAGTGCATCATCCCCAAGTCCTTTATCTCGAACTTGGAAACAAGTCTTCTTCTTGAAAATTTAATGAGTTCCTCTTTTCTGTCAGGAACAAGTCATCGACATATAACAGGAGCATCACTGGTCTTCCACCTTCAACCTTGAAGCAAAGGTTGGAATTCTTTTTACTCTCAGTAAAGCCTAGAGTCATCAGTAATCTATCCATCCTATCTACCATGTCGAACCTCAAGATATTCTACAGTCACTCCCTCTGAAGTGGAGCATCATACTCCCTCTGTCTTTCGTACTCTATGTACTGAAACATTCTGTACCAAAGTGACAAGTAGCTTCCTATGCTACTAATATTCTATGTATCCATCTAGTGTCTAGAATTTCATCTTCAACCTTGTAGCACAGGTTAAGATCTTCATCAAGCTCATCATGTATGTGTTTCAACTCCCATTGGTTGCAAATGTCTCTTCGTAGTCTATGCCTCGTGCTACAAATCTTGCCTTGCATCCCATGATGTTTCCATCTACTGCATGATGGAACTACAAACTTATCTTCATGTATCGATACTACATCCTAGACATTATTCTTCTTGAACTGGTCTTCCCTTTCTTCTTGGTTACTTTTTCATAGCTGGAAGGTTCTGCATCAATGATGTCGTTGCATTCGTCATATTATTCTTCATCTTGAACTGTCGTCACTTGTTCTTTAGAACAAGTCTCATCCTTCTTTACTTGCAGGCGATTATGTATGCAATCTTTCCTACAAGTCAAATGTATGGTTAGAAACATTTCATAAGGTATATTCATAATGAAAACTTCTCATGCATAAATATATGATCATGCAACTATTTTAGCCAATACAACATTCATCCATATCTCACGGAAACTTTTCTAGATGTCTTCCATCTCTACCAGGACAACATTGAGATTGTGCACTAATCCAATATGTCAGTAAAGAGGTTTTCTTCTAAATAAGTGGCAATGGAGAGTTGTATAGCACCATGAGCTACTTACCCATCATATGCATATTAGTAGTATAATGTCGTTAATGCAAACATTCTATCATTCATAATACATTAACTGAATATAAACAAATGCATAACAAAATAATATCATGAAATGACAATTGAATACTTATCTTTATTTGTTTTGTGGGTAGACTCCTTCTTGAGCCTTCAGCTTCATCGTCTTCTACATTCATAATAGCATTGTTTCTTATCCAAATGCTAAGATGGATAAGAGGTTCTTCAAGAGTTGAGATCTTCATATTCATCATTGGTTGAGGGATCTTCTTTGGATGGTGAGAGCTTGATCTTCAATTGCTCCCATCTTCTCTTCTCTTATTATGAGTCGAGCTTCTTCTTCTTATGTGTGCTTTTCCCAAAGTCTGCTAAAAGTAATCACTTCCTTATGGCACACATTCCTCGCATGAATGAATCCCATGATCCTAGGAGTCCATTCAAGGTGGCTATCACCACTTCTGCATTCTCCACTTCTTCTTCTACTACTACAAGTTGTTCTTTGATTTGAGAAATGACTGTATGGTCTCTGCATTATGGATCTTCACATTCTTCAACTGGTTTCTTAAGGTCATATTCCAATTTATGTTCTTCCCTTCAAAGAGCTTGGTCAAGGAATCAAACATCTCTTTAGGTGTCTTTAGGGAAGACACTTGTGGTACAAGTTGATCCGTGACTAAATCAACAATGATCTTCTTGGCATTTACCAAGTTCTTCTTGTGTAAGGCTTTGAGCCTCATCTCCCTTTGGAAATGGAACCTCTCTACTTATGTAGGTGTCCAATTCATTTTCTTCAGAGAGATCATATACTTCCATGCTTGGAAGTTGTCAACTTTACCAAGCTTATCATCAAGCTGATGTGATAAATCACTTAGATATGAGAACCTCAAATGGAAATAGCAAAAGATTAGATCATACCGATTTGAGGTGTCCGTCCTGGTTCCGGAGCTAGTTGATCTAGGGTTTGTCATAGAAACCCTAATTTTCAAAACTTGGAATATTTCAATTATGATTGGATAGAAATAAATATCTCTTAAAGTTGAGCTATCCAATGTACTCCTTTTCTGAAAACAGTGGAGGGAAGCTCCCGGAACTTAAAGCCCTAGTTTTCCAATTTTTTCTACAGAAATGTACGTTACTGTTTCTACGGTATCTCCAAAATTACTATTCCTCTGTGTCTAAAACTTTGCACTAAGGTATCCTCACTTGTTCCTATTCCAACACCACAGGTTTCATCAAAATTGGTTTCACTAATTGGGACTTATGATCATTTTCCCAAGGTGACCTGTTACAGGACTGTTCAGCACAACGAAGTTGTACGGACTACCATGTGTCACTGTTTCATCTTCTAGGTCTAAAACTTGGACCAAAGAAAGTAAATTCCGTGCCCTTTCTAGAACATCTTTAGAAATTTCATTTGGACCTTTTTAGCCCAAGATATAGCAATTCTCCCCAGGTGTCCTATTTAGGGATGAATTCTGGAAGAGGCTGGAACCCTAACTGGGAGGGATCATATCTCCCAGAATATAGCGAATATGAGGCTGAATTTTGGACAAAGTGTACATCAAGATTTTATCTTAGACCCTAAAAGTTTCAGCTCCTAAGCCTTTTCCAATCCTGAGATATAGCGAATGTACCAAAACTTATCAGTTTTAGTATTTTAGGGTTTTTCCAGCTTGGGGTCAAACTAGGGTTTGACTTTCCTGGAGTTTCACCCAACCAAAAATCTTGACCCAAGTCTATAAACTTCAATTTTGATGAGGAGAGTAATCTTATTTCGGGCTTACTCAAAAATTCCTCTTCTGTAAGAAGCCCTAATTTCCCCCACCAAAAACTGAAAATTCTCGGAATTGAATTCCGCTTAGACCGAAAGATGTGCCCTTCAATGGAGAGTCAACCTAGCATACTTTTGCTGATGGATTATGGAGAGAGACCCAAAAACTAAGAATCCCTAGCTTCTATCGCTGCACAATGTCTTCTTCTCGGGATAACTTAGATACCATGTTAGATTTTTATCATTCAAGCTAGCATTATGATCTTAGGATCTTAGGATCTTTAACTGAGAGAATAACATGCATAGCAATAAAACACAAGAGACAAGAGACACAAAGAATTTTCCTCGGGGAAACTATAAAGGAGAAAACCTTGCAACTTCCTCAGAGATAGAATCAGCACCAAAAGTAAAACCCGAAAACATAAGGATGTTCTCCCGACAGCAGCAGTCTCTCTCTTGTCCCAACAACTTCTCCTCTCACTCGTGTGCCCCAATGAGTGAGTGTGTGTGTGATGAATAGAGAGGCTCACTCTCTATTTATATTCTTTCATTCACTTGAAACCCACTCCAACATGTTGGCCTCACTTGACAATTACTTACTAGAGCCGACATCTCTAGGAGTGTCTAATAACCCTAGTGCCCCACAACTTGTGGGGACTTTACCTCCTCCGACCAACAAGGAGGGTTATCCTTAACACAACGGTGGGGAAAATTGCCCCGACTTACAATGACTCACCTAGGGTCAACTTCTCTAAGATAGTCTAATAACCCTAGGGCCCCACAACTGCGGGGACTTTAACCCTTGACCAATAGGAGGGTTACCCACAATGACTTGACATGACTTGTTTACATTATAGAAACTATCGATCGGAACATGGAGGCATGACATGACTCAATTACATTATAAACACTTCTTGGAATAAACATCAGTGTACAATACATAAGATATACAAGTGAATACATTCTGAAGTTACAATTTCATCAACATTTAGAACATTTTTTTAAATCTTAACCTATCATTGTAGAAATTGCATTACATGTCACTGAGGAAAACCCTAATTTAAAAAAACATCAAAATTTATAACTTTTAGTCCATCAAACCATCGAGTAGGGGTGTTCCTAGTGGTATTCAGATGTCGCGAATCTAATTGAACTGACGGTTTATCCATTGAAGCCTCTGTTTTCAAGTTATGGTGAGTTTCATCCCACTTCTCGAGGCCATTCACGAACACCAGGAAAATTTCAACTAGGGGCATAAAAACCAAATCGAGCAATGTAATGATTTAAGTTGCCTCCTGCAAGTGTGTTTGGGCAAGAGAGAGATGACTGTGATTTCCATGCACTCGCTCGACATATTTTTCAAAATATTTCCTATTGTTCAGAAATTCCACTACATGTCATCGAGCAAAACCCTAGTTTAGAAAACAGTCAAAATAGACAATGTTTGGTCCATGAAGCCACCAGACATGGGTGTCCCTATCAGTACACGGATGTCATGAAATCAATGGAACTAATAATTTGTCCATCGGAGCCTCAATTTTCGAGTTATGGTAGTTCCTTCTCACTTACCAAACTCATTTAGGAACACTAGGAAAATTTCAATAGGGAGCATAAAAACCAAACCGAGCAATGGAATTGAGTTTCATTGCCTCCTGGAGGTGTGTTTGGTAAAGGGAGAGATGACTGAGATTCCCACGCACTCGTTGGTCACATTTTTCAAAATCATAGCCTATCGTGCATAAATTACACTACACATCAATGAGCTAAACCCTAGTATAGAAAATTGTCAAAAAAGGCAACGTTCAGTCCATGGAGCCACCAGAGAGGGGTGTCCTAACCGATACTCGGATGTCACAAATCTAATGGAACTGGTGGATTTTCCATCGGAGCTTAATTTTTTGACTTATGGAGATTTTTATCTCGCTTCGCAAGGTCATTCAGGGACACGAGGAAAATTTCAATCGGAGGCATAAAAACCAAACCGAGCAACGAAATTGAGTTTGTTACCTCCTGCATGTGTGTTTGGGCAAGGGTGAGATGACTGTGATTCCCATGCACTTGTTCAACACATTTTTCAAAATCTTAGCCTATTGTGCAAAAATTGCATTGCCTGTCCCTAAACAAAACCCTAGTTTAGAAAATCGTCAAAATATACAATGTTTGATCCATGAAGCCACCAAACGAGGGTGTCTCTAGTAGTAATCGGATGTCGCGAATCCAACAGAACTGTTTGTTTGTCCATCAAAGCCTTAGTTTTCAAGTTATGGTGAGTTTCATCTTGATTACTAATGTCGTTCGAGGACACCAGACCAATTTCAACTAGGAGCATAAAAACCAAAATGAGCAATGAAATTGAGTTATGTTTCCTCCTGCAAGTGTTTTTGGGAAAGGAAAATATGATTGAAATGCTAACACACTCGTTTTGCACAATTTTGAAAATCTTAGCCTATCGGACATAAATTGCACTACACGTCACTTAGCACAAACCTAGTTTAGAAAACCGACAACATAGGCAACTTTCGGTCCATGGAGCCACCGGACAGGGGTGTCTCTACTGGTATTCGGATGTCGTGAATCAACAAAACTGACATTTTATCCATAGGAGCCATGATTTTCGAGTTATTGTGAGTTTATTCTCGCTTATTAAGGCCATTAAGGGACTCCAAACAAATTTCAAATGGGGGCATAAAAACCAAACCGAACAACGGAATTGAGTTTTGTTGCCTCCTACACTTGTGTTTGGGCAAGGGCGAGATGATTGTGATTCCCATGCCCTCGCTCAACACATGTTCAAAATATTACCCTATCATGTGAAAATTGCACTACACGTCACTGAGCGAAACCCTAAGTTTAAAAACCCGTTAAAATAAACAACTTTCAGTCCATTAAATTATCGATAATGGATGTCCTTAACAGTACTCGAATGTCACAAATCCAACTTAACTAACAGTTTTTCCATTCGAGCCTTGGTTTTTGAGTTATGGTGAGTTTTAAGTCACTTATGATGGCCATTCAGGGATACCAAGCGAATTCCAAGCAACATAATTGAGTTTTCTTACTTCTTGCAGGCACTTGGATAACATGAGTCCAACGAAGCTTTGTGATTGTTATATTGATGATATGATTATTATGTTAAAAACTATATCTATAATAATAATCTTTTAGTCATGTTTATGAGGGGATATTATGAAGCATGTTATATTAAATTTACTTTTATATCACAATGTAAACAATTCATGAACTTGATTGAGAGATGAAAACCATGGTTAATATGCTATTAAAGATATAGATTGAATAGCATGTTATATGTATAGATTTAATGATATAACAACTTTAGGTAAAAAATGGCTCAAAACAAATAATATATGTGATATCATATTTTTCTTCACTTTATATATAATCATTGGAATGTCTATTTTTCATTGCATGTATGTCTTCTTGTATTGTGATATGAAAATTTATGGTGTACATGTGTGTGTATGCATGAGTGTGTGCATGGTTGTGGATACACTTGATGTGTGTGGTTACTATCTATTGATGAGATGATGTTTATATTCATGGTTGAAAAACTCATGAGAATACATAAATTATCAGACTAATATTTACAATACAACACGGAATATGCATTATTGTTGTAGAGGAAAGTGTTCCTATGGCTAGGGTTTAAAAGGACATCAACATACTGGGGTTGAAAGAGAGATGCATATAGTTATGCAAGAAAATCTAAACAAGATTCAAACATTAGAATGGTTCATACCTTGACAAACGAAGGTTGATCCAAGCAACCCTTCAATCCTCCTCTTGCTCCTCTTGCTCCAAGAGACCCGTAAAACGAAATATACCTTCCTCAAACCAATATGACCACATGTAAAGTAATGATAATAAAAACAATATTAAAACCTAATCTGATTAACATAAACCTCTGATCATAATCAAAGATTCAATATACGAGACACATTGATTAGAAGAGGAAGAGCATCACATCTTTATTAAACATGGAAGAAGTACAAAGATACCTTCTCCAAGTTAGGCACCTCAGAAAAACTTGATCTGGTTCTGTTGCTTCTCTTCTCCAAGGAACTCAACCTCCAAGCTTTCTAACACAAGGAGATGGCTTCGATGGCAAAGGTGGGGGAATGAGAGTCCCAATTCCTCTAGCATAACAATGCAATGAATCAAGTCTCTTATCATGGACCTCTACCTCTATTTATACATTTCCGAAGAGATAAGGTCAAAGGCAGAGTATTTACAATCAAAGGAGTCAATTGTATAACCACCCAAACTACCCAAAATTCAAGAAACATTCAGTTTTGGACATGTACAGGACATATTCGAGGGTTATAGTGACAACAATCATGAATGCAAAGCGATAATCACGGGTTGCGATAACAAGAGTTGCGATAAGAAAGGGATTCACAGGTTGACTTGCATAAAAGTCGTGAATATAATAGCAATTTGGGGTATTCACTGGTAACATGAAGGGAAAGTCGCAAGTACATATGTGAAACTCATGGGTACCATGTAGGCTAAGTCGCGAATAGGTCAAAGATGATCATTTTTAGGGTACTTTTGGGAATTTTCAGACTTTGGAGTCTTATAAAAAAAATTTGCTAGCTTAGATACCTTTTCAATGGTGCATTGAAGAGGTCAAATGGAGTTATAGAACTCTAGATATGGTTCCTCCAAGTTAGGTATTTTTTCAGTGACTTTTTTGAAGTGTCGACATGCGACGAAATCATGGGAAAGTGGTCATAGGAAGAGTGTGTGTCATTTTAAGCTATAAAATATGCCCCCTTATGTATGAGGTTAGAGGGGAAGATGATAGCTGAAATACATTATAAAGGAAACAACTGAGTATGGAGAGAGCAGAGAATCCAATATCGAAAGGCTCGAACAGAGGTACCTGAACGAGAGATAAATGTTAGACAAAACTAATCTCTGGGACATACACGTTCATATACAAATGATCACCATAAATATATAGGAGGATCCAACATATGTATAACTGATGCAACTATCATGGTCGCTCAATATACAAAAAGGCACCATATAAAATCTAAAGGAATCATGGCCAAAAGTGAACAAGGTGGATCCATGCTCAATAATCAATCATAGACACAAGAATACTAGGTGGATCTATGTCTCATCAAATGTCATATGAAGTGTGATAAGGTCTTGCACAACTCAGGCAATAGAAAAAAATGACGATGCTATTGTCGGCCCAAGGTCTTCAATCCAAACCGCCCAAAGGTACGAATCCTAACCATGTCAATAAAGGAGCTAAAGTCGAACATGGAGGAAACCGTTTGATTACCAACCAATGATGAGAACCATTAACAATCGTGAGGAAAACCACCATTAATGAAAATGGTCCCCAATGTACCTAGTACATTCTAATAAGTGTGAATACAAGGACTTGAATTCGAACACTTGAAGAATCCATCGAGTAGGAGACAATAAGGTATTCCCACTACTCAATAGTGAGGGAAATTGCCACTAATGACTGCAATCCTTAAGGTACTGTCAGAAACTCTAAATATCATTCCCATAGCAATATGTGTTGACATCAATAGGAAAAGATCCATTGGAAGGAAGGAATTAAGGCATCCTTCATCATCCAACATGAGGTAAGTCAGAGACTGATTGGATTGGGAACTGGAAACAAAGTTTTGGAGAAAGGATCACCGAATACATATTATAATGAACTGATACCAGGGAATGACTGACACAAAAGGTCAAGGCAACTGCAGAATGGCTGACAAAGGTTTAATACTTGAACAATGAGCACGACACAAAAGTGACTTAGGCAACTTTTGACATAAACAGACCAACAATGCAACTATCCAATGTAGGAGACATTGATAAAGTCCCCATATAATTGGAAAAGAGACCAACTCGAGGAGTAAAAACAATGAATCGTGACAAGGTCAAAAAATTAGACCCAATTGTTGATAGACTCAAAGTTGGTGCTTTGTTCAAGGAGACATGACTTGTTGCCATGTTGTAAAATACATGTGAATGAAATACCCTTCCATCTTTCTTGTAAAGGTTTAATGAGTCCAAGAAAGCAAACTCGGGACCTTCTTCATTTTTTACAAGCTCGAAGAAGAAACAGAAGAATGCTTGATAAAACAATGATTCGTGGATTTTACGAGCCGGAATTAGTGGATGCTCGACGGTGTTTCATAGTTTTGAGAGTCTGAAAACTCCAAAGAAGACTCCAGAAGGGTGCTTTTTCGTAAATTTAGTCTCCTAAGTCTGAAAAAGTGTAAAACAATACATAGGAGAATTCACTTAGTCCAGGCGAACAAAGGTATGCCTTTTTCATAATTAGTCGATAAGGTCTGAAAAAGGGTTCAACTATCACCAGACCAACGCTCCTTCAAAAGCAAGCAGAAACGCTTTAGTTTTAACGAGTGTGAAGGGAAGCAATATCACGCGGAAAGTTCCATTTATTTATGAGAATGGTACAGACAACAATAAGCTCGATGCTTTGTTCTTATGGTTTAAATGAGCATGACAAAGACATAAAGTACGCTCTGAATCTTTTTCATGTTTAGGTCCAAAGCACGAAAAAGAGAAAACTAAGTTCGAAAAGGGTCATTTTCCATAAGTTTAGTCCTCAAGGTCCAGAAAAGAGATAAACCTATGCCTAAAGATACTCTTCTTGGTTTCGAAGAAAAGAGAGTGTTCCCTTTTCGTAAGTAATCCTCATAGTCTGAAAAAGAGATAAATTACCACCGTTGTGGATGATTGTTCAATTTACCTTAACAGGTGTGAACAAACAAGTTTACTCGACAATCTAGTCAATTTTAAGGAGTCAGACCAGGGCTTAAAGATAACTCTGTATCTTTCCCGTGAATTTTTAACGAGTCTGGAAAAGTCAAGTCGTGAAATCCTTAGTGTTTTTAACGAGCTCGAAGGAGAGCAGAAAGAATGCTCTAAATGCGAGGAGACAAGTGTCAGAAGCAGGCAAAACTAGTTCCAAGCATGAGGAACAAACCTATGCATAATGTAAGGAACATGAGCAGGATAAAGACACTCGGGGAACGTTTCCTTAAGGAAAATGGGTGTTAAGTTGCAAAGGCAAGATGATACAAAGTTGAGCAATGATGAGAGCAGAGATGAGGGATTATACAATGAGCTAAGAGCATGGACACCGGCACAGGATCATAAGTGCGAGCAGGGTACATGCAAATGCAGTTACAGATTGAACAACAAGAAAGGGCCAGTAAACAATTGTGAATCCAACTACAAATCCTGTCTCCAAGAAACAACAACATCAAGATCATATTTAGAAGAAAATATCCAATGCAAGTCACTTTGGCAGAAACACATGCAACTTTGTTATCTTCTACATAAGGTGTAGTCAAGGCAGAATCAACCGAAGAGGATTCTATAGTGCCAAGGCCCAAGGATTTATGATCAATAAGATCAACCTCAAAAGAAAAGAAAAAATCAATAAGGGAGATAGAGTCTGCAGGAACAAACTCAGTATCACGGGAGTTGAAAAATCTAGAAGAAACATCAAACTCATCAAGACCACTAACGTGTTTCTCAAAGGGAGAGTCTGAAGACTCAACAAGGCCAATAGAAAGAGATCGATCAATAGAAAGATCAGTTTTATCAAGCAAGTAAGGGTTAGACTTATTCACAATTGAACCGATATCCATAAGATGGGCAGACTGTATCAAAGACTCTAGGAAGACTTCATCAGATGGAAGGAGACTATCCCAGATAGGACACATGTCTAAACTTTCAATTGGATCAACAGAGTGGAGAGCATGCTCCACAATCTGTATAGGATGGATCACCTGGTCAATTGTTCGGATCGAGTCTCGAGAAGGTAAACATGAACACAGAGGCTTCTCCTCAGTAGCTATTGAATGCAAGGGATATGAGGCCACATAGCTCGATCGTGGCAGGGTAGTGTCTATTGAGACACTGGGAATCAATAAAAGAAAGACTTGTACTCTAGTTAGTTCAAGCGAAGGATCAAGGAAATCCAACTGATCGATAGTGACAATGTCTCCATCGTGATTAAAGTACATCACATGAAAGAATGTTGACACTACATCCTACATGGCATAAACATAATCATGCCTGAGGAGCATATTAAAGTCTAAGGGGTCTTCAATCACCATGAAATCAACTAAGATGGTATTCCCACCCAAAGTAACTAGTGTTTGAGCAAGAATTCCCAAGGCTGTACTATTTCTTCTATTAAAAGACAGTAACTGACTAGCTGTCAAGGTTTGGAGATCCCATGCCTTCCAACCACGAGCAGACAAAATACTAGTTGAGGCTCCTTCATCAACAAAACAATGAGCAATCATGTATTGTCAAACTTTGACCTTTATCTGGAAAGGTGCATCAGAAGGAAGGCGCAACTCAACTAGGCTATCCCAATCAAAGGAAGCAATCTGAGAACTTGGAGGGGGATCTTCTAAAGCGGTTTCAATGCCCCCTTGTTCAATAAGTTCAGAACTGGCTGTGATGAAAATGTGACTAGCATACATTTCACTCTCCAAAAGAAGAGTGGGATTGATTGACGATGGAATCGATTCAACCGCTTCGTGAAAGTCACTTTCTAAAGGGAGAGTGGGATTGGCCAAAGATGACATTGGTTCAATCACATAAGGATCAGTCTTCGAAAGAAGAGTGGGATCGACCAAAGCTGAGATTGGTTCGACCACTTGATCAACCATAGGTTGACTAGGTTGTTGATAAAATATAGGTTGTTCAAGAGCAGGATATTCTTGAGTCTCATACCACACTCTTCACACCTCTAGGATAGCAGGGAATTGTTGAGTAAGATTATCTCCCTCACATAGCTGACAAGGGAACTTAAGTTTGCACTTCAAACAACCAGTTTTCTCAACGGTGTCAACATGAATAGCAATGGCTAACTGTTTACCCCCATCATGACCATCAGAGGTTGGGTGACTGTGTCCAAGCTGACTAAGAGAGGCTGGTTGTTGAGAGACTGTAGGATGTTAAAAACGGGATGACCTTGGAACCAAACTCTTTGTAACTCTGTGATGGCAAGGAATTGATGAGTAAGGTGGTCTCCCTCACAAATCTTACAAGGAAACTTGGGCTTGTGTTTTGAATGGTTAGTCCTTTCAATAGTGTCAACATGACTCACAGTGCTTGATTGCTTGCCCTCAGCATGACCTACAGAGGCTGAGAATTTGCTGCCAGCATGACCTACAAAGGCTGAGAGACTGGGTCCAACACGACCCGTAGAGGTTGGACGGGTAGGATCAACCTGCTTCACAGAGGTTGAGTGTGTGCCCCCAGCATAACCTGCAAAGTCTGGGTGGTTGGTTCCAACATGACTTACAGAGGTTGGACGGGGAGGTTCAACTTGACCTGTAAAGGTTGAACGGGTGCCCTCTGCATGAATTGTAGAGGTTCAGTGACTGGATCCAACATGATCTGCAGAGGTTGGAAAGGTTCCACCAGCATGATCAACAAAGGCTGGATGGTGAAGATCAACTTGACTTGCAGAGGTTGAGTGCTTAGATCTAACATCACCTGTAGAGGTTGGATGTGTGCCCCCAACATGAACTGTAGAGGTTGGGTGGTGAGGTTCAACTTGACCTACAGAGTTTGAACGGGTGCCCCCTTACTTTTGAGTCTTCTTCCTATTCTTCCTTCTTCTACTCCTTTTAGACTGTCGATTACTAGTATCAGAACTTTCACCGCATGAGGTAGAAGGAGGAGGAGAGGCATCTACAGGTGAAGGGAAGCAGTGTTTTTATGCCCTTGATATAATGAGCTTACTTGAGAAGCATCAAGAGCATTCAGGATAGTTGGAGTGGAAAACAACCACACCAGTCTCCCTTGGGTGAATCTAGGTAGATTCAAGGTGGCCATCAAAGGAACAACAAAATTCCCTCTGAAAGGAATAGTATAAGGAGTTCCCAGCATGGGGATCTCTTGGTTGGTGTTCAAAGGGGTGTTAGCCATAATTTCAAACAAGGCGACAAGGTCTGAGGTCGACATGCAACCAACAGTACAAAGAACACACCACTAGCAAAAAATACTTAAGTATCAAGATAGGCAACACAAAGATGACTTCCAAAGGAAAGTCTGGGATGATGAGGGCCCAAAACTAAGCAGTGAAGGAAGGAGAGTAGTTACTTGGCATCTCGTGAAGATTTTGATGGGTGCAAGCGCTGGAATCTCCCAATCACCCTCCCAAATTATCAACTGAGGTTACCTTTCAAGTCTACCCTAGGAGCACTGGAAATAGCCTTCCAATGCCACTTGTGTAAGATCCTAGCAGACAAGATACTAAGGCTACCAAAATCGTGGAGAAAGTCCAATGGAACAGTCGTCGGTCCAACCGAAGAACATGGGCAGGGTAGCTAAGCCTGAAACTCAAGTAATACCAGGAACGACACTGGGTTTGGAGGAGGTACTGGGTGAGTCCCCAAATGTGCAACAACTCTGGTGTATGCTTTACTAAGAAGAGGAGGGGTATCTCCAATAGCTCAGTATTGCACGACCTCGTGCTTGACTCCTGTGTGAGAGGAGCTTTCCAGTGTCTTTCTCAACGAAGTTGGATTTCCTAGAAGATAGGCCACTATGTTTGAGTTTGAAGTTTTGGGTAATTAAGATATCCCTAACCCAAAACACTAGACTAGACTAGTGTGTGTCTTCCCTATAAACAAATAGATACTAATACATTTTAGATATTAGACATTCATTTTAAAGGGCTGTTGATTACTCAAAGGGGGTGGCGAAGGTGAAACCAATGGTATTTTGACTCAAAGTTGAAACAAGATGACTAAGCAAAGATAAATGAAATGCAAAAAGCAAAAACTATTCTCTTTCTTTTTCAAATAGAAAATTGAAAGCCACAAAAGAACAACTTATTTTTTATATTTCAAGAATAATGATATGCGATGCATTAAAGAAAAAACCCTAATATACATGCATATAAAGCAAACATGTGTTCTTTTTCTTTTTCTTTTATAAATGCAAAAGAAAAAAACATCCTATCAACTAATGTAAGCCAAGCAAATAGACAACTACTCTACACCCCACAACAAACCCTAGGTTTCCCTAAAGCTGGATATAACCTCTCTTGGAAGGAAGGCTTTCACAGGTAAACAAGCCAACAACTTTGGCATGAAGAGACCAAGCAATAAGACTGACATAAACAAAGGTCAAGAAGACCCAAGAATAAATCTAAACCTGCAAACAGAGGTTGCTCATTTCCTTGTCCAACAAGGTCAAGCCAAAGAAGGAGGTGGGGGGGAAGGCAACAAAACAAGTTCAAATACTTGAAATAGACTTACAAGATAGACAAAGAGAACTTAACAGGTATGAAACAACCTCTCAGAATTCATGTACATGCAGAGGACCCTTGAAGACCCCACAGACAGCCCTCAAACCAACCAAAAAATCCTAAAAATGATGAAAAACACACTTTCAGGTGCATTCGCGAGTTGCCTTAAGGCAACCCGCAAATGACACATAGGTTGTAGGTAGTGCAAGTCGCGAATACATCACATAGTCGCTACTATTCATTCTGCAGCTCGCGAATGGGTGGCAGAAAGCACAAAAAGGGTCAAAATTGACCTAGGAAGGAAGGAAAGGTATTCTAACAAACTCAAAAGGTGTTCCTAACTTGCAAGAAGGACCTGAAACCTTACAAAATACTGGGAGAAAAACAGAGAAAACCCAAATAGACAAGGCTCTCCCCAATGGAGTTGCATGTTCTGTTGTAGAGGAAAGTGATCCTATGGCTAGGGTTTAAGAGGTCATCAACAAACTGGGGTTGAAAGAGAGATGCATATTGTTCTCCAAGCAAATGTAAACAAGATTTAGAGATTAGAATGGTTCATACCTTGACAAACGAAGGTTGATCCAAGAAACCCTTCAATCCTCCTATTGTTACTTTTGCTTCAAGAGACCTGTAAAACAAATTATACCTTCCTCGAACCAATATGACCACATGTAAAGTAATGGTAATCAAAGTAGTATGAAAACCTAATCTGATTAACATAAGCATCTGATCATAATCAAAGATTCAATATACGAGACACATTGATTGGAAGAAGAAGAGCATCACATCTTTATTAAACATGGAAGAAGTACAAAGATACCTTCTCCAAGTTAGGCACCTCATGAAACTTTGATTTGGTTCTCCTACTTCTCTTCTCCAAGGAACTCAGCCTCCAAGCTCTGCAACACAAGGAGATAGCTTCTAGGGAAAAGGTGGGGGGAAAAGAGTCCCAATTCCTCCATCATAACAATCCAATGATTCAAGTCTCTTCTCATGGACCTCTCTACCTCTATTTATACCTTTATGAAGAGATAGGGTCGAAGACAAAGTAGTTATAGTCGAAGGAGTTAGTTGTATAACCACCCAAACTACCCAAAATTCAAGAAACATTTAGTTTTGGACATGTATAGGACATATTCGCAGGTTATAGTGACACCAGTCATGAATGCAAAGCAATAATCACGGGCTGCAGTAATAAGAGTCGCAAACACAAAGGGATTCACGGGTTGACTTGCATAAAAGTGACGAATACAATAGTAATTCGGGGTATTCGCGGGTAATATGAAGGGAAAGTAGCAAGTACATATGTGAAACTCATGGGTACCATGTAGGCCAAGTCACGAATAGCTCAAAGATGCTCATTTTTAGGGTAGGTCTAGGCATTTTCATACTTCGAAGTCTTCTAGAAAGTTTTTTCTCACTCATATACCTTTCCAACGGTGCAGAGAAGAGGTCAAAAGGAGATACAAAACTCCAGATATGGTTCTTCCAAGTTAGGTGTTTTTCAGTGACTTTTTTTAAGTGTCGTCATGGAAGTGTCGACATGTGATGAAATCATGGGAAAGTGGTCACAGGCAGAGAGGTATGCATGTTTATATTCATGGTTGAAAAACTCATGAGAATACATAAATTATCACACTAATATTTGCAATACAACACAGAATATGCATTATGTAATGAAATTAATACTAATGCTTTAAATTGATTGTTTCTTGGTATTTGCAGAAAAACGATGAAGATGATTACTTAGGTGATGATCCTAATTATGTTGTTACCAATGTACCCAAAAAAAATAGTGTTGATAACGATGCAAATGGATCAGATGAAAATGATGATGGATATGATGTTGGGATATATGATGAGGATGATGATGATGATGATGGTAGCCATTGATGTTATTATTGAGATTGTGGATGTTTTTTGTTTTCTCCATGTTACTAGACACATTATATTTTTGTGATTATCCAAGTTCATATTACATTTTGGGTCATTTTGATTTGTATGGTGGATTCATGTTGACTTATAAACTTTGATTACTGTTGATCATTTTGACTTTTCTAGATATGGATATAAAAAAATGTTTCTTGTGATATTGGTATGTTCACTATATATATTGTTCACTTGTTCTTTTAACCTTAATGATGATCTGTATGTTAGGTTATTGATGCAATGATGTTTTATAATTTCATTTTTTTTATGAAAGATAACGCTAATGTTTTTTTTTACTAAAACGGTTATAGGCCTTTTATATTATCTTCTGGCTAAGCAGCTGCCAGTAGCATTACACACAGTGATTCTGATCCAGAATATGCATAATGTCCAGTGATACGGGCATAGTTATACTAACAGATCCCTTAACAAAACTTCTGGACTTTGCTAAACAGACATAGAAATTCAAAATAACGCATACATAGTAAAGAAAACTAGTGTTGCAGGGGTAAAACAAAGCAGAGAGGAGGGAGTTCCACTGAGTTTGGATATGAGCCTGCCTCAGCATTCTGTCTTTGGAGTCTTCCCATGCTCCTTGAGCAGTGCGTCTACCTTCTTCTCTAACTCTGTCGTCCGGTTCCCAATTCCACCTGAGACGTTGGCAAGGTCCTTCATATTCGTCATATTGTCCTCGAATAATTCCTCCTGAAGTTCTTTGAGTTCCTGGTTCATTCACTCCCAGTGACTTGTTCCAATTTTGTGCATTCTAATCTGCTTGGTCTCCAGCTTGTTTACTGCGGTCTTCACTTCGTCCAAATCGGTCTAAATTTGAATGAGTCTTGCCTCGAAATTGGAGGATGAGCTTGCAGCCATTGCTTTGCTCGACCTTCGATCCTCCTAGACACCTGCGCGAGTTCTGAGAGCAGCCCAGTGATACCTTCGTCGTTTGAGAGTGCAGGTTGCAGTTAACAATGGGCGGGAGCTTCCTGATATAGGCCTGGTCCTTCCTTTCCCTCAGATCCTTGATTCGAATCAACGATTTTCTCAGATTTACCTTGTTGGGTACGAGTCTCTCTGGAGGGCGTCGATTGGAGGCTGTTCCCATTGATCATAGAGCCGATACTGGAAGTGCATGAACCACATGAAAGTCTCCGACCAAGTTTTGTCTGTACTTCCATCTCCTCGACTGCCTCATTCTGCATGCCTGCGCTATGGAATCTTCTCTGTCTAAAATCGGACTGCTCTCTTTCTTGTCATGAGCATTTCTATTGTTTAGCTCTCCATGGTCACTAAGGAATAGGCTCGTGTTTTTCGATTCCATTGACAAGGATAAGTCCCTTGCTCAAGGAGGTGCCTGTATTGGCTTCATGGTCCGCTATGTGGTTGAGATTCCGAAGGACATGGTAGCATTTAACTTCTTCAAATTCTGTCATCTGGGCTATGACTTTCCGGTGGCAGTGGGCCAAGCCCATGTTATTAGAGGCCTTCTTCAGATTGAAAGCCTAAATGATTATTTTGCAATCACCAATGATAGCCAACTTCTTAATGGATAATCTTCTGGCTTGAGCCATACCTTGCCAAATGGCGAGAATTTCAGCTATGTTATTAGTGTTTTGACCCAACCCCCAGGAGAAGTTGAGGACAATTTTACCTGAGTAGTCTAGCAAGACTCCTCCGCTTCCCGCTAGTCTGGGATTCCCTTTCGAGGCCCCATCCACATGCTGAATATGCTCCTTCAGAGAAGATCTCCATTTTATGAACTCTTGCTCCTCTAACCTGATTTCCCACGAAGAGTAATGCTTAGTAGTGTTCTTGATTCTGGCCAGAAGGGAGGGATCTAGACCATGAAACCAGCTGTACTCATCTTTGTTAGGGGTAGCTTCATTGGTGATTTTAGAGTTTGCAACTACCAGCTCTCCTAGAAGCGACTTTACTTTGATTGCCACTTGAGTCAGCGTCCCTGCCATATCTCTGAAAATTCTGTTATTGCGTTCCAGCCACAATTTCCATCAGAGGATTTTTGGAAACCACATCCAGCACTGCTTTAACAACTTCAGCCTAGAGAAGGAGAAGGGAGCAATTTCGGGCCAGGAGGCAAACAAAGAGGTGACAGAGGGAGGGAGGGTCAGATTCAACTGAGCAATAAGGATAGTCCAGAGATCTAAAGCAAAGGGGAACTGAAGAAAAAGGTGGGTCGAGGTTTCCTCATGGCAGACATAAAGAGGGCAGCATGAGGGCCCTTCCCAACCTCTTTTTGAAAGGTTGTCCCAGGATAGAATACTATCATGAAGGAGGGACCAGCAGAAGAGATCAATTTTGGGGAGGGAGGGATGAAGCCAGAGATTTCTCCACACAGAGGGATCCGGGGCAGCCCAAGGAATGGCTTTTAGGGATGCATAGCCATCAGCTGCAGAGTAACGGCCAGAGGAAGAGCCCCAGCCTCTTTTGTCCTTCAACTTGGTTGAGGTGGAGGAGAGCCCTTGAAGAGCATCCAAAAGGGAGCGAGCTTCATGGTCAAGATCAAGCGGGACAGCCCCCAGGTCCCACTTAGACTAAGAGTCATCCGAGTTCCAGCTAGATAAGTCCCAAAGGGTGAATTTGTTGTTTGAATGGAGCCAGTTTTTAATGTTGTCCAATCCCTCCAAGGCTTTTAAAGGGGACTACCCTAGAATGGAGTCTTCCCAGAACATGATTTTGGAGCCATTTCCCAGAATCCAAGTGAGATTGGAGGTGATCAGATCAAGGGATTTTAGATAGAGAGAAAGAATAGGGGAACCTTTCCTAGTCCGGGGAGGGCAATCCAGGCACCTCTCTTTATGACCACAAAAGTATTTAGTCCTGAGGGCTTTGGAGCTCCAAGTAGTTTTACAGCTTATCATATTCCAGAGGATCTTTCCCCCCATGGCCAGATTCTGAGTGGCCACATCTCTGATTTGCAGCCCCCCTTCCCATTTAGGGGCTTTGACCTTATCCCAGCTGACTAAGTGCATTTGTCTTCCTTCATTTCTTCCCCCTACCCATAGGAATTTTCTCAATAGACTATCAATATCTTTCACTATTCCTTTCAGGGCTAAGAGAATCGATGCCTCGTAGATAGGGAGGGAGGTGAGAACAGAGTTAATAAGGATTGTTTTCCCTACTTTGTTTAGCCAAGTTGCACCCCACGCCATGATCTTAGCCTTTAGCTTGTCCACCAGAGGCACCCAAAGGATCCTTCTGGGTGCTGCTTTTATGAGCAGAATTCCTAGATATTTAATGGAGTCCCACGTGGATGTTCCTTCCATTTCCAGCACCCTTGATATGTCGATCATTTCAATGGGGGGGGCAGTTCCAGCCATAAATTTTGCTTTTCCTCAAACTGATTTCCCTGCCTGAGGCTTCAGTGTAAGCATCCAGCTCTTTCTTGAAGGATCTTGCCGTGGTGAGATTGGCATGACCCAAGAGGAGGGTATCGTCGGCAAATTGAGCATGGTTAATTCTCTTCACTCTGGGGGTGATTGTGAGACCCATTAGAGAGCGCTGCTGGAGGCTCTTGTCCAGTTGGAAACTTAGGACCGACGCTTGAATGACATAGAGCAAGGGGGACAGAGGACAGCCCTGCCTGAGACCCCTAGAGGCATGGAAAAAATTAGCCGGTCTCCCGTTAACCAAAGGGGCGATCCATGGCCCCGAGATACAGGCTCTAATCCAGCTAATTAACTGGGGGTGGAATCCCAATTTGATCATTACAGCAAAGAGAAAATTTAACCGAACTTTATCAAAGGTGTTAGCAAGATCCAATTTAACTATCATACCTTTCTCCTTCCTTTGGCAGCTTGAATGAATTGCCTCTTGAACAATAGTAATGTTGTCATGAATTTGTCTGTCCTGGATGAAGCCCCCCTGGTTCTTCGGAATGATCTTGGGGAGGACTTTTTTTATTCTGTTTGCTATAATTTTGGTGATGATTTTGTACCCCATGTTGCAGAGCGAGATAGGGCGGAATCTGGAGAAGCTTTGGGCACCTTTCTCTTTGGGAATTAATGCCAAAAAGGAGGAGTTAGTGCTCCCTCCTATTTTGCTACAATTTTGGGATTTCCTCACCATTTTGACCAGATCCTTTTGGATGATATCCCAGCAAGCAGTGTAGAATATGGCCGTGAAACCGTCAGGCCCGGGAGCTTTATCAGGGTTCATTCCATGGAGAGCTTTGCTTATCTCCTCAGTCGTTATAGGGGCTGTCATCCTTCGGTTGTCCTCCTCATTGATTAGCGTGGGAACCACTGCCAATGGGTAGTGATCCAGTCTAGGAGAAGCTTCCATCTCTTCTGTAAACATATTTTTATAAAAAGAGCGGGCTGCGTGTTTGATCTCTTCAAAATTATTGAAAGTTTGACCATGAAATTGGATTTCTCTGATGGAGTTGTGATTCTTCCGAGATTCTGCTTGCTTGTGAAAGAAAGATGTATTTTTATCACCAGCTTGGAGCCAAAGGCAACGCGCCTTTATTCGCCAGTAGTTCTCTTCTCTTCTTAGCGCTTTATGAAGAGCCTTTTGCAGATCAATCTCGGCGTTAAGCAGCTCCGGGGTGATCGAGGCGGTCTCCATAAGCATCTGGTGTATGCCTAGATCTCTTTGGGCTTTTTTCCTTTCAAGGATAGGGGAGGGCTGATTCTTAGCCCAAATTTTAAGGGCTGCTTTGAGCCTTCTCAACTTTTCTTCCCAAATGAAGAAAGGTGAGCCAGAAACATTCTTCTGCCAGGTTTCCGAGACCAGATCGAAGAAGCCATCCATGGAAACCCAGAGCGGGCTGAAACGAAAAGGGATTGGTCCCAAATTTTCTCCAGGGGTAAGGGAAAGGGAAATAGGCATATGGTCTGAGGTGCAGGCCTGGAGGATTTCAAAGTTGGCGAAAAGACCAAGGGTCAGGAAGCAGGTCTGAACAAGGAAACGATCCAGGCGGGCAGCAATGTGTCCTGGTCCCACTCTTTTATTAATCCAAGTGAACTTGCCTTTGTTGGGTTTGATATCCTCCAGATTCTAGTCCATTATGATGTCTTCTACCCGCTCCCATGCTAGATCTCTTACAGGAGATCCTCCTTTTTTTTCCTAGAGGGCAAGAGTTACATTCCTATCTCCGGTGAGAACAAGATTGTCATGCAGGTTAGTAGACAGGAAGGAATTCAGATATTCCCAACACTCTCTTTTTTTTTAAAGGAGAACCGGGGCATAGATGTTGAAAAGGCTAACCTGGTGTCCCGTTTCTCGGTGCTGCAATTTCGTGAAAAGCCAGTGGATGGTGCTATAGTCCTCTAACAGATCTAGTGTAGTGGAGTTCCAGAAGGTGGCTAGACCTCCTGAGGCTCCCTTGGCGCTTACGGCTCTACCTTCTCCTTTTTTCCAAAATTTTTTGCTGGCCTGGATGGTCTCAGGTTCCTCCATTTTCATCTCCTGGATCAGAAGTACATCCGAGGAAGTCATTCTAACTAGATCTTTGACTGCTTCTTCTTTGGGCTTACTTCCCATCCCTCTGCAATTCCAGGAGACAAACTACATTAGGAGCCGGGTGGGGGGGTGGCTCCTTTCGAAGCCTTGCCTTTTTTTGAAGATCTAGTTTCCATCATATCCGGGATGGTTTGCTGGACTCCTACTGTAACATCCCTGTATGATTTCTCCTCCCTTTTTTTTCTTTTTGGTTTCCTTCCTCTAGGGGTCTTCTCAGGGGTTCCAACAGAGCTGCTGGTCTCTGTGGCCCCCTCGTCAGATTCAGCTCCAGGATCAGAGCCTAGAGAGATATGCTCATCATCCAACTTCAAAGGGTCTTTTGCAGAAGGGACGCTTTTTACCAGAATCGGATTTTCTGAAGGAGAAGTGGACTGAGAGACTATCTCTATGAGATCTTTCACAGGTTCCTTTGATGTTGCAGCGGCTTATTTCGAGGGCTCCTTCGGAGGACTTGGATTCATCACTGGCGATTCCTTTGCCTGTCCAGGTCTTGGATCTTTGGATTTTGGGGCTGCTTTTCTTTTCTTAACCTTTTGCCATCCTTCAGCTTCTTCCTTCTCTGGGGTTTGGTTCTTTGGATAGTTCCTCTGAAAATGTCCGTGCTCTTGACAGGTTCTGCATTTAAATTGGAGGTGTTCATAGTCCACTTTTTGAAAATGAGACCAGGTGCCCACAGAAAGTTTCACTACCTCCGGGAGCCCTGCCTCCAGGTCCGCTTCAACACATATCCTGGCACAGTTGTATATGGACTTGTTGTCTGCCTTATCAACGAATTTCCCTATTCCATTTCCTATCATTTGCAGCGCTTCATAGTTCCAGGAATGAACTGGCAGGTTGGGGAGCCTGACCCATACAGGTACCTCCTTGGGCAGGTCCACCGTGGGGTCGAAATCCACAGTCCAGCGGTTCAGATATAGCCCCTGGGTTCCCATAAAATATGGGCCATTTCTGAAAATGAGATCCTTATCCTCCTTATTTATAAACTCAAAAAGAAAGTAGCCACTGCTCAGGGGGTAGCAGGTGACTCCTTGCTTGAGATGGGGTTTCTAGTTTCTTTGGATCCAGTCATCGGTGGTTTTTGCTGAGGGTCAAAGCCCCATGAACTGGCCAACAAGTCCTCTCTCTGACAGAGCAACAGCAATCTTTACCAATGTCGTCTCTGGCAAGGTGATTTCAGGGATTTCTTCAAGCTTTTTGATGAATTTCGGGACCGAGAATGGAGCTTTCCGCTTACCTCCGCTGGAAACTAGCCTCCTGAACGCATCCACCTCTGCTGACGGAGGGGGAGGGGGATCCCCACCCCCAGGGGCGGCCATAGCTCGCTGAAGCCTGAAGGCGATCAAAACCTAGCGCTCCTCTAGCTCGCGCGACTCAACTCCTGCATTGATATTCTCCACATGGAAAGATAACGCTAATGTTATCGTTACTATATTTTAAATTTAAATTTATATCAAAATTAATATATATGATGATATTACTACTTTGGATAAATGTTGTTGGTTTCTGATAATTTTTTTCATAAATTCTATGCAATTAATTTCAATAATTGTATCTACAATTAATTTGAATGTTTCATTATGTTATTTTAGAACTGTGAAGTAAATGATATATGAGAACTATTGAAATAAATGAATAATTATAATAATTCGATATAATAAATATATTAGCACACAATTGGATATGGTTTTAGGTGTCAAATAGAGAGTCTAATGCGATGATAATAAGGAAGCAAAACCAATAGTTAAATGGAATCCCACTATGTCCCAAATCTAGAAGCAACATTGGATGCAAAACTTAGCACTCAGTTGGAAGTCAATTTTGATGTTATTTTGGACGCTAAAGTAGAAGCCAAACTAGAAGCTAAACTAGTGGCCAACAAAGGAACAAAATTGGATGCTAAATGAGAAGCTAAATGAGGCGCTTATGAGGAAGCAAAATAAGAAGAAAGCCAAGGAGTTAAACGAAATCAAATTGTGGTGCTAGTGTGGGAGTAAAAATGGACGATAACTTATTGGGCGCTAATAGTAGCAAAACATGGTGCTAATGTGGGTGTAAATAGAGATGCGAAACTAGCCATTAAAAATGATGCAACACTTGGCGCTAATGATGAAGCCAACCATGGCGTTGGTATGGTAGAAAAATAAGACGTTACTTTGGATGCAAAATATGGTGCAACAATAGAAGAAATATTTGGCGTCATTTTGGTAGCAAAACACGATGCAAAAAAGGAAGCAAAAATTGGCGCATATTTGGAAGTAAAACGTGCTACAAAATGGGATGCTAAAGTGGTAGCACAAATGGAAGCATTATTGGATGTTAATTTGGATGCAAATATGGTGTGAACATAGATGCAAACATATACACTAACATGGTGCTATTAAGGATGCAGATATGGCGCTAACGGGGATGTCATTTAGGAAGCAAAAGCAGACGCTCTCTAGGAAGCAAAATATGACGTTATTTAGGAAGTAAACTTGGCGCTATTTAGGAAGCAAAGTTGGACGTTATTCTAGAAGCAAAAAAATAGACGTTATTTTTGACGTAATAAAGGATGTTATCTAGGAAGCAAAAACAAACATTTTTTGAGATGCTTTAAGTTTTTTCCATGAGACGTCCCATTTAGCGTCTAGTTTGACCTCTCAATCTAAAAAAAATTACACTAAAAAGGGATGCTAATTCCATGATTGTTATAGTGATAGGGGCTAGTGGAACTATTTGCATGGCTATAACAAGACGAGACATGGGAAAATGACTTGTGGGTGGTAAGGGATGCTACGTATCCTTATATAGGTTTGGAATTATGGTGGGGTGGCCTTTCAAATTGTATGTATTTGATGGGAAATCATGTGTCAAGGATCTGGGTATGTGGTTGGAATTTTCACTATGGAAATCACATAAGTCGAGGATAACGGTTTGGGAATTATATGTGCAAGAGAAGGGTAATGATGAACGATGAATCACATGGGTGGGATAACTAGGCGATTGGGGTTGCTATAAATTTGAAGTTGAGGTGGTGAAGCTTTCCATGATGACACATTGAATCAGATGGAGTGGCTACGGCTTCGCACGAGTAACCAAAATTCTAATGGGTAAGGCAATTGTATTGTTGTAATTGGATACTGACAATGACTGAATGGAACTGTGTGTCACTTTCTGACCACAATGGTGTGGACTAACTGACAAACAAACTAAACTATGGAAACCGACTAAAGACTAAAAAGAAAAATCATTGGACTTAAATGGAAAGAAATCATAACTCCTAACTAACTCACTCCCAAAAGTAGGAGTGGTCTCTTGTGGAATTATTGATTAGAGACACAGGGATTTATACGTGTGCCATTCACCCATCTTGGATGCAAGATACCATCAAGTTTCACAACACCTAAATCCTTGATTTTAATAACAATGAATGGTCCCAACCAATGCATATGTAATTTGTTTGGATGTTTTATAAACTTGTTATCATACAAGAGCACTTTGTCACCTTTGGAAAATTGTTCCTTTTTTATATAGAGATCATGCAATTCCTTTTGTCGCCCTTTTTCCATTGTTGCGATACTCTACCATAAAACAAGATTCTTCAAGTTTAGTTATAAGTTCTGCAAGACGTATCACAATTGAGTCTTATTTTGTCATTTGTGTGGCGTGTGCAATGTAAAGACTTGGAACTATGAATTAGGGAACTACCATTTCTCTTCCATAGACCAATTGGAATGGAGTCTTCTTGTGAAGCTTCTTAATAGTAGTCGTGTAAGCCCATAATACAATTGAAATCTTCTCATCCTAGTCATCCATGTTTGTGCAACAGATCTTGGTTAGTCCAATCTCCAAAATCTTGTAGAATGCTTCCATAGTGCCATTCACCTGAGGATAATATGGATTGCTTTTATGATGCTGAATCATAAATTTAGTTGTCTATTCTTCAATGGTATTGTTCAGAAAATGCTTTCCTCAATGACTTGTGAGACTTCTAGGGCACTCGAATCGAGTAATAATGTTTTCATAAATGAATTGAGCAATTGTCTTCGCGGAACAAACTTGGACTGGTGTGGATTCGACCCATTTGAATATTTAATCTATTCCAATAATAATATAACATGATTTTGAAAGATTCGCAAGTGAGTTGATAGGTCCCACAAAGTCAATCGACAGTCGCCCATTTCCCAAATGGTTGCAGCGCTCGGGTTGGGTGCAATGGTAGTTCATCTCTTTGAGATGGTCGACCAACATGCTGGTAGACATTGCATTTCCTTATGTACTCCTTAGCATCTTTGAATACCATAGGCCACCACAATCCTGCTTGTAGCACTTTCCTACCTGTAGCTTTTCTGCTAACATGACCTCCCGCAACTTTGCCATGACATTCCCACAAAATACTTTCATGCTCATGATCTAATACACATATGCACAAGTTGTCATCAATCCTCGGTTTATATAGTTGTCCCCTCATTAGCTAGTATTTTGTAGCTCTTACAATTGAATTCCTTTTATGGGTTGGGGAATAGTCATCTTGAGCTTTCCTGTAGTGAGGAACAATGTGATATAGGATGATTTCCACTCTAAATAATGTGGCATATGGTCCCTGATCGTCCACCAGTCCATCAGCTTCACCTAATTCTATGTGTAAGAGATGATCAAATCCATGATTGTGTTTCTCAGGCTTCACTATGACTTCAAAAGAAAATTCCTGAAACAAAAATAACCATTTGCATATTCTTCCTTCTAACATTGGATTGTTTACCAAATACTTCAAGGCATAGTGATCCGTGAAGAACTTGAAGCGTCCTCCCAAGAGGTAGTGGTGAAACTTTTGTAATGCATAAATAATAGCTAATCCTTCTCGCTACGTTCCCATATAGTTGTGCTCTACTTGTGATAGTTTTCTACTAGTGAAGTAAACTGGATGGTCCATATCGCCTTCTCCTGGATGGGCCAATATAGCTCCAAGAGTGATTCTTGATGCGTCCACATGGACATGGAACTCCTTTTTCCAATCAAGAAATGCTAGGATTGGAGCGTTTACCATTCTTTCTTTCAACTTGTTGAATTCCTTTTCACAATATTTGTTCCATTGAAAAGTATCAAACTTCTTCAATAGTTTCTCCAACAGTGTAGTGATGGATGCATCATTGTGGATGAATCTTCTTTAATACCTGGTATGACCTAAGGTGGATCACAATTGTTTAACGGTCATAGGTTCCTGTAGATTTACAATGGCCACAATTTTCGTAAGGTCCACCAATACTCAATCTGTACACATAATATGTCCGAACAAGTTGCCAAAATATAGACAGAATATGCACTTCTACAGGTTTAATGAAATCCCTATTTATTTGCAACTATCCAACATAAGACGAAGGAGAGCAACATGGTCTTTGAGCAAAATGTAGACTCGACTCATCCAGATTTAATTCTAAGAACTTATGAAGGAACTCATAGAAAGTTGCGATCACTATCCTAAAAAAAGACAATTGGTGCATTCTTAAGTACAAATGGCATAACATTGGATGCGAATGATCCCCATTCAATATAAAATGTATTCTTCATCTTATCTTCTTCAGTTATTTTGACCTGATGATAGCCTGAGAATCCATCAGTGAAAGAGTATGCTTCGTTCCCCACCACTTGATCTAGTACTTCGTCACTGAATGGTGTCGAAAATCAGTCATGTACACAAGTAGATTTTAGATTACAGTAATCAACAGAAACTCATATGCCCTATGTATCCTTATTACTTTGGATCACAATGAGATTGACCCATTCATAATCATCAAATGGAAAAATCAGGCCTTCACTCAACATTTCGTCAATCTCCTTCTTAGACTTTTGCTTTATCTTAGGATTCACCCAATACAATTGATGCTTTATAGGCTTTGCGTTTGGATTTAGTGCAATATTCATTTCCTTGAGATCTCCTTAAATTCCTTTTAGTTATGTGAAACTTCACGAAAACAAGTATTCATACTCTTTCAATAGTGATGTGACCTCAGATGTTGTTTGGCCATCCTAATAATTCCAAATAGATGCCATCTTTGGTTTATCTTCAATGCAAATTTTGATTTTCTTTAGCTGCAAAGGTTTGTCATAGATTGCTCTGGTATCTTCGGGTTTGGTGTGTTTGACTTCCCGAGCACCTTCTAATTCTTGGAAGGTGAGGTGTCACAATTATTTAATTTCATCAGGTTCTGGATTGTCTTGATCTTCCTTTGCGCAACTGAGAGGTTGGCTCATCTCTGAGATGGCCAAGTGAAAATTCACCAATTCTTGATGTGCAGGGAAAACATATGAGTGGCCCACCTTCCATAATTAGTAGGTAAATAGCACGCCCTTGATAGCTATTAATGCTTATGTTACTACGTCACTTGTTGTAGAGAAGGAAAAATCTTAATAGAATTCGACGCGTAGCTTCTTCCAACTATCAGTTTACCTCCTTGTTTCTTCATGTGATACTAAGCTTTCAGAATTGGACCGATCTCATGGAAGCATTGATGAACCCAAAACTGTGATTTTGTAAGCCTATTGATTCCCACTGGTGCTCACACATGTCAATGTACTAGTAGGGATTGGCCTCCCCCATGTAGACTTCTTTCACCATGTTAGCGTGTAAAGATGGTTTGAACATAATAATCAAAGTTAGATATGTGGTGTCCCATTTTTGTGTGGTGCCCACCATTTTGCGAGAGTCCCTTTAAGTGTTATGTCTAAGACATCCATACAATGTTCTTCGTCCACTAAAGATTCCATCTCTTGCAAGAATGCATCTAAGCCGTTGGTCTAATCATATGTTGGTGTATTATTTGTTTGTATGTCGATCCAATAAATCGATTTCACTAATGTGCAATGCCTGGGTGAGAGCTCAGGACACTCATTTTTCCATTTGTCCCAAACCTCTTCAGAATCATTGTGAAATGATCGAATAATTGTCCAACTTACCAAGCCATATGTAGTTGGATTCACAAAGTCATCCCTCTGCCCTATTGTTAGAGAGTAAATCCTATCCAAAACATCATGTTCCATATTTTCTTAGATTAGTTGTGTACCTTGGATCTAGGGGTTCCGTCACCTTCATGACATTAGCCTCAAGGGTCATTTTTATGTTTTTCAGATCAGTTATCCCATAATTTTCATAGGCCCATTCAATTCTGAGCAATGCTAATAAGGATCCATCTCATGCATGATATTGATTACTTCAATGTTTGTGGTGGTTTTGACACCCACTAAGTCCACTTCAACGTTCTTTAGATGGTCAATGGGGTAAATACAGTACTTATTTTAGATACATAATCTAATGAGAGAATATACAAGATTTGGGGAACCCATTTCTTCCCATGACTTCTTCAGTAGGATAATCACATTAGAGCCTAAGGTCAACATCACTTTTTTTATATCATAGCCGAGGCACTTATGCATCTAGATGGAATCCTTGGCCAGTCCTCTTTCTTCCCCTTTATCACACCAACTATGGGTTTCTTTTCAGCAGCAAGGCGTGATTTCACCATCGATTTCTAAAATATCAAATAGCTTGCGAAGCACACCATGTAACTTCCAAGTGGCATCCTAATCTTCCAATATATCCTTCAATAAGTGAAACCATAATGAAACAAAGTCCTTTGTTTTATTAATACTTGTCCCCTCTCCTTTAGCTATTTTAGCATCTGAACTGAACTAATGGGATGATCTTGTACTCTCTCAAGATGGAAAAGTTGGTATTCGACCAAACATATCCATGGCTTCTTGGTAGATATCCTTCTGTTGGGCTGGAATATATTTAGCCTTCTTTGGTGTTTCCTTTCGGATCACTGGAGAGTTTTGTCATCGTTGGTTTGATCTGGCTCTGGCACCTACCCAAGTGATAACAAATCCTATTGTAGTTCGGTCTTCTCGAGGTTCACAATTTCTTCTTGCATGATCTCCCCATTTAGCGATTAGCTCAAGGCATTCCTCCACAATCTGAGTGTTAGTGTGGTAATGTGCACACCATGGTCTTTTGGAGAGATGATAGTCATGATCCAGATGGCCAATTTCATTACAATTGTAGCATGATTATGGTCTTGTACGACATCCTCCTCTTTTGACTCTGAATCCTCTTCCACACCCTGCCTTATCCCCAAGGGTTGATCAACTACCCATAATATAAACCAATCTAAACTCTCCATAAGGGCATCTAAGGCTCTACATTTATCAATGTGTATAGTAGATCCACAAAATTCACAGTAGACCATGTTGGGTACCGAAAAGTACTTCTGTAGGATTAGGAAAAGTAATGGCATATGAGCAAATGATTTGCAAATCTCACATAAATATTAGGAGAAGCACTTGGTGGTTGTAGATATGATGGTCAACCTGTTGAGTGAAAAGGATTTGTTGTAACAACCTGTGCAATTGTTGCACTTGGTCTTGTATTGAATTATCCACCTAGTGGAACTTGTCCCCCTCCTGGTCGCGTACATTCTAAAGCATGATGTCCTTCTCGATACACCATACTCATGGTCGGGTTGCTTTTGGTACATTCATATATTGAGATCTCTCAGTTGTTTTTACCAGCTTATTATGCACCTGTGTTAGTTCACCAAAAGAGGATGAAGTTCCAACTCCAACTTGTCATAGCCTTAATCTTCATTGCTTGCTCTAACATAGTTCTGTTGGAGTCTATTACTTGTTGTGATAGAGGTATCCTTGTTAAGGGAGACAAAAATTCAATAAACCACTCTTTATGCTGGTCTTCGTGGATTGGGTATTTTAATTTAGTTAGCACGTCTCTAAACCGTCATGCATATGCTTAGTTCAATTCTTCGTGCATGTGTCATATTTCCCATAATTCCGAAACACCTTGTTCAAATTGTAGTTTTGAAAATTCATCTAGAAACAATTCCTTTGTTTCTACCAAAGTAGGGGTTGGCGTGTTTGTACCTTGTCTCTTTATCAACCTCATGTACCACTGTAAATCCCTTCCATGGAGGGTCGTATGAAATTCTACCACTTTAGACACCACTAGGGTCGCTTTGGCATTCCATATCACTTCATAAAGAAACCAATGTTGAGTTTCATAATCTTCTTCACCATTTCATCAAATTTTGAAAATTTCAAGTGTGGTCCCGTTGGTGCTCCTGCCATAGTTGCGGTTGAAGTTCCTACTAAGACGAATCATTTGGATCCTAGTTGCGCGATATTGTTGCTACTAATTTGTTGAGAGATACTATTGCTTCCTCCTACTAATGAATTGTTTTGAGAACTAATGGTACTATTATTCATCTGACTATGCCAAGGTATTTGTAAAACATAATTTTGAGAGTTGTTACCAAATTTGCAAGCATACCTGGGGATCAGTCAGGGGAGTGCTAGTTTCATTGCTTTTGATGCCTTCTTTCGCACCAATAGGAGGTTCACTTTTTAGAGTACTTCCATTTTGCATATGTCATGATATTTGTTGATGATCCTGGTTTATGTTTAAGGATGAGTCTGCTGACTGATAGAGTATTTCATTACTCTAGAACTGGTCTTCGTTATCTTGCCTCCTTCTTGGGCCTCCCCCCCAACTTCCTCTTGTTAGGCTGTCCAACACCTCCATCTCGTTCTCTCTTAATATGGTGCTAGTCAACTCCTCTCTTAGCTTCATCTAACGTAGCTCCTCTTGACTTTATTTACTATTTTCCCCTTTCCTTATGTCTTCTTCCAGTTGCACACTTGTTCTTTGTTCTTCTCTTAGCTGGTATTTCCACCATTTTTCTTAGATTTATGCTCTTCGCTCTACTCGCTTATCCCTAGCTAGCTTCATAACTGTCAACCTCCTCCATTGACGATAGATCTACCTTCTGCAACATAACAACATCACCTCAGCTTTTTCCTCTGTGTGCGAGGGGTTTACTCCTCCATTCTAATCCAGTCTAAAGGCAGAAACCAAAATTCAACCAATGAAGTTTTATTCCACAGTGAGACTTCTTTTAATAGTCTTCCTCTTGCTCCTCTCTCAAGTTTATCCTTGACTTTCAATGCTGGTTGGTTTTTTTTAACTGTAGATTCTAAAATATCTAGTCAGAGTGCTCTCTACCCCAAAAATCAATGGCTTTGGAAAAAGGTGAATCTTGCTAATTTAACCTGATCAAGTCCCTTGAAGTCCACTCAACAATCTTTATTTTCCTGTTGCGGTACTCAGGTGCTTTCGAAAGTCGTATCAACCACTTTTCTAGGTTTACTGGAAGTTCAACCCATAAAAATTCGTACTGGTCTAGAGGTGGACTTGTTAGCAAAACATGATCGCAGAGAAATAACAATAAACAAAATGCAAATATTAAAACATAAACACATCACAAGTGAGACACCAATATAATGTGGTTCATTCAAGATGAGCTAAGTCCACACAGAAATTGCCAGTCCTTTTATTATTATACCATCCAACAAAAATGAAGGGATACAACCTGCAAAACACTCGTTGCACTTCCTCTTCACTCTCTCATAGTCTCTCTCACACAATCACAGAGATCGTTTTACAATGCTATAATACAATACACAACCTTATTACAATGCTTTCCTTTTGTAGGGGAATTGCCATGGGAAAATACCATGGGTCACCCAATACCATGGGCCCGTAAATTGTTGGCCAACAAAACATCCCAAAATTTTTTCTTTCAGGGACGAAGCCCTTGAACCCCCTTTCTTGGGGGCGCTGCCCTAGCACCCCTGCTGGGACGAGTGTATAGTAAAAATAGGGTACAAACACGTTTGAACAATAACATCCATGAATCAGGAAGATCAAGATCCACAACCAACAGGATCTTTGCAGAAACGTTATTATCTAAACTTGGCTACTTCCCACCCTCGCAATTCAACCACTTGGGTTGCGAAATCGTCAAGCTTCTTCTCCCACTAGAACTGGATTCGACTCGTCATCACAAAATAAGCCATACAATTAACAGGGTCTTGTTAATAACTAGGTCCCAACAATGGGACCATTTGTTGGCACACAAATGAGACCGTGGTTCTTGCACATGGGCTAACAAAAGGGTGCCGCTATAGTCTATTGTGCTAACATTTTCAATCCCCTAAAGGAGAATGTCTCACCCGAAGCACAACCAAGACCGACATATGATAGAGATTAGTTAATTGTATGGTTACAATTAAGGATTTACAATACTTGAAGCATTGCAACATCATTCACCCAACTATACTGCATCAACACTTAGTTGTATACATTATTAATTCATAGATATCAAGCCAAAAAATAGAAATAAACATAACAAAGACAATCACAACACATAATTTAAGGGGTCCAATAATCCTTTTCATTATAGCAAGCACATTTTCATTACAACGACTTACATCATGGCACTAAGGCCTTATTGTCACCACGGAATCACCTGTCATGGGATATGCCCTCATATAAATGAAACCCAAATACATAACTCACACTCCATATCTAGTTGTCTCTATCTTTAGTTGGTTCTGATCTTTTGATGCTCGGATGCTATTAGATCTCCACACATATACACACACACACTTCTATCTTCCACTTGTCCTCCATTTCCTTTTATACTTGCGGAGTGGGTCCAAAATTGGTCCAAAAGTTGTTGCAACTAATACCTCTTTTCCACAACTTCCGCTTCCTTCTGCACTTCCTTCCTTGGTCTTCTCTTCTTCCGCCTTTTCCAGTATTCTTCAAAATAGAAGTAGCCAACAATAAGAGGCCAGGTCTAGAATGGTGTTGTGATGTTTGGTCTTAAAGGGCATGAGGCTTTGGCTTAGGAAAGGTACGCGACTCACCTAAAATTTGTCATAATAGATTGAAGGAGGAGGATGATGTATTGATTTGATCTAAGGACCCATCATGTTACTATTCTCCAAAAATGGACTATAAAATGTTGAGTTCCAATGTAATTAATAGTTAAGTGAAGTGGTGGTGGAAACTGGTTAGGAAATTTCTTTGCTCATTAAAAGTCCAATTGCTTATGTGTTTTCTGTTGAACAATAGAGTCCCTAAATGGAACATATTACATAAGCATAATGGGGATGGTCCTAGTGATGTCATCTTTGAAAGGTGAATATGGAGTCAAACTTTGAGTTTGTAGTGACTTGTTCATATGCTCACATGAAGTGGATATTTTCATAAGGGTTTCGAATGGTCAGTATGGTTTATAAGTAGAGGAATGTTTGTAGAATTGGTGTGGGAATGCCCTAACTAAGAATTTTAGGGCTCTTCCCTTGTTTGTGGGATGGGGCATATGGTTAGAAAAGAATGCAATGGTGTTTGAGGATAGAGGGGTATCTCTTATGGTTTGCATAGCTCGATATCTAAGCACTTTGGATTACTTCAAGCAAGAATATTTGATGAAATTTCAAGGGTAGATTCCCATTAAACCCATTATCCTTAGCGTCCCTTGGACGTACTTTGATGGAGCACCTTAGGGGGAGTCAAGAATAGGTGGTGCCATAGGTGTCATTAATTTATAGGAAAAATCTATCATATGTTTTAAAGATAGCATTGGATTGGATCCAATAACATGGCGAAACTAATGGCTCTTAAGCTCACTTTGCTTTTAGTTATGGAAAAGGAGCTCATGCATAACTAGGTCTTTGATGATTCAATGTTGGTTGTAAAGTGGGTGAGGAACAAGGTTTATTTTCGCTATTATCTTCTACAACAAATCCTAGATGAAATCTTCCATTTGGTCTAATGATTTGAAGTCTTTAGTATTGAACACATTGATCATGAAAGGAACATTGAGGCAAATGGATTATCAAAGGAGGGAGTCGAATTGAATGAAGGTAAATGGGAGATCGAGGTAGTGTTAAATGGTGTGAGAGGTAGTCTTAACCAAGGATCTTTCTTATGAAGGATTTTATTTCTAGTTACTGTTCTACTTAACGTTTATGGTTCTAGGTATTTTGAAGGCTCTTCTTTTGTCTTGCTAAGGTTGAAAGTTTATTTTTGTATGGACTCATATAGTTTTATCAAGTCTCTTATATTTGATGATAGGGTATGGAAACATATGGGTTTCTTTAGTGAAATTTGTTGTTATGAAGTAAGAGATATTTGATTATTCTAGCAACATTGCGTTCTTGTGGTATGTATAAGCAAATTTTGTATTCCAACAAGATTTTTGGAAACATTGGATTTTGGTATTCTACAAAATGTAATTTTATCTTATTAATAAAAGTTTGATTTTTTTTGAGGAAAAAAAGGATGGTTGGTTGCACATAAGAATTTTTAACATTGTTTAATAAGAGTAATAAATAACTTGTGATTGATCCATGAGAAAAAGCGAAGGAAGGAAAGGGAGGGTCGAGTAAGCATGCATAATCACCCCACAACTAATCAACCATTATGTGTAGTGGCCATTACCTAAGTGTATGCCTTGATTGGCACACGGTTCATGGTATATTGGAGCTTATATGCTGCGATATTCCAATCCTCAAAACTTATGTGGGATAGGAGGGAAAAATATTTTGTAGTCGTAAAAGCTATTCCAAGGCATTGCAAAATAGGTATATATGATCATTATTATTATTCCCATTATTGCTCTCTCTTTCTCTATCTCACACACATACCCACACCAAATACAAGTGGAAGGAGATAGTTATAGAAACAAGTATAATAATCCCTCATTCAATGAACAACTATGTTAATAGGAGGCCACTACCTTTGTAGATACTCTCGTTGGCATAAGATTCATATTATATTGAGGCTTATACATTGCCACAAACTAAATCTCACAACCAATTGGAGATGAAAAGGAAGGAGATTTTAAGTCATATAAACTAATCTAAAATGCCAGAAGATAGACGTATCTAATGATTATTCTCTATACTCTTTATTATTGTTATTATTATTATTTAAATTAGGGTACATGGAACTAAACAGCCTCCCTAGATATATGAAGGTGGTTCTTTTTGCGCTTACTAGTCCCTGCCTCTGGGCCTGCAGGGACTCTATGAATGGCCTTGTCGGCATTTCATTAGTCTTGCACGCCAATTGAAACAAATTTTAAAAACTTATCCTATGTTTTCATTTCATTGCCATCATTTCTCTGTATAACACTTTTTATCAGCAAATCAATATGCAAAGACCGTTTTTTCAACCAATTAGCAAATTCACCTTCTTATTTGGCCTCACATCGAGGCAGACCATCCATTGTTCGTTAAAATCTTAGGATAAAGTTGAGTTTTTTTTTGTCAAATTTTATAAAACCAAGTAATGCTAGATAACTTCAAGCATTACTTTTATAACATTACATGTTTGAAGATCTATTTATACCATTAATACTTCTCGCTCGTACATGTTTTGGTATAATTTTCTACAATGCCTTGTAGCAAAAGCATGCATAATGCTTAGAACCTACCCATGACAACTGTTCTTTTGCCATGGCACTTGGCAGTGCCTCTTCACCCATGACAACTGTTCTTTTGCCATAGCATTTGGCAGTGCTTCTTCATGCATAGTGTCTCCATGCATGCACTATGCATAGTATCTCTCCATGCATGATCTGTGTGAGTTGCTCATTAACAACTAGGAGGGAACTCTTTCTAAAGGTAGTGAGTCTATAAATAAACATTATTGATTACTTTATCCAGATTCCTGATCATAAGAGAAGGGTGAATCCACGGACCTGGGTAACACTTTTTGGCAAGTGAATTTTGGCAAAAACAGAAAAACGCACCTCAGTCGAGGGCTTGTTAAGCCCTCGACTGAGGTCTTAATATCTCGACCGAGGGCTTGCTAAGCCCTCGACCAAGGTATTGCGGGCTTTACAAAACCTCGGTCGAGGTATTTAAATACCTCGGTCGAGGGCTTAAAAAAACACACTTAGCCCTCATTCAAACAAATGGAAAATTTCCTGTGCCTTGCAGAGGTGTAAACCCTGCCATTCCTAGCACATAACTGAGCGGAGTTGATACCGATAAATTCACCAACGAATCTTCTATCCATTGAGGTATCATACACACATTTTGGCGTTCATATGATATTTATTTTTTAATTACTTCTAAAACTTATACTTATAAAACCACACTGCAACTTCAAAGCAGCTCAAAGAAAAATCCGCAGAGTTAAAACTACACAGCCAAAAAATTCTTAAAAATGCACGCATCACATATCGACGTGTCCTCTTCAAAAGGGTATCTTTGGTTTTTCAATTTTTCAAAAAATAGAAAAAATTCCTTTACGTGGACAAATATGTGTTTAAAACGATGCTGAAATCGAATGTGGTCACTTTCGAAAAATAATAAATAATTGTATAATGCGAAAAAAATTAACAAAAAAATATGCACATCACACTGCATTTTATGTAGATCATGCTCATATATTTATTTTTTTTAAATTATTAATGCAAGATTGAATTACTCTACGTGGACATGAGCCACTTATTAGCTTCTTCAAATTTTTAAGGTCACACAGTTCATTAAATGCAAAAATTCACACATTAAATGACATCAGAATATTTAAAAAAAAATATCACTATGAATCCAACATAGTATTCTACAATTTGTTTTTTTACTGCAAGTCAAAATTCACAGGGCATATATGCGTTTTGAGGGCTTCTATCTAGCACATGAGTAAAAAATCAGGTTTTCATCGCCAAATTTGGCCAAAAAGTGTTACCCATCTTCATGGAATCACCCAGAATCATAGATTAGATCGTGTAATAAGCTTCCCAATTGAATAGCTAAATGTTGGGTGGTGCGGTTGTTCATGAAAATAGTGGGCAGGTTTCTGATAATGATGGAGCTTTATGAGGCCGTTCTTCATCAAAATATTTGGTAGGTTCTGATAATGATGAAACTGGCGTTTTCAACCTCAGCCACGCCATATTTGTAGCCAATTCGATTATTTTTTGCGTCGTCGTGATGCTTGGATCGATAGAATAATCTCCTATTGGTCTAGGTATATTTTCCTTTTAGAGGCTTGACATCTACAAGATCCCAGTTTTCAACATACATTTTTGGAAGGGGTCTCTCACGATATTGCTTTCTCTCTTTTCTTTGTTTGATAAGACCGCATTGAAGTCCTGGCCACAATACAATTCCTGGTGAGTTTTGTATCATTCAAAGCCTGTAAAGATTGCTAGTAGTCTACCTTTTCTTTGTAATGAACCAACATATAGAAAGAAAAAGTGTGGAATTTAATACCTGACCGAAATCTGCACAAATACAAGTGCAGTCGCACTATTCAAACCCTAGGCCAACTTACTTGAAGACATTACCCATTGTGACCTCGGTGATCGTCCTCCTATCTTTAGGCTGGCTCTCCTCCGACACAAGGGGGGGATTTCTTATATAAATGACTATTATGTTCGTTAATGTTGTTCGCGTACACATTCTGCTATTATTCTCATTCTTTTACTATTCTTGCCCTGTTCTTGGCCAAGATGATGACAATATGGTAAAATTAACATTATAAATTAGCAAATATGTGCAGTATTATTAATTTGACATCAAATATTCCTAGCAAAAAATAGTGTTGAGCGAAAAACAATGATGCGACCATGAGCAAGACTTTAAAAATTAGTATTATTAATTTGACATAACATATTCCTACCGAAAAACTGTGCTGCGGGCATGAGCGAAACTTCAAAAATTTGTTCAGCTGATTTAGGGATGTGAATATATTTAATATTTTTAAACGGATTTGTTTACTTACAAATCATCAAAATAAATAATCTGGCATAACCCTTTTGGGGATATTATCTGATATTTATAGCGATATGAATGTTAAATTGGCATATTATCAGAAACAAACAACATAATTAAAAGCTGGTAATACAAAAGACTTACCAAGGTTTCAGGTTCGATGAATGCAGACAGTGCTAAAAGATTAGTCAGGCTGAAGAAACTCTGTTGGAAAAACTTTGTTGGCAACAACTATTAGCAATTGAAACTAAACATATATTAATTAAAATCAACAATAAATCCACTGTCAATCTTAAAACTAATAACCATGTCAATTAGTGGTAACTCTCCATCAAGCTTGGCTTCAGATGAACAAAGGTTGTTGTTTTCACCAACATTGGCAAATTAAGCCTCAGAATTTGATACTGTGCTCATTTGGCATGTGCATTTCATTACCCAAAAAGACACTGTAGATACTGGGTCTTCCATAAATCTAAGCAAATAAACCAATCCATAAATCCAAGCAAATAAACCAAGAAGTTAGTATTATACTTTATAGCACATCACCTCTTCTGTATAGCTAAGGCGTATGAGTTCTTCGCTTAAAATAAACATGTATCATCCTCTATTTTAAGGAGAAATAACACACATATTTCTTAGTTGATGCACCCTTCTTTCAATAACCAACAAATATGGTTATGGTTCCAAACAGAAATACCTTTCCAGTCATGGCCAGGCTTTAAAATCAAAAGGTTGCCACCTATATTTAAGAGATTGAATGACAATTTCATATATAAATAACATAAATTGCTTGGAATCATCTATCTTGGACTGTAATAAGATCATCTTATGAGCCTGCTTACTCACGAGCTTGCTGGCTGTGTGAATCTTATCCTGTCCCGAAGTCAAGTGGTCTAGGGGCTAACAAGTATAGGTCTTCAAGTGGGTAGTTGGTAACAATTATTAATGAAAGGCTATTGGGGCTCTTACTAGCAATGTTGTTGTAAGAAACATTAAATAGTCTCTATCCTGGTAAAGCCCAACCGAACAAGAGAAAGTAATTCAACATTTCTCGCCATGGCCATACTTCACCAGAAAGTCAAGGAAGAAATTCCGTTCACTCCCTCCCCATTCGCAATCATTCAAACCATACTATGGACATCGTTCTGTCATTCTATCATTCATGATTCCTCTGTGTTGGATTCTTCATGTTGTTTTCGAAGATTATGCCAATGTCTAAGATATTTCAATGGAGATCGTTCCGTTTGGGTGGCAAAAATGGATGATAACTATTGGAATTTTATAATCAACCATTAAAGAACACAATCTGTACCTCCTTAACTAGAACTACAAAGTATTTCAATAACCAAATCAAGAATCTATCTCCTTCACATACTCCCAAGGATTTCGTTCAAAGCAACCATATTTGCATTCCAGTAAAGGTAGTTCAGTAGGTTAGACCAATTATGGTTTTCCATTAAGGTTTTCAAATATGCATGCATTAATATAAATTAAATGGGTCATTACCTTATGTTCAAACAATCCCATTATATCTCCAACTGAAAATGGTTGAAAGCTAAGCGTCATAGAGGTTAGGTTTTCTAAGCGCCACAGAGGCAAGGGTTGTAGCCATAGACATTGGAGCTTGCCATTGAGCTTGGAGGCAAGGGTTTTCATCGTGAAGCTTGGAGGCTTTGCTGCGAGAATATTTAATTAACAGGTATCTCATGCCTTTAGTTTCCTCGAAAATTGCTTGCAAGCTTTAAATTGCTTCCATCCCTTGTCAAGTGCTCATTTGCCTTGACTATCACAGGCTGCGTGAGTGTTTATTTTTTTAAATCCTTTATGCTCCCTTCCCTCCCTTCTCATAACTACGTATATCTCCATGCTATTTGTGGTGAACATAATTCCCTCGGCTATGTGGTATCATGAATTAGTGGTGTAGACTATCCGTGTGTCATTCCTTCAATTCCCATCCACATCAATTCCTCGAACTAGATAACCTTCACAGGAGTTACCCTGCAATTGCAAATAACTCACACCTTGTTCTGCATGAAAACAAAGAGAACAATATGTGGGATATTGGTTGCAAGGTAATGCAAACCAAGATAGGGCTTCATGTATGAACGCCTAAATTCTGTAAAAAAATTCCTGACCCTTTCAGCTACCGCACATTCTTCACAACAGTATCACATAACCTTTCCTCATGCATGGGCATTGAATGTTTGAAACTATTGGGAGAACCCTTCCATCTTGTGTTGTCATGGCAGGTTTTGTGGATTCCACATTCTATCAGGCATTACTTTGTCCTCCTGCCACTGCACGTTAATCTTGCCTGGAGTTTTGCAGTTGTCCCCTGCTTATCAATTTGCTTTGTTTGTTTTCCACCTGTTCTTAGCATGCCTCTTGTTAACATGTGGTGGGTGCAGACTCTTTCTTTCTTCCACCGGCCAACATCTCTCACCGTGCAGCCAGACAATTGGTGCATGAGATTTGGAATTGGAAAGTCTAAATGAAATTTTATGTTAATATTTCACCTTTTATTTGATATGCACCTATTGATTCCTGTTTTGTCAATAATGATGGAAAGATATAAACCAACCTTAAAACCAAGCCTAGCATAGGCGGGGGCTACTTCTTATTGATCTTAGTAACGAATAAATGACCTGACCTAATTGACTCTTATAAAACCAATCCTAGCATAGGCAAGGGATGCTTCTTACATATCTTAGTAACCAAGAAATGACCCGAATTGACTCTTATACATGATATAATTACTATAATCTCTGACCAAGGTTTATGCCATCCTCTCGTAGGCTTTAAACCAAGAAGTTGTTACTGCAAAGGGCAGGTCACCCTGTAAACTGTCTCTCTCGTAAAGAGAGAAAATGAAAGCACTAAAGCACCGCCACTTGATATGATCACTGCATTAAAGCTACACTCATGTCTCCAATGCAACAAGTGGAACAAACAATTATGCACATTCTCTATGAACCTCAAATCAGGTCATCAACTATGAGGGGAAATGAGACCCGACCTGACCTGAAAGGAGATATAATGAACCCAACATGATATATGCTCATTACTGAATATATCTATATGCAAATTGACATTGAATTAACCAAAGGAAACTTAAATGGACACGCCACCCAGAAGGAGCTCACATAAAGAGAACCTATATTTATAACGACCATTGAATTAACCAAAGGAAACTTAAATAGACACGACAACATGAAAGAGCTCAGATAAAGAGAACCTATATTTATAACTACCATTGGTTATGTGAACCTATATTTATAACTACCATTGAATTAACCAAAGGAAACTTAAATGGACATGCCACGCTGAAAGAGCTCACATAAAGAGAACCCATATATATATATAAAACGACAATACACATCGAATGAGGAAAAAGTAAACTTGAAAGGACAAGTCACCCTCTAAGCGTTCACTCTCTCGTAAAGTGAGCGAACAAAAACATTGAAGCGCCTCCACTTAAGATGGCCACTCTTGGCATTTACGTTGATATGGCATCCACATGTACTAACTTAGATTGTACATGTGGCCTTTCATGTTTTTTCCCATTGTTGTCAATGAGGATGACCTCTGCGTTATTATCTTGCGAACAACCAGGTCGGATCCTGTCTCAAGTTTCATCTGTTTCATCATCAATATTCAATATTCAAGTTTGATATTCTATGTTTGTTATTGTTAATGCGTAAGCTACTAAAACCAACATGGCAGCTAAACCGTCAAAGAGGAGAGGGACAGGCCAATGCCATTCATCTTGCTTGGTAGAGTAAGTAACGTCACTGTTGTTACTAATCAGGGAGTTGAATTGTCCAGCCATGCAATGGATCTCAACACAATGTCAATTTACTCAGAACTTAGAAGCAATGTTAAATATATAGCAAATTCTAGTTGATTTTGTCTGAGGAGACCTTTTCTTTTGAAAGGCCTTCTCTATCGTTAAATCCAGCAGACGTGGGTCAATCAAATTTCCCCTAAATAGATAGATGCAACCAACTAGATCTTATATGCCTTACTTGCATAAAGCGAATATAGACACTTAACTTGAAAATAAAAGTTAGGCTAACAAGACGGCTTAGGCAAATGTCAAAATCTTCTCTTTTGCCCTTGTAGCATCTTAATCTCACTGTTTCTCCTCAACCTGCAACTCCTACCTACTACCTTTCATCAAGGTTAATAATAGCGTTCCTTCATAATCAAAGTGCTCCCTTCCATATTATAACAAAGTAAACCTATATATATATATATATATATATATATATATATATGCATGTTCAGGCCTTTCTTGCTACTATGANCTTACTTGCTACTATGATCAAGAAATATTACACTCTTTTTACATCATAATTAAAATGCTTCCTTCCATATTATAACAAAGTAAACCTATATATATATGCATGTTCAGGCCTTCCTTACTATTATGGTCAAGAAATATTACACTCTTTTTACATCTTACTTGCTACTATGATCAATAAATATTACACTCTTTTTACATCTTACTTATGGGGGAGAAGAGTAACTTTCTTGTTTGCAATAATAGTTCAATAATAATAAAATATAATAATAGTAAAATAAAACAGCTTTCCATCGTAAAAACGACATACCTCTCTTCTTTAGCCTTCTTTGGTATATTATTGGCACTAGTCTTTGCTACGCTTGCATTAGCTTCATGCTTTGAAATATGAGACTTGAATTGAGGACTTGAATCAACGAAGATTTAGAAATCGAGCCTTGAGCGTGGAAAGAAACATACCTTGAATACCGGAAAATCAAAATTTCATCGACCAACCAATAAGGAAACCTGAACTGACCTTGTCCAACCTCTGGTCTCACCAAAAAAATTGACCTTGCTTGCCTTCCTTGGCTTAGCTTCCTCATGCTTAGTGCCTTATGAAAACAACATTACTAACTAACCACCAATAAAAAGATATACATATGCTAAAGTTTTGAAACTCAATTTTGATGGAAAAAAACTTATATAACTTATATAAAGTAGCTAATAATGTATTAAATCATGCTTAATAGATCGAATGACAATTTACAAATAACTATTCTATATATCTTCGATTTCGAAAGACATATGGCTATTCAATATATTTTCAATATCTAAAGGCAGGACTTGCTGCCTTTAGCAGCTCACCTTGTTCACATACAAATCATCATCATTTACACATGAAGGGATGTGAACCGGCCCCTAGTAAATAATTTTCTTAACTTTGACACTTTATTTTTTTTTAATATTTATAACATAAGATGTGATTGTCTAAGCACATTTTGATATCAAGCCTCATGGAAAAGCGATGATTATTTAGAAAGGAATATGACATCGAAGTGTATGGTGAACGATTCTTTATCTGTAGCTGCGGCCACATTTGTCAATCCTAAAGCATTGAATCCCTGCGAACCGAGGAATCGACGAGCTCTGCGGTAATGTTCCTATTTCTTTGCATTAATTCTTTGTATTTCTCATATAAGAATCGCTGCGAAACATTATTTTCCGCGATAACCTGGTCGTTAGGGTTTCGACTGTTTTGTTCTGCTAGGACGGCTAAGACATGATTGCTCCATCGTTGCAACCTGTTCTTATCATATAATTTTCAACGGAGTTTTATTGAGTCTACACAAGTTTATGGAGCAGCATAAAATAGCCCTAACTTTGATTGTAAATCGCATCACCTGTATAGATGGATTAAGTTTTTCTGTAAAATTGCGATGACACGACCTAAAAAATCATAAACTCTTTCACACACCGGTCATATTAAATTACCTACAGCCAAGTCTTTGGACATTACAACCACATGCCTTCTAAAATATTTTGGATTAGGTTTTTTCTGAAAGCGATTCCTTTAAAGAGGGTCATTATAACTGGCCATGAAATGGTTGAGCACCACAAGTGTCTTGCTTGTGTGGGCAAACAGCTCTTAGGAGCAAACTGCTAAACATAAAAACTTCCTAGCCCCAGAAGAGCGAATCACCAAACATAAACACTTTTGTTTGGCTAAGTTGCGTCAAGTCAAAATCACCTAAGATTTGCACTTGTCCCCGTCCACTTTTTCATGCATATGAGTTTGTCAAAATCACTTAGGATTTGCACCTGACCCCAACCACGGTTCGTACATATGAGGTAACCTGACTTACCAATATAGTGACAACTGAACCATGACCCCATTGGCAACAGCCACATGCTTTGACGAGTGTCAGCTTTCTTTGTCACATATTTTACATTGTGATTACATCCTCTGGCAAATTTTGATGTAATTGATTTAAGGAAAAGGTCACTGGGCATGTCCGAAATGTGCCATAGCTGTTCTATCCGTAGGTACCATAGCTGCTCTCTATATAGTTACCAGATAGGAATTCGGATTTGGATTCAAAAGACTCGTTTTGGACAAATCCAATTCGGAATATGGGAGTATACATCTTTCTATTATGAAAAAACATACAAAGTATTCAAATTTTAGTCATGGCAGTGGTGTATAGAAATTGGAGATCTTTTCTCCTGTAAATGCATTGTGGAATGAACGCATTGTGGAGTATGAGAGAGAGAGAGTAATGACGTGAAGCAAATTGTGAGACTACATTCTTGGATAGCATGAGACTTGAATAGTATGCACAAGAGAACCATGATGCTTGAACAAAGGAACGTTGAGGCTGAGCACAGTCAAGGGTGCCTTTGTTAGGGCAGAACAGACTGACTCACTATAGAGATGCCAGTATACAGATATTGAGACAGACTCTGAAAATGTTTTGTAGACAGATGTCAGAAGAGGGTGAGAGTCACGACACCTGATACACTTGGTATATTTTATCAGTGTGGTGCCCCACCAGAGACACCCAAGTGCGAAGAAGTGGAGCTGCCCATGATCTGCATGCTGCATCGTTATAGATTCTGCCTGAAGTTGGTCTGAAAAAATGCCACATTAGGATTTTGAAGTTGAATCTGAATTCAGGGGAGAGATTCAACCTGTCAGAGTAGATAACTCTCGAATTGAATTTTATTGATCCTTAATCCTTTATTTATACAACTAATGTGACTGTTGGACTTCATCTTCCAACAGCCTTTTTGGATTCTCACAGAAACTCTCCATCTTCCTAAACTGAAAATATTTACAATAATTACAAGTGGAACCATAATCCCGAAGGATTAGGTTTCCAACATTCCCCCTCTTAATCCGAAAGGGTGTTTATAAGTCTGAGCATGTTTCTAAACCTTTCAAACTTTTCTCGTCCAAGCGCTTTGGTGAAGATGTCTGCAATTTGCTCGTTTGTGGAACAATGTCGTAGATGAACTGTCTTGGCCTCTACATGATGTCGAATCAAATGGTACTTTATGTTGATGTGCTTGGTTTGATCATGGAATCTGTGATTCTTACCCAACTTGATTGCAGAAGTGTTGGCGATCAATAAGGGAGTGGAGTCCTCTTGTTTCTCCTGCAAATCTTCAAGTATCTTCTTGAGCCACAACATCTTTTTTGTTGCTTCAACAACAACCACATATTCTACCTCTGTTATCGAATCTGTTGGAACTGACTGTTTGTGTGATCTCTAAGAGATAGCTGTTGATCCAAGACTCATTGTGTATCTAGATGTAGACACTTTTGTCGCTTTGTCACTATCGAGGTTTGAGTTAGAGTACCCAATAAGTTTGAAGTCATCCACCTTAGAGTACTTGAATCCAAAGCATAGTTTTAAAAATATCCACCTTAGAGTACTTGAATCCAAAGCATAGTTTTAAAAATCGATGAAATTGGTTTCGAAATTGGTCGATTCACTGAGTTGAAGGCAACACCTTAGAGTACTTGAATCCAAAGCATAGTTTTAAAAATCGATGAAATTGGTTTCGAAATCGGTCGATTCATTGAGTTGAAGGCAATCAATCCAAATTGGTTTGGAAATCAGTTCTTTTGACGAAAAAGTTCAGTTCAACCCGATCTTCCTTTTTTTTCTCAAATTTTCTTTAAACAAACCAAAAAAAGTCAAGTGATAGGTGGGGGTGGGGACTAAGCCTAGGTCCATAATAATGCTATATAAAGTTGGAAAAGCCTACTCTAATAGCAGAAAACCTAACCTTAGTAATCATCAGTAGCATTAAATGGTAATATTAAGTTCTTAAAGTAAAAGGATAAAAAATGAAAGATAAGGAGAATGTCAAAAATGAAAGATAAGGAGAATGTCAAAAATGAATGATAAGGAGAATGTCGACTTTTACTTAAATTTTTAACATTCCCATTAATTGTTTCAGGATGTTTGAGAGTGGTTCCAACCTCATCGGACTTCAAATGTAAAAAGTAGAGTTTTTGATCCCATTCAAAATTCAACAGGCTTAACAGTCTTTAAGATTTCAGGATTGCAATGTTCCACTGGGTTCTATCATGTATGTATGAGGGTATGGGATTGGCATTTAATCAAATACATCAACCCCTCTATGTACCTTGATGTTGGTGTTGTTGATTGTTCAGAATCCAGATTAATGTTGGTGGCCTCAAAACTTGTTTTTGAAGAATCCCTAGTTTATAGCCTAGTTTTTAGACTATTTATTGGTGGCCTCTAAACTAGTTTTTGAAGAGTCCCTAGTTTATAGCCTATTTATATATTGAAAATTGGAAGCTTTAAGGTTGATGTTATGGATACTGGAACTATGGTTGACGAATTCATTACTGGATGATTGATGCATTATGAATGATGCTATATGGTATTATGGTTTATTTCATGTTTTTATCCTTTTCATAACTAATTCAACATTCTACATGCATTTGCTGACATATATGCATCAAAATATATAAAACTAATATATTATATAAAAAACGCTTCCGAAATGCTTCCAAAACGGAAGCTCTTGAAAATTTCGCTTTTCGCTCCCGCTTCTATTTCTCGCTTTTGCTTCTGCTCCCAAGTAACACAGGTCTTAATGCCTATATCTCAAGCCAATTCCAACCCAAGCAATGATGCTTCATGCTTGACTACTTTGTTTGTTTGTGCAAGAAAAATTATAGTATTACCTTGAGGAGAAGTGAAGACCACTCTTGCACTTGCTCTAGTCCTAGATTGGTCTCTATCAAAGTGTATATCCAATCCAGTTAACTTTCCTTCTTCGAAACACTCTATCTCAGGAGCCAAAGAGTTAGCCAATATTGCATAATTTCCTAGATTGTTTTCTGTGCAACCCATCTCATCCCTTGGATCATTAGGATCTTCCACATGGTACCTCCTTGAATGTTTTCTATATAAAGTGGCAAGTGCAGTACCTTTGCATGTTGGAATGGTAGCGTATGACAAGTCCATCTGGATGCTACCTCACTTTCTTGACAATAACATTCTCCATGCATTCAGTACATTGATAGCAACTACATCCATTAAAACATATATGTTTGGGCAGGATGCCAATTTTACCTGAAGATCCTTAATTAGACCACACACCTTAATTTCTCTTGAATACATAACAGATACAGTCTTGTAAGGTTGGGTGGTATGGAGGCCTAATTCATTGATTACCTTGAGAGAGATGGCAATGGGCATTGGTTGAGGCTCCATAATCTATCATGCAGTTATGCAACAAGTCATTGATCATCAAGGTAATGAAGAAAGGGGAGTGACTACCGTTCTTTCCCCCTTGATACATTGCTTGCAATTCTATATGGAAATCATCATTAACTTCCTCAAATCCCAAACTTCTCTTTTACTTTTCCTTGTGAGATGGAGTTTTGGCTAGTTCAAGGAACGGAACAGGTACATCCAACTTAGATATTACATTGGCCAAATCAATACGAAATCATTATTTGTACTTATAGAAGGCTTTCTGATGAAATATCCTTTGCAGTTCCATCTGCTAGAATGGGTTGCTTGTTCACATGAGCCTTTTGAGGGTGTAATGATCCTTGCCAATCCTACACAGAATTTTAACTCAACTGCTGGCCGGTTTTGATTTGTAACTATTGACCAATTCTCCTTTAACACTACTATTTGACCCCTGTAGGTTCCTTCTTAACAATGTATGGTGTTAAAGCTTACCGTGGGTGTGACTTGGGTCACAACATTTGTCAAACACTTCACTGATGTACTGCTGTAGCTTACTGTTTGAAACAAATGATTTGGGAATGCACTGTTTGGATAGGTTTGGGCGATATTTTATCAAACACTTGTGTGGAATGTCACTAACTGTTGTAGACTTCCTGTAGGTGCCTTAAAACCAGATCTGATTTGTTGTATGCTTATTTTGGGATGTTAATGGTACATTCCAGACTTAAAGTTAAAGTTAATTATAAAGTGTCTTTGAAAGTTAAAGTCACTTTTAAGACTTCATTAAATAATTAATAATTATAAAGTGACTTTTATGAAGTAGTCATATAATATTTCCTTAAGTCACTTTATAACCCCTTTTTAATTAAATTAATTACTCAATGTCCTTTATAGTGTGTTGCTTTTTTGCCCATTTACATTGAATAATTGATTTAATCTCTCTGATCAGGTGGAGACACTCCAAGCCACCTCCACTTGCCGCGCCAGAGAACACAAAGAGATTGGGGACATTACAGTCCTCCCTTCCCAAAGATTGCTCGTCTCGAAACATTACCATCCCAACTCCTCAATCAACAAGCCGAATCAATTGAAACTAAGAGATATCCTGAAGTCCCAAACTAGTCTAAAAGATGTGGAGCACCCACTGAACATGATACTGCCCTGCAAAGTACTAACACAAGAGACCTCCTAAAGACCACCAATCAACAGAGCGAATATATACTGTAGATACTCAGTCCACCCCTGATAGAGTCTCCCTCCTAGGAAGCCAATCCAATGTACTATAGGAGTAAGCTCCTGATAGTAAAATTTGACTCTGCCATCTGTACTAGCTGTCAAGCTGTCCAACCATGAAGTCCCAAGGTCTTGTGCTATGTCCAAAAAGGACCTGCCATATTGACGCTGCGACACTCTGACCATAAATATCGGGCTGTCACGCATAAACGCATAAGCTGAATCCTCCACTCCTGGAACCCTAAGATGTAGTGCCTCAAAAATCCATCCCCACTATCAAGGATCACATCTTGTTATTGTATTTTGGTGGAATGAAGGTCTGCAAATCCCTTGCTGAACACGAACTTGAGTATTGAAAAAAAGAATCTGTCGCGCCATATGGCATACGCCCCATCATCTTCTCTCAAGGTGTCCCAAAAATGACATGGAGTGACCCTATAAGCTCCTAGAACCCACATCCAAACTAGGAACCCACTATGCTTCACACCAACCGATTCCAAATGTGCTACACTGCTCAACCTTGCGCCAAGTAATCTGCTTGGCTCTGGCCAAATTGCACCAAAAAATCGATTGTCCCTATCGTTGACGATGTACACAGGCACACCATGGAGTCTAAGTATCTCCCTGAGTAACAACTCTGCCATTTGCGATGCCTTATATTCCGATGAAATCTCGATTAAGTGTGTGAACTCTGATAGCTAGTGAATCCACATACCATTTGCGCTCTGCACCCCCGTTAAACTTGTGATGCACTCTAACGACATGGCCTCCCACCTTGGTCATGTGCAAAGACTGTATCAACCCTGCTAGACGAGTGTGCCTCAAGCTGCTTTGCTGACAAGTTGAACACTCCCCCCATATGTCCCAACACAATGTCCGCAAATTTTTTCCATGCGACCCTCTGTCGGATATGTTTGTAAGTGGTAAAGTCACCAGGATCCCAATCTAGCCTGTCAAATGTGAAATACTGTCTGATCCTAGCACCAATCTGCAAGGTTCTAACCCAAGAGTTCCCTTGACTGCCTTTGAAACGACAGGAAATCATAAGCTGCACAAACTTATTCAACTCCTCAAAATACCTCTCCTCCCAACAACCAATCTTGGCTATCTCATCTGTCTTGATTGTCGAGCTATCCAACACTGTAATACCAGGGTCCTATTGCTGACGTTGCACTCCTTTGATCATAATCTTCCGATCACCATGCTCCGACTACTCTCTCCCATCCTGGAACCCTAAGCTGAACTCACAATTCTAGATCACGCCTCACCAAAGCAACTCAATGAAGTCAAAGTCTGCCAACCTGTGGACAAACTCGGTCTTGGGTAGCATGAGGAAAAACCTATGTCGCTACATAGAACAACGCTTGACAACTTCTCTTACCACATCCCCATAACCTCGCATACCCATCACTGAGATGATCCTTTTGATCATCCTCGCCACTTGAAGTAGTCTATCACTCTGGTGAATGCCAGTATCCAACCACCAAGTTGGAAGTCCTCCACTCCCAATGCCTATAATAATCTATGTGAACCAATCCAAAATAGTTTGGATATCCTCCTGTGTACCTTGTGCACTGATCACATGGTCAAAATAAAAAACCTCTGTCATGGCCACAATGCCCCTGTCTCATCCAACTGGCTCCAGTGTTCCTCTCATGTCCTGTTGTATATCATGAGTACATCAAATAATTGCCTACAGGTCTGGAAAATGACTAGTGCATTGATCAATCCCAAGGGTATGACCAAGAAATCATAATGAAATTTGGAAGTAGAGCTGTGAGCCTCTAGCTCCCTGTCCCTTCTCTGGTGATATCTCAGATGAAGATCAATCATTGAGGTATGTGCTACATCCTGAGGCTCACCCATCAACTCACTGATCTTGGGTAACCTTAAATCATTGATATCTTCCAAACAATGCATTCCTAAATCATTTGTTTCAAACTGTAAGCTACAGCAGTACATCAGTGAAGTGTTTGAAAAAAATTGTGACCTATGCCAAGCCCACAATAAGCTTAAAGATATACATTGTTAAGAAGGAACCTACAGGGGTCAAATAGTAATGTTAAAGGAGAAGTGGTCAATAGTTACAAGTCAAAACGGACCAGCAGTTGAGTTAAAATTCTGTGTAGGATTGGCAATGGTCATTACAGGGGTATCAGAGCTGGTAATCTTGCCGACCTGAGAAAACATGAAGACAATGAGAAAGATATTGGTTGAAAATTGAAGGGGAAAGCATAAGTATCACTTCAACTTATGCTTCGATATCAGGAATATCTAGCATCAGGTGATGAGATATGTGCAACTTAATCCTTTCAAGACTATTACACCATCAAGCATAGAAGTTGGCCCAAGGATTTGGACTAGGATTCATTAAAAGGCACAGGTCGGAAATTGAAGGGAGTTGAGCATGAAGGACAAGTGAAGAAGCATGCATCTAGCCATATTGAGGATTTGTGCATAGAGGAAAACCAAACAGCAGCTTATGAGAACGATGACACCGATATAATGGATGGGTATACCTATGATGTAGTTTCCAAATCAACAAAAGATGAGGAGGCATAACTTGCCCTACTTATGGTGAATGTGGGGATATTGAGGAGCATGGTTACCGGCTGAGTTTGGCATGCTCTTCATTATTGACAGCAGCAGAGACTCCATTATCTTTAACAGTCGGTACACATGAGTACATGAGTGGCACTCCTGGTTTGAGGGAGGGGCCTCTCGTGACGATTCTGCATGAGGTGCAGACAGAATTGCAAGTGGTTGAGGAGAGTTTGGACATGGAGAGTTTTGACCATGCACTTGTTTTGCATTGTGGGGATCTTGAGCCACTGCTGTTGGATAGACCACTAGAGGCTCAAGGCTTAGCTACGAAGGAGATGGCCGAGCACATTTCTGGTGGACTAGCCAGCAGAAAAGTATATGATACATGGATTGGGTGAATAGGTATATGGCAGATATGGATACGCACTGGGATACAGGCTCAGATGACATCGGTGGGTATTGGATGTAGTAGCCGATATAGGATACCGGATGACACAGTAGGCTACAGTAGCAGGAAGCTGTTTACAGTGGTACACGAGGGCACACAATGGTGTACATTAGAGTTTTAGAGTGTTTCCTCCAGGGAAACCTCCTGACGGAGTCCTTAAGTTTGGATAGGTCTGGACTTGATATTTCGTCAAACACTTGTGTGGAATGTCACTAACTGCTGTAGACTTCCCGTAGGTGCCTTAAAACCAGATCTGATTTGTTGTATGCTTATTTTGGGATGTTAATGGCACATTCCAGACTTCAAATAGATTCCATATTAATATGGAAAGAAAGCTTAAAACACATGCAACTGAGTTCTTTCATTCACCATTCATATATCCATAAAATGGAGAATTTAACAAGCTTTTGGACAGGCTGCTTATGATTCTCAGATTTTAATAACACAATAACCCTCCGCAATATTGAACACAAACATAGAAAATATTTGCATAGATACAAAGGGAAAAAGACTGATGTTTATTTACGCAGCTAATAGTGGTAAGTACATCTGGAAAATACAATTTCACCATTCATATATCCATAAAATGGAGAATTTAACAAGCTTTTGGACAGGCTGCTTATGATTCTCAGATTTTAATAACACAATAACCCTCCGCAATATTGAACACAAACATAGAAAATATTTGCATAGATACAAAGGGAAAATGACTGATGTTTATTTACGCAGCTAATAGTGGTAATTACATCTGGAAAATACAATTTCAAACTGAAATAAAGAGGTCTGATATTTTTTTTCCCTGACCTGTGTATTTCCTCTAGCTTGCTGCCCTTTTTGAATAGTGAAACAGCCCTTCAAATGGGTCACGTTTTGAGCCAAGGAGCAATGTAGATGACTGATAAAAGAGATAAATGATGTCCCTGTATGGTACGGCCTCCTCAAGCTAGGAAATAGCAGTAAATACCAGCAGATTTTCACATCCAATGCGTGTGCTCTTCTTCACTGCCTGGTCACACCCCCTTTGCAACTGAAAGTAACTGTAATGGAGGGGTTCGACGTCCCAAAGCAGTAGATATAGAACTGTGCCCTCTGAAATCAGCAGAACAGCCTCATAACAGCCACAAAATTGCCTTAGAATTGAGTCAACTTCACAAAGATTGGATGACAGGAAGTTTGGTTTCTTTGCTTGACTTGTGTGTTTCCCTTCCAGACTGTGAGTGCACTCCTCCCTCACTGGTCTGCGTCCTTCTAAGCCCACAACTTCAGATCTGAAGATGAAGGTGAGTGGGAAGTAGAAATATGGAGCAGTGTGCCCTTCCTTCTTGAACAATAATCTTTGCCAAATGCACATTAAACCTCAGAATTTTAATGAATCTTCAACTAAGTTTGATATACTTGACGGCCATGAAATCGAATGAAGAAATCTGAGTGATCTCTTCCCATATCTAATTAGGGTGGATGGTTTCACCATCGAAATCGTTTTTTCTCCTAGGGGTTTTGTCCCAAGAGATGCAAGCTGCAAGAGCTCCCCAAAACTTTTCGAAAATGAGAATAACATGAATGAAATGGAATGAGGTCGATTTCCTCTTTAAACTCATTTTTCTCCCTTTTTGCCGCCTTTTACTTTTTCCCGCTCAACTTTTAATTTAGGTGGCTTTATAAAGTTAAAGTCACTTTTATGACCTCATTAAATAATTATAAAGTGGCTTTTATGAAGTAGCCATATAAATTTCCCTAAGTCACTTCATAACCCCTTTTTTATTAAATTAATTACTCAATGTCCTTTATCGTGTTGCTTTTTCGCACAGTGACATTGAATAATTGATTTAATCTCTGATCAGGCTGATACACTCCAAGTCACCTCCACTTGTCACGCTAGAGAACACAAAGAGATTGGTGAATTACAGAGGGATTTGTTTTTATGTGTCAGGCTTTTGTGAAACTGTTTTGTTTCTATTTTGATAAATAATCTACTCCTTATCCTAGATCTCCTTCCTTGTTTCCTCTTGAGTGGGCTTCTCACCATATATCCTCTTGATTATATCGAAATCTATGCTCTTATCCTTTATTTGATTTATATGGTCTTCAAAGACAATATAAGATTTTCATGCTACATTGCAAATGAAATCATCGTCCCCAACATAGTTCATGTTATCAAACTCATATGGATCTTCATTATTTGCCTCTCTAGCTTTTTACGTTGCTGGGCATGATTCCTCATCATTAGTATCCTAATGAGTGTGGCACCACAGAAATATTTCATGGTCAACCACCTTATTGGGATTTATAGGAATTGGAAGGCTTTGATTTTGAGGGCCTTGTTATTTCGCATCCACCATTTCCCTGTGGCAAATACCAATTCTACTGAGATCTTCCGAGGTGCACCTACATATTTTGTTTAGTATTCTTCAGTCGAGTAAAATTGGATTCCATGTGCCTCATGGATTTTGTCAATGTTGTTATTGGTTTAGGGGCTAGTTCAACTGTATTCGCTACTCTTGCTTTAGGCTTTGCCCTAGAAAAAGTTGCTCTTGAAAAACTAGGCAAGTTGGACTTACAAGAGGTTTTCATATTCTTCTTAATTTATCATTGTTGAATCTTGAGTTGCTTTCAGATTTTGAGGTTCCTTATCTCTTATTTGGAAACTAAGCTCTCCATTAAATGCATCAATGGAGTAAATCAAAACAACTACCTTTGGGAGTTTAATATCTTTATGCAACCTTTGTACTATTTGATTGAACCCCTTGTTGAACTCCTCTATAGTTTCATTTTCATTTCCTTTTGCACTATTGAAAGTAATGAACAAATGCTTGTTATCTCTACGTTCTCCCCTTTTCTCAAGAAAAGCAATTTTACATTCATCCAATGTATTAATACTATTCTTTGGTACATTCATAAACTAATCGATAGCATCCTCTTCTAATTGCAAAACAAACAACTTCAAAACCACGTCCAAGTGTACACTATTGTATTATTTAATCACAGTCATAAATGTATTTCATTGATCATGAGTTGACACTGCATTGTTTGTTTGGAATGTGGGACTCCTGTAACAATTGAAAAATCTAGTCTCTTATAGATTTTGTCCAACCAAGGAGCGACGATGTTGCTTTGAGGACTAGGGTGCCTTGAATTACTTGAGACTAGATGTCTTATATTTTCAATAGGCTAAAACCCTTAATTACTTGTGCTTTGTGATTAGCGCAATTGCTTTTTTGCTCTTCTTTTATAGTATCTTTCTTGGTCTGGAATTGGGTGAACAATGCCTTGAGAAGAGTTCCTTGTAGAGTACTTTTTGCGCAAATTTTATTTATGTGGAGTCTGCTAGATGAGCTTACATGCTAAACCCTAGGATTTATGCCCATCAATGTTGTGAAGCTTGAACTTCAAATTTCTAGCAAATGGAATTTCTCCTTAACGATAATGCCAAAATGTTACCTCCCAAACCCTCACCTTAGGTGGCAAAGCCCTAGGCATAGGTGGAACCTAAAGCTACTGGCTTACTGTCACCTCGATAGCTCTTTCACTGTTTAGGTTGGCTTTCATCTAACACAAGAGGGAAATCCCTTAATGACAATTTGGAAAGATTTAGACTTAGTTGCCCTTAGGGATTCCCGCCTTGTGTTGAAGGAGAGCCGATCCAAAGAGAATGAGAATGTGATCGAGTTGACAGTAGATAGCCTTCCGATATTTACCCCTAGGGTTTCACGTAGGGTTAGGGATTTGCCACCCAAGGTGAGGGTTTGGGAGGTAACAAAGACCTTTTCCTTCTACTTTTTACCTTGGAACATTTGTGTTTATCTCTTGCTTTTGCTTGAATCCTATCCAAAAATAGTTCTTCTTCTAATTTTGTTTGTTGCATATATTGATTTTCCTTGTCCCCAAATACCATCTTGATTTCTTGATCTAGGTTAAAATCTTCATTGTTTTTGAAGAGGGATTTCTTTTTTCTTGCTAAAGAGAGCTCTTGATCAATTTAATTTACCATTACTTGGGATAACGACTTCCTGCTCAAATTTTTTTCTTTTCCTTTGTTTAACGAACTACCCCCCAAAACTTCAACAAATCTCTTTCCTAAGTTTCTAAGTTCTATCTTTGTGTTTGTCTTTGAGTCTATCTCCATTTCATCCTTTTTTGGGCATGTTCCTTTAGGGTGTCCATAGGGTTTGCATACAATCCACTTGAACGAGATTTTTACATATTCTATATGTTGTTGATAGCACTATCTCCTAAGCTCATTGTCCACACCATTCAATAGGCCTTAAGCTAGATTTAATCCTATATAGGCCTTCACCTCCTTCCTTAGGGTTTCCTTATCAATAACTTGGCACTATTTTTGCTATCTACTTTAGTGGATCAAAGCATGTGTGCCATTGTTTTACTGACAAGATGGCACTAACCTAGTACTGATTTGCTCTACTTGTCACTTCCTTATTCTTGCCATTTCTAAAACAAAGGTTATTGTTCCCTCGACAAGGATGTGGATTATATGAGTGTAGCTCGATTACATTTTACATCATTTGTTTACCCACTTAGAGAGGGTTTTGTTTAATATTATATTTCCATGGAACTTCTCAATTAGGGCAGTTTCTTGGTATGGTATAACTTGGTTTAGGGCCAGATCTTTACCTAGGAGCAACTTCATTGTTTCTTGCAAAAGCTTGTTACATGTTTTCTTTCTTTCCTCCTATAATGTTTTCTTTCCTTGTCCTTCCTCTTTATCTTTCCCTTCCTCACTTTCTCCTTTTCTGCTAATTTTCGCAAGTACGGATTCGGGGTTTTAGGCACTTCATGGAAAGAAACCCCTATTTTGAACAATTCATCTCTATGATTGATCTCATCCTTGTTTGAATTCCATTCCTTCTGTCACACTCTTTGCCCTTTACTAATCCCTTCTCTATTCTCCTCTCTGGTACCCACTTTTTCATTAAGACCACCATAATTGAATAGGCCAAAAAATTTCCACTAGGTTTTTCTTGACATAAGGCACCTATTATCAATTGAGGTTAGGATGCAGTCGTGTATTCATCTCTTGTCTTTAGTTCATGAGGATTAGTAGCATCGCTATTTCTCATGCCTACCTTGGGGATCCACCTCCTAGAATCATTTGGGATTGTTAGCGCTTGAGGTTAGGATGCAGTTGTGTATTCATCTCTTGTCTTTAGTTCATGCGGATTAGTAGCACCGCTATTCCTCATGCCCACCTTTGGGATCCACCTCCTAGAATCATTTGGGATTGTTAGCGCTTGAGATAGTTCTAGGTTGCAATAGAACCTATGCCAATCACATCTTGAAGAAAATTGATAATGCTTTTATGTGTTGGTAGCTTAGAGTTACTTCGAGTCCTTGACTCAGTTTTAAGGATTGGGAAAAGGATCAGACTTAGTGCAACATTACATGTTAAAATCTGAACTTAATTCAACCCAAACACTTAACACCTAAGTCACATGGTTCGAATTCAACTTCCGGTTTGACGACCATTTGATTCGAGATTCGTCTTTAGATTTGAATATATATATATATAAATGAAATATAGTACAAAATAATAAAAAATTACATCAACAATTTATTCGTGGAATTGGAAATGCACGACTTGGGGTTTGTTTTAACTTTCAGCTCAACTGCTTGGGTAAAGTTAATCTAAATCGCGATTAACTTCAGTTTTCAACTATGGCACAGTAGAATTGTAGGTCTGTGATTGTAGTTGCACTTGTAGATTATAGTCTGTAACTCAAACGGTGAGTTGGTGATTGAGTAGTAGCAGTGATTCATGAACACTGAGATCGAAACTCATGGAGTTGTGAGCTCTAAGCACTAGCATGAAGGTTTCTTTGCTGAGTAGCGACAAGCTTAGAGGAAAAACTTCGTGCACGGGTTAGGAGTCAAGACTGGGGTAGGTAGATCGTAGGGTGTTAGTACTAAGGTTCAAATTCACCAAATCTTGTGACTTAGCTTAGCACGACTTTGATATCAGTCTTCTAAATGCACAAAAGCCAACACATATCACATGCATGTAACTGTAAGTTGATATACTATAGCAAAGTAAACATATTGCAGTGGAAAAATAACAATGGATAGCAGATAAACATCACATTTAAACACTCAAAATTTTGGTCCAATGACCCAGGAAAATACCCCAAAGGGGAAAACCAACCAATAGAGAATTTTTTAAGAAGAATAATACTCGGAAAAACTACAATAGTCATGTACAACACATTAGATGACATTATTTATCACAAGATCTCAATCCTCAACACTTCGAAATATGAGCCAACTTCAAGTAGTAATGTAGTCTTCTGGCACAGTTTGCACCCACAACTGACTTGAAAACAATGCCCACCTATATATGTACCAAGCTGCCTCATAAAATGTGCCAAACTCGGCTCATCCTTAGTTGTACGACCTCTCTACAGTCCGCTGTATGGACTGCATAAATGCTGAGCATTGTCTAGAAGTGTGTGCCCCCTTTACTTGGAAAAAGTGCCTCGTCTACGGTTGTATTGAACAACACTTATTTCAGCGCCTCCTAGGGATTTGTCCACTCTTCTAACCTTGAAAAGTGTGCCCTCTTCCTGCTGTACAAACATCATTAAATACTGCTCATGTGCCTAGGGATGCATGCCTCCAAATTCCCTTGGAAAATGCACCCCCTTCCTACTGCTCCTCTTCTCTTCCTTTAGCTCACTTCTCCCTCTCTCTTCTTGGAGATGCGTGCCACATAGTCTCACTCGAGCTCTTTTTATTTTCATTTTAGGGTAATAGCTCTAACTTATCGTCTTCTACAGTCAAGATTGAATCTTGTCCCATACGATCGATGGCTGTGATTTAATCTCAATTTCACATGACTTAAGTCACTTGAGTCATGAAACTATATAAAAATCACATTTCTCTCGAAAAGTCACTTAACCCCAAAATAAATAAAAAAGTACAACTCAACTTAACTTTATAAAGTCATTTTATAAAAACATATCATAAAGTCACTTTATGTCACTTAAGTGAGACACCTTGCTTGGACCTCGACATCTAGGTAGTAGGCACATAAGTGCAGAAGTACCTCCAAGCTAGAAAATCTAACACTCCCTCTTAGTGAGGGAGGTACTGCTGGGACCTCCACTTGGATTTGTTTCCAACCACATAACTTTGCCCGCTACTATAGCTATTCCCTCTGAATCAGAAGATCTCTTTGCTACTTGCCCTGGACACTGCGCTGAAGACCGATGCACATCTCTTTTGAGCTAAGAGCTCACCTCACCCTCCTGCTCATCTTCTAGTGTCATTTCCTACCAACTTGGTCTCCTCATTGAACTAGAAAAGTCTCTCTCCCAGGAGTCTTCGATACTGCCACTGAGTCTGATATCCATCGAGACTCACCACCTACAGGATGCCCCAACAACTTGTACATCTCGCCCTCTCTGATGCCCAACACTTATGCTGCATCCAAGCTCTTCCCCTTAAGATATATAATAACGTGTCCATCGTAGAATAGGACCACATATTCGTCATCATGCAGAGATGATAATGAGAGCAAATTCTATCTTAGCTCTGGTACTAGCAACACTATGCTTGCCTCTAGATAACCCCTTGAATCAATCTGGAATTTGACCCTTCTAACTCCTCCTACATAATGCGTGATATCAAACCCAATCATTGCATGCATCCCTCGTGGTATACTTGTCACGTACAGGAACATAGTTATGATTCCTGGCATGTGGTGTGCTGCTCCACTATCCACATACAATGCACCAATGTCCGGACTCTCGACAACACTATGTAATGTCCCTTCCTGGAAGGACATTGAAAGTGTTGACCTTGTCAAGAACCTAGGGGTTCAAAAGTTGCATTAATTAATTATTCCTAGGAATTTTGATTATTTAAAACTATGGAAGCATGTAATTTCTAAATTCATGTTATTTGTAATTAGTTAATTATTATGAAAATAATTAATGGTGGAAATGAGTTGTCAAGGTAGGAGTGCGCATTAGGCAACTTGCCTAGGATGGAAAAATGGCAACACTCAAGCAAATCAATCAAATTCTAAAAAGGAACTCAAGCCAAAAAGATAGAAGCTGCTAGAAAAACAAACTGTCATAAAAAAGATAGCAACTGTCAAAAGTAGGAAAAACAAGGCAGTTTTCAAAACGGGAAAGTGCAAAAAAAGTAGTCAGTCACAAAGAAGGCAACTTTTGGGTCAAGGAGGGCGCAGTTTCCATTTTGGACTGAAGGGAACAAACATGGAAACATTACCTAAGCCTCTTACTTGCTATTTCCTCAAGGAGGGCAAATTCATGATTAGGGTTAGGGTTTGCAAGTGGGTTACTTGCTCAATAGGTGAAGGACTTGCTCAACAAGTCACCCAAGGGCTACTTAAGGGAATTTCCAACTCCATTATTTTGTTTGGTTTGTTATTGTTTTGATGTTATGTGAAGCTTGGCTTCAATACTGAGTGGTGAGCCTCAATTCTCTTGGGTGATGCGCCCCAATTCCCATGCTCCTATCTTCCTCTCTTCTCCCCCATATTTATTGCAGGTCATACAGAAGCTAAGGAGCAACCACGTAGAGTTTGATTCATGATCTGATAGCATCTTTCAGCCATTAATGGAGTGTTGTTGCAGGTCATGAAGCCTTTCCATTCCATTTACAACTCCAATACAGAGATTGGGAACTCTTCCACTCGAATCTCAAAGTTCTTCCTAGTTTTCTCTTGTTTTTTTGAGAGATTGTTGAGCTGAAGTTATGAGGAGAGGGTTAATGGCTCTCAGCCATTAATGGTGGTCATTATTAGTCCCTGATATCAGTTTCAGAGCAATACCAAATCTTTTGCAAAGTTTGGGTAGTTTGTCACTCCAAATCTATCTCAATTCTAGTCTTTTTGCCCTTGTAATGAAGTCTATATTAATGGATGAAGATATGAGACTCATGTGAACTTAAATTTCGCCTTAAAGGTTCATTATTAATGTATTCTTCCCTTTCTGCAATTATCATGGAGATTCGAATGAGTTAGATTGAGTTTGGGGAGCATTTCAATACCTTGTCTAGAATTGCATGAAAATATGACTAGTTTTCTGTTTTGAATGAGTTAGTGGACTAAAACAATTCGAATATTCTCTCTTTTAGTTCTAAGCATTCATTAACATCATATTAAATATCTTCCAAGTCTGAAACTCAAGTTTATAAACCTTCTTCATGTGTTTGGAACCCCCAGAAATCGAGCCTAGAGTGTAGTCCAAACTAGTTTTTTTTTCTGTGCAATTTCCTAAACATCCCAGATCTGTTATAAACTTGCATAGACTTTTGATTATTGTCTTATAACCTTATTTCAGAGCCATATCAGCTTCCTTAGCCACTGGTTGATTGGAGGTGATGGTTCATTCCTAGTTTGCACGGTTGGGACACCCATAAGCGTGGGAGTAGACTTCAGCGAAGTTGATTTCGAAACCTGAAAGGACCCAACATCCAAGTGCATAGGGAAAGAACTCTCTTTGTCCAGAAAATGTCTCTTGGTTGCTTCCCTTAGCCCTCTGCCATTCCCAAGTTTTGTCAGCAATGCCCACAGCTACTCTGCATAAAGAAGTGATTAGATTTCTTGTAAAATTTTATTTCATATTCTAATTCATAACAACAATAGAGATAATATTTTGATCTGATTTCAGATCAGGGATATCAAACTAATCCATTGCATGCATCCCTCGTGGTATACTTGTCAAGTACAGGGACATAGTACTTATTCCTGGCATGTGGTGTGTTGCTCCACTATCCACATACAATGCACCAATGTTCGGACTCTCGGCAACACTACTACTCGAGACATGACTCACTAAGTAGAGCTACTTCTCGAACTTCTTGGTGTACTCCACTTTTGTTGAAGCAACTGCTTCCGTCTCGTCCTTCTTCTTCCCGTTCTTCTTATTTGGACATGGGCATGCATAGTGGTCATATTTTTGACAAGCAAAGCATTTTAGCTTGCTCATGTCCTTCTTTGACGTGGCTCCACTGCTCGAGACCTCCTTTTTTCTTTCCCTTTGCTGAAAGGGCCACATTTTGCTCATCAGTACTATGCTCTATCTTCTCCCGACACCCCTCTCAGTTCTCCTCCTTGTTGAATTTTAGCATTAGCATAAATACTTAAAAAATTTGTAGATTAACTTAAACAAATAACAAGTGCAGTAAAATAACATTCATCACATCAACACAATGGACACAGGAGTTTTTCACTGGGGAAACCTTCAAAGGACAAAAACCCCAAAAAGCATTAGTAGCTCATCTTGTAAATGAGATGACTTATAAATTCTTCAGAAAGTTCCTGAAACCCCAATTTGGGTTTGACCACAATTTACAGTAAAGTATTCTTAGCAAAAATTAGAACAAGGGTTTCAAACCCTAGTTACCCAAAATTCCAGATCTGCCCAGAATGATCAAAACTGCTCAAAAATCAGTTTGCCCAAATTTTATCAGAACTGCCCAGAAGAATTAGGGCTTGCCCGGAAATCAAATTTGCCTGCCCAGAATTTTATGACAGTTGGCCGAAAATTAATTTTAGGCTGCCTGAAAACTTCCTGTCATTGCCCGTAACTGTTTATCTGCCCTGCCCAAATTTCATAGGCTGCCCGATATTTTTTGCCTGCCCGGATCTCTGTTTTGGGCTGCCCGATCTACCTTTCTGCTGCCTGATCTTCTCCTGCCCGTGCTCGATTGTCTGTCAGCTCCTCTGCTGTGGTAGCTAGGCTGCTGCCTAAAGGGCTAGCAGCTAGCCCAAGCCCTTAACGGCTGGCCTGTGGGCTGCCTTTAAGGTCTGTGCAGCCTCGGGCTGCTACAACACCCTCACGGGTATGCCTATAGGCTACTCGGAGGTGCTGTAGGCTACAACGACCCTTGTGGGTATGCCTGAGGGTTGGCTGTGAGCCAAACCCTCACGGGTATGCCTGTAGCAGGCTGCCCGTGGGTGCCGAGAGGGCAGTGCCCTAAAGTGTCCTGCCCAATCTGAAAATTGATAGCCCGTGGAGAGGAAGAACGACTGCCCAGCTGCCCGGAATAAACTGCCCAAAAATCTCTGTGGCTGCCCGAATTTTGGAGAGAGAAGAAGATGGCTGTTGAAGAGAAAAGTTTGGTGAGAAAACTCTAGCTTAGGGTTTGTTGTTGATGGAGAGTGATGATGCCCTAGCTAGACTCATCCATGCTAGGGCACAATCACTGAATCTTCTTTCTTCAACCTTGAGCAGTTGTACCTATGAGAGCAAAACAGTGTATGTAATAATGAATTGGCTTGATCTTCTTTTATAGCCTTGAGTCACCTGTAAGTGGACAAAATTAGGAAAAATAAAATAACATTATTGTATTCTTTTCTAATTTTCACTTTGACCTTTTTCTCCAAAAAGGTCCTTTATGTATTTTTGACTTTTACTTGTGGTCCTTTTCCTGTGGTCCAAAAGTACTTATGTATTTTTAACTTTCACCTGTGGTCCTTTTCTTGTGGTCCAAAAATACTTTTGTAGTTTTAACTTTTACCTGTGGTCCTTTTCTTGTGGTCCAAAAATACTTTTGTATTTTTAACTTTTACCTGTGGTCCAAAAATACTTTTGTATTTTTAACTTTCACCTGTAGTCCTTTTCCTGTGGTCCAAAAGTCCTTATGTATTTTTGACTTTTGACTTTAGCCTTTTTCCAAGTGCCCCTGTGGACATTACATGTGGTCTTTTTGATTCCAAAAGTACATCATCATAAACCAAGAGAGTTAATAATGCTTTTATCTCACACTCTGTGTGACACCTAGATCAGGTACTAGGGTAACTTAACCAAGGGTAGCTAATCCTTGGAGAAGGACACAAAGCCCATAGATCAAGGGTCAGAGTGTCACACATGCCTAGACCCAGTCTAGGGCTTACAGTTCCTTCCTGGTAACAGACTAGGTGCCTCAGCCATGGCCTGCATAATTTGACCCTAGGTCAAATACTTGGTAACAGACCAAGTGCCTCCATTCTCCTAGAGAATGGCTACTCAGAACTAAGCCGAGTCTACCAGTACTAGACTGGTCCACATCATGGTCCCGGACCAGATGTCTACCATTCAATAGAATGGTCACTCAACACTGGGTTGAGTCTACCCAGTGCAGAGCTGGGTCTATATCATGGTCCCGGACCATATATCTACCAATCAACAGAATGGTCACTCAACATTGGGTTGAGTCTACACCATGGTCCCAAACCAGGTGTCCCCATTCTCCGAAGAGAATGGCTCTCGATGCTGCTTAGAAAAATCAACACTCCTGTGTAAAGTCATCTCATAATCTCTCCCATGAAGAAAAGATCTCCCGACCCACCAAACATTTCACGAATACATCCTAGTCTTTGGTGAAACCCTTCAAGGCTATACGAACCAACTTTGGCTTAGCAATGATCTCCCCCACAACACTCGGCTCGTCTTTCACCTGCTTGAGACGGGTGAGATAAAGAAGCCACATCTTCTCCCTTGGCCATCTTCGTGCTATGGAACTTGTCTTTCAATGCCATCTTCTTGCTCTCATTTTTGTTCTCATATAGGCTCTTTGGTGTGTCCCACATCTCCTTGGTTGTTTGTTTCTCAACTAGATGCGCGATATGGTGGTTCCTTACTCCATCAAGGAGTATTCTTCGAGTCCTAGCTTCCTTCACTTCATGAATGTTCCAGGCAACGGGATCTACTGATGAAGGTGGTACTACAATGGTACCTAAGTCACCTGATACGAGGACACATGACTCAAAGAACACGGGAATACGAATGTTCGACACGGATATGATGACCCCCAAAATTAGGACACGGAGGACACGTTATATATATATATATATATATATATATATATATATATATATATATATATGGACATTCAAATCCAAAATTTTGTAGAAACTAGAACATTTACAAATATTCAATAGAAATTACAATCAATACACATTACACATTCACAAATCACAATGTGTATGTCAATTATAGACCTAACTGAAACCCTCATTAGCGGAAAGGGACAGGTCTCAATCCACTATTGAAACAAGGGAAAAAGGTTGGTGATTGGCTTCCTTCGCCCCCACTTTTGGATGCCCGCAAGAGGCATAAGAAAGCCAACCGGAATAGGACTATTTCTATTTGATTAGATTGCATGGATGGGGGGCCCACCCTATTATTATATGTTCCCATTACTAAACACCCTTTGTATTTTAGATTATGCCACTTAGATTGAATATCATGGGTTGGAATAGAAATAAAGGGTAACCTCCCCTATGTGAAATGAATCCCCTTGTGATGTTGTCTGACTTGATTTGAGAGTCTAAGAGCCAAACAATGTAACACGTAAATGTACATATAAGAATACTAAAAATACATCACAACTAAGAGCCAAACACTGTAATATGTACATGTATATGGAAGAATAAAATACTTTAGAAATTGCAGATAGAGAAAGAGAAGGATGACAAACATGGGGAGCTATAATTCCATCGGTGCAGTGGGTTCTCATAGACTTGTAAAATTTCTCATTAAGTCATCAAAATCAAAATGTTCTATTATAGATGTCAGAATCATATTTCCCATTAAGTCATCAAAATCAAAATGTATTACATAGATGTCGGAACGCCATTGGCAAATACAAAATGGGGTAGATCAAGATGGAAAACCTTCTAATGCTCTTTAGCTGCAAAACAAACCCCTCTTAGAGCTCAATCCTCACTGAAAAATGTGAATGAATGATAATAAAATTGCCTTTTTACAGTTTTTTTTTGGGTTAAAAGGGTCTCGTTTTAGGGACACGATGTCCTGATTTTGGGACACGTCCTGACACAGTGTCGGACATGTGTTTTGGATGTGTCCTAAAACAAGCGTCCGACATTGTGTTAGGACGTGTCCGTGTTTGACACGATGACACGAGACACTTTGGCCTATTTGGACGTGTTAGGTGACTTAGGTTGTAGCAATGTTACCAGAGTCGAAATCAACATTGAATCAACGAGGCAAAAGAGCAAAGAGTTTTAATTGGATCGGGGAAACAGTCAGTGAATACAAAAATAAAGATATACATGCATTTTGAATTAAAAATAACATTTTTATTGATATTCAATAAAGCCATGTCCAAACAATGCATAATGATAATATCAATAGATGTCCAAAATTTCATGATTGATCAAGTAATAGTATTTCATATATGATATAAATCTAGACTCCAAACATGATCTAATGTATTGACTCTACTGAGTCCTCATTACAGTGAACTAGAAGCATTTGCTCCTAAAAGTCTACAAAATACTGCATAATAATCAGTAAAATTGTAAAAACTCTAAGAAGCAATGAGCCCCATATCTTGGGCTGCTTGACTTTCAAGGTTGTCTAAGTCATCAATGCTAAAAAGAGGATCCTCAACAGATTGGACCCATTCTATTGCATGTGTAGTGTGTAGATCTTGCTCTCACTCTTCTAGGTCGATTGGTGAATGATCCAAACCTGTCATCATTATGAAACGTGGAAATGTGAATTAAAATTTAAAGTTTAAACTTTTAAGCCTTAGAGAAACTAAGCCAAACCTTGTGTTCCTCAAGGCTCAGTCATCATTCTCTGGACTCTTGAGTTTGACTCTCACCTTGTATTTGCTTGTTGCCAAGGCGAAGATTGTAATGGATAAATACAAGGTCATTTAAGCGTTTTTGTGTCAATCGGTTGCGCTTCTTGCAATGTACTTTCTCAAACATGCTCTAGTTGTGCTTGAAACTTGAAGCATTGTAGGTCTAGTTTAAGATTCAAATGGCGAATCTCTTTAGATATGGTGCATCACTGCCAAAGTTTTTCCACCAAAGTCTTAGCAAGCGACAAGGGTTCGTGAGTCCATATTGAAGATGATAAAAATCCAATAGAAGCTCATAAAACAAACAAAATAAAGAAATTTAATAAATTGATGAAGCCTTTATGGTATTTGGCAACATCTTAGTCCTTTCTTGTATAGCATTGGTATAGGTAAATAACTTTGATATTGTCCTATAATCTTGTAGTTTGGCAATGATGCGACTTTGGACCTCTTGATTAGGGAAGCACCTTTCAAGGCACGTCATGAGTCCTCTGCTAACCTCCCCATCCTCATTAAATTTGGCCTTATCATAAAAATACTGTGGGTTTAAGTACCCAACATAATGTTTGGGGGAATGCAATTGACTATCCCAACGTGCATAAATAATGTCTGAAAAGGCAAATATTTGGCCTCCTCATTCCCATATCTTCTTTTGATGGCCTCCTTGGTGAGATCCATCGCCTCATAAATGTAACCCATAGCAGGTTTGTCACTACCAACCATCCTGAAAGATCAAAGTTTCAAATTCAATGAAATCTAAAAAATGAAAAAGTTAAAAGACTTGCAGGACCCGAGAACTCTAATAAGTGACTCTATCACAACAATAATCTATTTGGCATCTTTCCGGAAATCGTCATTAAACAGAAGAGAAACAATTTCAATGCCTTGTAGGTTCTTGCTATGTTTAGAAGCCATCCACTCAGGTCCCAACAACATCCTCTTTAGATTTATCTTTTGCTGAACCACAAATTGTAGAGAGATGAAATTTGTTGCAAATTTGGTCATTGCAGGATGAACAAGTTCTTTACCTCTAGTGTATATTCTTATGGTGTGGAGGACATTAGTGTGATTGCAGATGTATTTGGTTATGGATTTTGCCTTATTCGCAACCTGATGTATCCAACCAAGTTTTCTAATGCCCTCAAGCATTAAATGTATGCAATGGGCTGCACAAGAGGTCCAAAAAATGGTGGGGTGCCTAACCTCAAAAAATCTACCAACAGCCATATAATTGAAAATTTTGTAACCCCAACCCGGTTTCAGTTTCAGTTCATTGCATATGGTTTAATGCCCAAACCCCAATATGCATGTTCATAAAAAATTAAAATTTTTCAACTTGAAAACATGAAACACATGAGATAATTTCAACTTTAGCAAACTCAGAAATTTATAGCAGCCCTACTTTTTCCCACTTAGAAAAAATTACGACAACCAACACATGAAATTTTAGACTTGGTGTTTTTGACCAATTTGGTCCAGGATAAAACCCCCAAGGGAAAACCTATTCGAGGGAGATTTTATTTTTAGGCAAAAATTCAAAATTACAACAACAATGCTTAATTCCCAACTCGGCTCAAACAGTACCTAGAGCCCACGAATTTCTGATTTTTCACTTGGGGTGGATCCACCTAGGTATTACCTGCCTGAAGCAACTTACAAATCAATATTTGGTTGAGTATAAGTGAAGTTATTGCAATTTTAGTGAAGACTAGTTAAATTCACAAGGTGTTTGGGCATAGGTGAGAAATAACATAGAAGAGAAACTCAAAAATTGCAGAAGATAAAAAACATGGTTATTATCAGAAATGGGAGCCTGCATCAACATGTATAGGTTGTCGTTATAGTATCCATTGCTCATGGAATGCCATACATCAACTATCCACACTACTATTGAGTTTTACTGCAATATCGCTAGGAAATTAGCACATCAAAACTGGAGAAACATAAGCATAATGCCTGGAAATGAAAGGACCCGCAAATAAAATCAAATGTATGAAAAATACTCAGTGAGAGAGGTTGAATTCCTTCCTCCTCAATGTCTAGCTGAATGCACAATTAATGTAGTGGAAATGAGGGGCTGATCCCCCTCTTGGTATGCAAGGGTTGCACCACCTAAGAGTAAATTTTCCTGTAAAGCTCAAACTAGGGCTAAACAACATATTTAATTTGTTACTAGAAAACCACACATGAACTTCTTTGCTAGTATTGTAGCGGAATATAAATACTGAGAAACATTCACAACATCAAATCAAATATAGACACAGTTATTTTGGGTATGGAAACCCCTAAAAAAACCCAAGATGGGAACTTTTTACAACCAACAGATAGATCACCCAACCTGGCAACTAGTCACCTCTGCAAAATCACTGAACAACCTAGGGAGAAGGTACGACCACCCTGCCTAGCAGTACAACCCAACTGTACGGAATATGTATGGTGCAGACATTAGCAATACAGATCCGTACGGCAGCTGTACAACAACTGTATGACCCTGCTGCTGTGTACGACGCTGCTCCTCTGCTTGATCTGTACGGTCTCTAGCTCAGCCTGGTGCTCCGACGAATTTGTCAGGTAAGTGCTCCTCCGTCTTTTCTGTAAACTCCTCTGTCTGACTTTTCTATGTCTGTATTTCTCCTCTGTGTGTCCTCTCCACCAAATCTCCTTTTAACTCAATGGCTAAGCGAAAACCGTAACTCTCACTATGGATCTATGGATGAGATCCTTCGGTGACAATCAATGGTTAAGATTAGATTAACCATTACTTAAATATTTCACTTTTCACTTTATTAAAAGTTATTCAATCTAATCAAAATCAAATTAGAATAATTAAAGTATTTTCCTGAGTCAAAACTTAGGAAAAACACTTTAATACATTTGGCTTCCTGTTTAATGTCTTTCTAGCTGTGTTGCATGGGTACCCGTACCGGGGGGTTGGGTACACGAACCAGTACCGGGTACTTGGGTACTTCAATGGTACGTCCCCAGCCGTACCCAGCCG